>JBAMCG010000037.1:3722500-4132500 GCA_037075325.1 Drosophila mayaguana | reverse complement strand
TGCCGTGCTCGGTGAACAGCTGCATAACTAAATTTCGACGCGTTTCGAGGACCTTGCGGTGTCCCTTTTCGCTGACATCGGAGCGTGCGCTCTGCAACGGCGTTTTGGGTGTGCGCGGCGAGCGGCCCGCTTGATCGCCGGTCTCCAGTTCTGCAGCAAATGTAGGATTAGTTCCGGTTGCGTTTGTGTAAGTGTGCGGACTACTTGGTCTTAGTTTACCTCTCAGATCATTGTTGAAGTCGGCGCCAAAGAAACGCTGTGTGGTTGTTGGCGGTGCCGATGCAGGCTCATCAATCGAATCATCCTCGCCCACTGAACATTTTAAAAAATTCAATTAGAATATATATATATATATATATACAACAGAAGCCTCATTATGAGTACGTACTTAGTTTCTGCACCGGTGGCTGCACGGCATTCTTTTTGCGATAGTTCGTGCCGTAGACACGCGGCGGTGACGGCACAGCAATGGCGCTGGGCGATTGGCAGTCCTCCGGCTTGAACTGTGGCAGCGCCTTGTACTTCTTCTCAAAGTCCAGCAGCACACTGCAAATGGAAATCGGGTTTAGTTCAACGGACAAGGGAATGGAGTTAGTTGTTCCACTTACTTGTTGATTTCATCGTTCTTCTTCTTGCGCGACACCACGGCGGGTGCAGAAGCCGGCACGCACCTAATCGGCGACTTGGCAGCCTGACTGCTCACATTGTTGCTATGGACCGTGGGCGATAGCGGCTGCTGCTCGTCGCTGTTGGGCGTTGTCGTCGATGAGGTGGGCGTGGGCAGGGCGGAGCTGAGGCTGCTGCTGTTCACCTCCATCATCGTGGGCGAGTGCAGCTTGCGTCCAATGTGCTGGCCATTGCTGACGCCACCATAGCCGCCCGTGCTGCTGACCACGTTATCCGACTTGCTTTGAGCTGCATTTATAGATGGGAATCGATTAACATTGTCATTCAATGGACGCAACGCCTTGGTGCTGGCACTTACATAAGTTCTTGCGCCGCTGCAGCGGAGCACATCCCAGCTGCGCTGGCGTCGGCGCCAGTACGAATTGCTGGCCATCGGTGTCCACCTCGACGTCCACGTCGGCCTCCTCGCCAGCCTCATTGCTGCCGCAGCGCTTGCCCGACGAGTCCGGCTGGCCGCTGTGATGATATGTCGCCGATTTGGGCGTCGAAGGCATCGACTTGAACGAGGGCGAACTAGCCGGCTGCTGCTCCTGGCCGTGGCCACTGGCCGGGTAGCCGTGCAGGCGCAGCGTCGTCTGTGCAACGACCGATGGCAGTGGCGGCGGCGGCGCACCCTGCACTCCCAGGCCGCTGTTGTGCTTCTTGAAGAGGTAGCTAGGCGAAAATGCCTCCAGCTGCAGATGCTCCAGGCCGGTCGAGCCCTGCTGATGCGGCGGCGGCAGCAGTGGGTACTAAGGATGATGCAATTGAAAGTTGCTGTTAGCCAAAGTGCAGGTTAACTAAGTGAGCCCGCTGCACTTACCTGATGACCCATGGTGAAGAACATTTTCTGCGGTGGCGCCGGCCCGCCAGAGCCAAGAATTTGCGCTGGCGCCGAGGCGGGCGGCGTGGCAATGCTGGCGGCATGCCCCAAGCTGACGGCTGCCGGCGAGTTGGGCACACAGGCCTGATGGGCTGCGGATGAGTTGGAGTTGATCATAAGAATGGTCGTGGCATCGTTGTTATTAATGCTATTGCTGTTGTTGTTGCTATTGTTGTTGTTAATGCGTTTACTATGATTATTATTATTATTATTGTTGTTGCTGTTGCTGTTGCTGCTGTTGTTGCCGCTATCGACAGTTGCTGTTATGGTTAGTTCATTGGCTTTATTAGTACTATGATTTGTTGCCCCTGCTGGCCCCGCCTTGGTTAGCACCGTCAGCGTGGGCGTGGTCGTGGTGGCCGTTGTGGTCAGTATCCGCGTATTGGCCGGCAGCGTGATCTTGTTGCACGCATTGATGCTGATGAACGACAACGGACGCAATGTTGCGCCCGACGTGGACGCCGCAACATGTGTCTGATTGTAGCTGTTGACGTCGGTGATTAGCAACATTGTTGCCGGCTGCTGCTGCTGCTGCTGCACAGTTGTCGCCTTTATGGACAATGTTTCGCTCAATTGCTGTTGCTGCTGCTGTTGTTGTTTCTGATGTTGCTCCATCACATGCTCCGCGCTGTTGTCGTTGTCGGCGTCACCATCGTCGTCGTCGTCGTTGCCGTGCAGCGTGTCCAGCACCAAGGCGTCGTACAGTATGGCTGCTCGCCCGGTGGCCTTGTTGCCGTCTTGCAGCGTCAAGAGTTTGCGTATTATAGACGTTGTTGTTGTTGTTGTTGTTGTTGGATGGGTGTTAGTATTGTTTGTTGTTGTTGCCGTTGTTGTTGCAGCAGCAGCATTATTGAAATTATTGGGAAATTGAATAAGTTGCTCGTTACAGTGACTAGATGTTGTTGTTGTTGTTGATGATGATGTTGTTGTTGTGGTTGTGGTTGTGGTGTCGGTGTTGGTGGTTGTTATTGAACTTGCTGCTGTTGTTGTTGATGATGTCAATGCTAATGTTGATGTCTGAGCTTTTGAGCTCTTGAAAAATAATGGCGGCGGTGTGGTGTGTTGTGGTGTAACGGTTCTTTGTTGTGTGCGTATGATAGTAAAATGATTTCGGGGCAGCGACGCAGACGTCGCAATGATCGTTGACGTCGGCGTTGGCGTTGGCGTCAGCGTTGGCGTTGGCGTCAGCGTCGGTGTTGGCACGCGCGTTATAACCGTTGGCGGAGTTTCGACGCGTCGCTGATGCAGATGCTTCAGCTGCTGGTGTGGTGAGTTGGCCGGCTGCAGCGGCGTCAGCGAGCGCACTATGGTGAATTGCTTGCGCCTGAGCACAGACGGCAGCACCGTGGGCATGGGAGTGACTGCCTTGGGAATCGTATACGGCGCAATGTCATCGAGATCTGTCGTGACGCTGGCCAACTCCGCCATAAACTGCTCATCGTCTTCATCATCGTCGTCGTCGTCGTCGTCGTCGTCATCGTTATCTTCTGCGTCTTCGTCGTCGTCGTTGTTGCTGTTGTTGTTGTTGTTGTTGTTGTCTTCGTGGATCTCTTCATTGGCTGCCGCAGCGTCGTCGTCCGTTGCTAGATCGGTGCTGGGATGGATTATGTCTTGTTCTTGTTTTGGTTCGAGTTCGGTGGCTTTTCGAGTTTCTTTTTATTTTAGTTTTTCGATGAAATGTAAGAGAGACAGAGCGAGAAGCGGGCGATGTGTATGGGTGACAAAGTGGACGTACGTGTGTGTGTGTGTGTGTGAGGATTATGCAAGCGTTTTGGAGAAATAGAGAGAAAGATGTTATGCATAAGGCTTTCGTTATAAACCAAAAACTAGAACCTCTTAACATGAGCGTCAGTCGGATGCGAAATGGGCGAGGTGAGGGGCGGCGGGTGGTTGGGTTTAATTTTGTCTTTGGTATACAATATTCAAAATATTCATATGATTTCAAATTATACAACAATATTTAGAGCACACAAATCATAGTCGAAAATAAAGCCAATATTTCTGGTAAATACGAAACTAAGCAGAAACAACAACAAAAGGACTTCAACGGACTTGATTAACAAATAATAATAGCAATAGTCAAATCATAATTCAAATTAATATTGACAACTAAAGTGTAAACAATCGCATTTCGTCATCAAATCTTGCTCTAGCTGGAAGCTCACCTCTCACGTCAGTCGGACTGCACAGGGTGTGCGGCAAGGGATAATGGTATTGCTTCTGGCTGAGGGCCGTTGCTATTGGCACATTGAAATTGAAGATGGCGCTGGTGGGCGGCGGTGCGCTAATCACGCCACCAGTGGGCGCGCCAGCGCCGCCTCCATTCAGCTTGTATGGCGATGGCGGCTCCTGCTTGATGTCCTCCTGCTTAATGTGCGCCTGCAGCTGCTGCTCATCCGATTTGCAGCCGGCAGAGCTGCTGCCCTTGGGACTGATGGGCATCGATTTGAAGGCGCCGCCTAAAATATTCCAAGCAAAAAAAAAAAAAAAAAAGAAAGAGAGAAAAAACAGAGTACAATGAGCAACTGTCGCTTGGCCAAGAGATTTGTCTTTGTGCTTGCTCGCCTGTGGGTTGGAATGGTGTTACACCGATTGGGTTCTTGGGACTAGTGTAGTGCGTGTACATGGGCATCTGTGGATACGGCAGCATGGTGCTCTCCAGTCCCGGATGCGCCTTGATGGCCTTCGGCTTCAATGTGATCTCGCGCTCTGCGCTAGACGACGGAGCGGACATTGTCTGGCCATTGCAGAGGTTCGCATGGTCTTCCTGAGTGCGCTGCAAGAGGAGAAGGCAGTGTGAATATATATGGAATATAAGGCTGAAGGAGGCGCTCTATCCCACCTGTTCCGCATCCGTTTGGAGCTGCTGCTGCTGTTGCTTGCGATAGTCGTAGGGCGTGTCGTCCATGTCCAGGTCGTTGACTCGTTCGAGGCACTGCAGATCCAATTTCTTCGGCGGCTGCTCGTCCTCAACAACGACCATTTGCTCATCCTCATCGGACTGCAGTTCGTTCTTCAGCTGTTTGGCCTTGCAGTTGCCCTGTGCCTGCCCAGCAATGGTCGTGGGCGTCTCGTCGCACGCTATGTTGTAGGTATCGATGGTCAGTGGGATGATGTCGCCCTGCAGCTCCGTAGCTTGGGCACCGCCACTGCCGCTGCCACCGGGCGTGGAGGGGCACATATCATCCAGCGAATCGGAGCCATCCACAGAGACGAGTCGCTGTTTGCTATCGGCTGTGCTCGCATTGCCTGCGGCAGCAGTGTTGCCCTTGCCACCCGATGTTGAGGACTTGCGGCGATCCTTGGAGCACCACTTCCAGTCTGGATGCTGCTGGAAATGCTCATCCTTCATTGCTTTGGCCAGCTCGTGATACTGCGCCTTTTCATCAGGCTTCAGTGCGTACCACCATTCGCCCAGTATTTTGCTAACCGTTCGATTGTCCTGATTGGGATGCTTCTTGTGCACCACCTTGCGATGCTTCTTCGAGAAAATCATAAAAGCATTCATCGGCCGACGTATCTTCTTGCCAGCTGCTGCCGTTGGCTGCTGAGTTTGCTGTTGCTGCTGCTGCTGTTGCTGCTGCTGCTGCTGCAGCGCACTGAGAGACTGACTGCGTCGCTTGGCCGCCGACGTCGCCGGCGCACCACCAGCCCCATCGCTGGAATCGTGGCATTCCTCCAATTTGCGTATGTTGCTGTTGTATGTGGGCAGTCGCATCGTTGCCGTCGCCCCCTTCTTGCCATTCGAAATAGCTGGCGCAGAGGGCGTGCTTTCGAACACATCATCGTCCAGCTGCTCATCGGGCTCCTCAGCCTCATCTGTCGCACTGGTCGAAGCGGTTGCTGCTGCTGCTGCTGCAGCTGCTGCCGCTGCCGCTGCCGCTGCCGCTGCGGCCACCTTGGCATCGTTGATGGAGCAATTGAGTGGCTTGCCAGGCGACGACAGCGGCGCGGGCACAACCAAATGATTGTTGTTCTGATTAAGTGGCGAGTGTTGCTGCTGTTGGTGCTGTTGTTGCTGCTGCTGCTGCTGTTGCTGCTGTTGCTGCTGTGTTGACGATGTGGTCGACGACAACTGCTGAGGATGCTGCTGGTGTTGCTGCTGCTGTTGTTGCTGTTGATGGTGCAGCATGGCCACGCTGTAGTTGCTGTTTGTGGTTGTCGTTGTCACGGCAGTCGCTGGAGTTGCTTTGGTCACGGCTGGCATTTGCGGCAGTAGCTTTTGCCATGGACAGCTAGCCGCATTGTAGCCTGCAAGCACATGAATCGATATGAGATCATCGAAAATATTATAATAGAGGAAAATACATTATTATAATAAGGGAATATATTAAGCAGTCAGCTCTAATGCAAACATTACAATTATGGGTCTAACTAAGGAGTTACGGCTTTTTTTTTTTATCAGATATTGCATGAACTAAATTCTCAAATCTTTAAAATTATATTTAAGGTGAACAACAACCTATAAATTTTGCTAAAAAGACTTAAGTTTATATTATTATAAAGTATATATTTTTAATTTTGCTTGGGACGCCTTAGATATGTTCAAAGTCTCATTAGTAAAACTAAATCAAAGTTATATATATATATATATATATATATATATATATATATATATATATATATATATATATATATATATATATATATATAATTTTATTATTATTATTATTTTTTACTTTTAAAGATGTTCACTAAAATATTTTGACTATAAATCAAAATTGGATATTTATATATACATTATTTTTTATATTTTTTTTACTTTTATTTATAGTTTTAAAAATATTTTTTGATTTACTCAAAACATTTTAAAAATATTTATTAATTATTATTATTAATTATATTTTTTATATAATAATATATTTTTAGTTATTATTTATTGATAAATATTATAAAATATTTTGAGCTTTGCTAAACAAAAAAGGAATATATAATCTGTAATAATCTGATTTTTTTTTTAGTTTTACCTTATAAAAATTATATTTATATAATTTAATAAAATATAAATTTTGAATGATCTAGGCTTACTCAAAACATTTCAAAAATGTCTAAGGAAAACCGTACAAAAAATATTTATAAAATATTAGCTTATTAAAAACTTGTAAATTTGCATTAATTAAAAAAAAATAAAAAAAAAAACAACGAAAAGCAAGCATTTTCTTTTAAATTGCTCGAAATTCAATCGATAATTATATATCGGTAACAGGGGGAAACACAACTTCCTTATCTATGGAACCCTGTATCGTCCTACTTTAATCAGTCTGAAAGTTCTAGTTAAGAGTCTATTGGGCACTTACCGTTTTTTGGCAATGACTTGTCCTGTGCTGTCGTCCCAGCCACTGCTACGGATGTGGGCGTGGTTGGCGGATGTGGATGAAATGCGACCGATGTGGGCGGCAACGGCGGCGGTGGTTGCTGCTGCTGCTGCTGTATCGGTTGCTGCTGCCCAACGGAAACAGCCAATGAATTCTGCGAATGAATGTGCGACTGTTGGGCAGCATTCACAATGACGGGATGAAATGTTTGATGGCCGGCTGTGGATACTACAACATGTTGCTGTTGTTGTTGCTGCTGCTGCTGTTGTTGCTGTTGCTGTTGCTGGCTGCTGGAGATGCGTATAACGCTGGTTGCATGACCGAGACTGCTGCTGGGCGGCGCTGGTGGCGCTGGCAGCGCATTGAGATGAGCGGCAGGTGGTTGTTGTTGCTGTTGCTGTTGCTGTGGCGGCGGTGCATGCATTACCAGCGAAACGGCCGCCGTTTGTGGCGGTGGCGGTGGCGGTTGTTGACTGCTCTCCCAGCCATTGTTGTTGTTGTTGTTGCTGCTGCTGTTGTTGTTGTTCGTGTTGTACAATACCGGACTGGGTGTTGTCTTCCATTTGCTATCCAGCGGCAAAGCAGCAACTGCCGTCACATGTTGCTGCTGTTGCGACTGATTCGCAATGGGCGTAAAGAAATTTTGCCTATGATTAGGCACGTTGACCGGGGAGTGGGCGATGGCGTTCAGTGGCGAGGCGCCAGCATGATTCACGGGTGATGTATACGATGGCGTTGCAGAGCGCGAGCTGCTCAGTGACACTGCAGGGTGAGAGAGCAGAAGGCACAGAGAGAAAGAGAGATAGAGAGTGGAAGACAGGGAGAGGGAGAGGGGTAACTGTTAGACATTTGTTGCAAGCACAATTGTTTTCATTTATAGTTATTATTACATAAGCACTGTAAATACAATTTAGCGCCCAGCTCAAAATCCTGGAACGCATTCATATTCGCTGCTACTGCTGCTGCTGCTCGTCGGCCTCCTCCTCGTGCTCCTGCTGTTGCTGTCTACTGCGACTGCCGCCTGCTGCTGCTCAGTTAAGAACAAACACTTTGATTGGCATCACTTTCGGCACATATTTTCATTTTCTGCATTTAATTTGCTTGAAAACTTTTTGTCGTCGTTGTCACATTCGTTTTGTCTGCTGCATTCGCATCGGTATTCACTTTTTTCTTCTACTTTTTTTTTTTTTTTTTACTTTATTTAATTTTATTTTTTTTCTTTTGCGCCGCGTTCTGTCTTCTTGCCTTGCCTTTGACAGTTTTCAACATAAAATGCGACGACGGCGACGACGACGACGTCAAAAGAACAACCAGCAAGCACTTCAACTGAGCGGCCAGCGGCAGCATAAGCTGAGCGCCGCTCTCTCTCTCTCTCTCTCTCGCAATCGTCAGTTGTGTTCGTTTGTTACGCTCTCTAGCGCTCACTCGCTCTTTGGGCTCTTTGGGATCACGCTCACACTCACGCTCTTGTCGTCCATGTTTGTTTACCTGTTGTATCGGTCCGCGCTTTGAGTGTGTGGGTGCTGCTACTAGTCTGTGTGTCTCTCGCTTTGTGTGTGCGTGCGTTTACATGTGCCTGTGTGTGTGCGTGTGAGCGCGCTCTCTCAAGTGCATTTTAGTTTAGGTAAAAACGAATCAAAGGCAGGGCAAATAACGAGAAAAGAAGAATCTGTTGCGATCCGCACGCAGCGTGCTTTTGTTTCGGCTGCTCAGCATTGTTCGTTTCAAGTGGCAGCGACGTCGGCTGACGTCGCGTCGCTGCAACGATCGCATGCAGGTGCATTGGAATGCGTGCGCGTCGCTGTTGTTGTCCACGTCGACGTCGACGTCGACGTCGCTGCGTCTGCATTTTACGCTTGCGTGTAAATCACGCTGCGGTCACACTTTCAAGTGGCTAGCTAACGTTGTTGTTATTATTATTATTGCTGTTGTTGTTTCTGTTTCTGTTGCTGTTGCTGTTGTTGTTGTTGCTGCTGCACGCACACCTCAAACAATAGCACCCCTGATCAGCCACGGCCCCGAGAACACCTTAACAAAACCAACGACCTTTGTCCAGAACGCTGTGCGTGTGTGTGTGTGGGTTTATATATGTATGTATATGGAATGGTCAGCAGCGGCGCTGCCATAATAAAACTTTATGATAGACATTTTTATAGAGAATTCAAAATGCATTCGATACAATGTGAAAGTCTAGGCAACAACGACTGCTTCATTGCACTACAAATTAGTTTGAGGTATTGCAAATTTTTAGTTTTCAAATACTTTTCGATAGGAAATCGAATTTGTTGAGGTTTCAGTTGGAAAATAAATCTAAAATCTATCAATTGGGCAATTATATTTGCTCGATATGAATTATAAACATTTTTTCAATTATTTATCTTATGCAAAATGATATATGCATACGTTTTGTTTTCTATATAATATCTTAAATTATAAAACTTTACTTTCATAAATTAAATTCTTTTAATTTTTGTTATATACATATCTATATATGTATATATATATTATAAATTAAAGGTATTCATTATATATTGGAGTTTTATTATTTAATATATTTTATAGAAAACTAATTTCATTCATCATATATCGTATTTTATTATGCAAATTGAGCAACCATTACTTGATTGATTTTCTCATTAATTTTTTATTTATTCCCTAGTTCCATTAGAGCGCATTTGGCAGTCTCTCGTGCCGAAGCTAAACGCACATCAGTAGAAGCGCCGTGGAAAGCAGGCCAGAGAAGAGCCTAGATGCAGTCGAGAGGCTGCGCTACACAGTGATCTTAACTGTTTTGCAGCTGTGTGGGTAATTGCGTGAACACAGGCAGATTAACAGCTAAAGCTGGCGCTCATTTGGGCATTGAGAAGGAAACTCAGCTCAGGCTGGGAAAGCCAGCCTTGAAAATGAATGCGAGCTAACTATGAATAAATTTCAACAAAAAGAACAAAATAATGCAAACGTGTTGCTTTTATGATTCCAGTTCGAATGAGCAGTAGGAGGAGGTGGAGGAGGAGGATCGACAGCGACGGCGCAGCGGTGTCATAAAAAGTCAAGAGGTGTGAGTTGCACGTACCTAACATGGCGGCCACATCGGTCTCTTCCTGATCATAGCGACCCGTGACCCGATAGTTGGGCGATGTTTCCGAATCGCGAGAGTTGTCCTCATCGTTTTGTGTTTTGCTGCTCGAACGGCTATCACTAAAGTAGACAGAGAAATAGAGAGAGAGAGAGAGAGGGAGAGACAGATAAAGAGAGAGTCATCATAAATAAAGAGAGAGAGAGAGGGGAATATAAAGTTAGGAGAACAGCAGCAGCAATAGCTGGTAAAGCTGTTAGGTTTATAGCCGCACCTGAGAAAACGACCCGGCCCCGTTGATGAGGGCAGCGCATTGTTGCCCTTCTGATTCAAATGTCTGGAACAAAAGCCGCGCCGCTGAGATTCTTTCATGCACATCATGCAGAGACGTCGCCATTGCTTGCCATTGTACTTCTTGCGCACTCCGGATTCCGATTCCACAATGTCGCCCTTCTTGAAGCGATGCGGCGTCGTTGCCTGAGATCTGTCAACGAAAGTATTCTCCTTAATACACGCACACACACACACACACACACTCATACTGTGTTTGACAGCCACACATACATTGTATATTTGTGCATGTATGTGTGTTTGTATGTAATTAATGAAATTGAGTTAAGGCAATGCCCAAAATACTTTAGCCAACGGGTTACAACCGCAGGCCGCAGACAGCGCAGTCGACGCCAGCTGCGCTTATGGACCTGCCAATCTTAATAACAAAACTCAAGAGAACATTTGCAAAAATTCTAAATATAACGGGCGTATTGTTTATAGTTTGATCTGATTGCGGTGAGCGCAGGTGCAGAGCCGTTAATACCCTGCAGCTAATGAAAATTGAGTGAAAGCTGGGATATAAAGAGACTACGAATAAATAGAGCATGGGAAATACCAGTTCCCATTATAGACTCAAGCATAGTATATTGAAAATTATATATAAAAGAATATTAACTATAGTGTTATAGTATATAGAGAACTCTATTCGTTAAACGATATGTTCAAAGAATATTAAATATATTTTTAAGTATATAAAGGATTCAATTCGTTAAATAAAATTTAACTATACTCGAAGGATATTATTATATAATAGAACTCAAAATATATATATATAGATATAGATGTGTCAACGAAAAGAGCGTAGGAAACTATTCAGAAGTTAGGAATGCTCTTTAATAATGCCCTGATTTAACATTAATATTATTAGTTGTTTCTTCCAAGAAGTGAGATAACTAACTTCATGATAAGCATGAATCAATATGAAATAAATATTGAAATAATAATTCACAAATTCCTTTCTAAGAAACTCTCTTTAGTGCAAGAGCCAATGCCTTTAAACTCTACCTTGGTGTTGCTGGATGAGATCGTGGTGTCAGCCTCTGATCGATTAAGCTGGATGTGCTGCCTCGACTCTGCATGCTGCTGCGCTTGCTGCAAGCGCTCATCTTCTCGGCGTCCACGTCCCCAGCAGCCGGGGAGTAGTCGATGCCGACGCGCTTCAGCTCATCATCGGAGTCGTAGTCGTCGTAGCCGCGCTGCTGCTGTTGTTGTTGCTGCTGCTGCTGCTGCTGCTGCTGTTGCGCTGGCGATGGCACATGCATTTTTAGTTGTTGGTGGTGGTGGTGCTGCTGCTGTCCATTGCTGCCCGGCGAGATCACAATGTCCGGCAGTCCATTGGCCTGCTGGTGCTCCACATGGGTCAATGGCGGCGGCGGCGGCACTGCGCCGCCCTGGAACGGCGACGTTGCAGCCGCTCGATAATACTCATGTTTCTGCAGTCCTCCAAGTCCAGCTGAGGGCGTGCTCGTGGGCAGCTTGCCGTCGTAGCGTGTAGCCACAAAGGCCTTGGAATAGACTCCGCCGGTAGCCGGCTCCGATTTGCGTTTACCGCTCACAGTTGCCGTTGCCGCTGGCGCCAGCTCGTTTAGCTCGTCCCACCAGGGCGGCAGCAGCAGGCGCAAATCAGCTCGACGCACAACTTTTGTATTGGGCTGTAAGAGAAAAACCAGGAAAATTCATTGAATCAGCTACTGAAATGGAGCTCAAAAAAAAAAACTTATGTATGTATGTGTAAATAAAATAAAATATTAATATTAATGCATCGTTGTGGCTTCTTACCAATTCCTCATTGATCAATTGCACGGTATATTGCTTGGTTCCCTGGTTGATATCCATAATGATGCCCTCCACATAGACGCAGTCAACGGCGCGTCCCTCGAGACTTTGGCGCACACAGACCCGGGCGTCCAGCGTGATCTGTGCCAGGCGAAAGTGATGCATTAGCTGATGGTCTTTAGGTAGGTGAGCGTAGGCATTTAGTACTTACGTCTGCCATGGGTGGACTGGCGTCTAGTATCACATTGTAGCGTCCCTGCTGCAGCACATCCTGATACAGTTGCTGACCGAATTCGGAGGCATCGAATTTCACGAGTATTGAGGGGGGCGTTGTCGTGGGCGTGGCTGTGGCCTCGTGCACTTGCTGGATTTTGCCAGGTGCATAGCACTTGCCAACTTTGGCCAGGACACGCGTATTAGTCCATTCGCTGAGATCAAGTAGGGCAACAGGCTCGTGTTGTTGCTGTTGCTGCTGCTGTTGTTGCTGCTGCTGCTGCTGTTCCTGTACATGTTGCTGATTGTGTGAGTTAAAGCTAAAACGATGTTGCGCCTGTTGGTGGTGCTGCTGATAGTAGACGGGCGTGTGTGTGCGCGAATGGTTGATTGCTGCATGACTGTTGATGTTGCTGCTGCTGCTGCAGCTGTTGCTGTTGCTGCTGCTGCTGCTACTGGCAACATGTTGCTTGTAAGTACTGGGCGCATGCTGCAGCGGCGAGGCGATTATAATACGTTGCTGCTGCTGCTGTTGCTGTCTGATTTCATTGCTGTTGCCGGCGCCTGCACCAGCACCAGCACCTCCACAATTCATTGCTGACGGTGGACTGACAATCATATTGCGCAAAGCTAACGTATTTTGCTGCACGGCAGCAATATTGCCATTGGACAGCGCATCGCTGTTGCCATTCGTCTCGGCGGGTTTCTGTTGCTTGTACAGCGTATGCTGTTGCTGTTGCAATTGCTGCTGTTGCTGCAGCTGCGGCTGCTGCGGCTGCTGCTGCTGTGGCTGCTGCTGCTGCTGCGGCTGCTGCTGTTGGTGTTGCTCAGCTTTGTCCAGCTCAGCTGGATCAAATTTTCGCTTCTTGGGGTGTTGGCGCGGCTGTGTGGGCTGCTGAGGCGTTGCTGCTGCTGCTGTCTGCAGCTGTAACTGTGGCTGAAACAACACATGTTGCTGCTGCTGCTGTTGTTGTTGTTGCTGCTGCTGCTGCTGCTGCTGCGGCTGTTGCTGCTGTGTATCAACTGTTGTTGCTGTACTTGTTGCTGTTGTTGTTGCTGTTGGTATACCGGCGGCTGCAGTCGTTGGTATAACCATTGTATTGGCGGCAACAACAAAATGTTGCTGCTGCTGCTGATGGAGGTGTTTATTTGTTATGACATAAGTTTCGCCAGCGGCAACTGCTGCTGCTGCTGCTGCTGCTCCGGTGTGTGTTGCTGTTGCTGCTGTTCCATTGGCAGCGCTGAGCATCGTAGTTGCTGTTGCTCTCCTCGTTGTGGTCGTTCCAATTGTAGCAGCAACATGTGTGTGGCTTCTTCTTGTTGCTGGCGTCTCGTTGCGTTTGTTCCTATTATTGGCTAGTGTCGGTCGGCTTATTGCTCTTGCTAATACAATAGTTGTAGCACTTGCTGTTCTTGTTGCAATTATTATTATTGTTGTGCAACAATGGCGCTCGCAGCATTCGCAACATCATTTGGCATCACCGTCTGCAAATGGAAAACACAAATTGTTCATTAATCATGTGAAGCACTGTGGCAGCCATCCGACTGGCCGAAAACCCATTTCATAATTAGTGCAATGCACATCCTGACAATTCTCTGACATCCTTCGACCATTGGCGCCTGTTGCCGGGTCAATAAATTTCAATCTCTGACCAAAAATACGCTGCGATACTGAAAGCCTTTATACATACATACATATATATACATAACTTGCTGTGCCTATATGTTTGTATGTGTGTGTGTGTGTGTGCGCTACGTCGGCAACGGAAACATTTTAATTTACACAGTCGTCCAGGCGTGGTTGGGATCCTGGCGTAGAGGCGTTTTTTTCCTCTCTCTCGCAAAGAGTAAAAATAAAATGCTCGTATAAATGATACTTGAAACATTTTATACCAATGCCCATCAAAACGCCCACACAAATACACCTACAGGTACACACACATGTACACTCACTCACACACAGACTCATCTGCACAACAGCTCAGTACAGTTGCATACAAAGTCCAAATCATCTGGCAACCCCGCACAGAAAGAAGCAAACAGCTAAAAAGCTCGACAAACCAACTTGCCAGACAGTCAGACGTTGCGGGCGGCGTCAGGTACAATGGGCACCTCGCTGTTATTTTTGTGTAAAATATATAACATTTTTTAACGGAATATGAGCATAGGAGAATATTTTACACATCCCTAATAGTTAATAATAATCGATAATTATTTTCAATTGATCCTTAAAATTAATCAATTTTGAATATAAACTTGACTTTTAAGTCTTCTTTGTCTTCCTATAACTATGGTATGGTGTTTTTATATAACGTTAAAAATTTCCGCATATACATTAATCTAACATAATTTATGTTTTGATTTTAATAGTTAGTTCCACTGTGCTTCGCTGCTGCAGCCTCGACTTTGACGAACTTGTGCGTCAGACCTTCGACAAACCAACGCCCACCGCCCACCGCCCACCGCATACCGCCCACCTGCCGGGTGAAGAGTGGGTCGACAGAGGTCGGTCGACTTATATTTAGATTATTCGGTTGCACACGCCGACGCCGACGCCGATGTCGATACCGACAGCGACGGCGACGCCGACGCACAGAATTACCAAGGAAGAAAAACCAATTGTGGTTTCCAGATAAAAAAAATATATGTTCAATCGAAACAGAAAGCCAAGACAGGTGCGTAACTAATTGATTGACTATTTGTTGCTATTATTAAAATTCATTTGAATTCAACTGATATCAAACACTCAAGAATAATGTGACAAGTCACTCTTTATCATTTGATATCCCTGTGGCCTATCTACCTCTCTCACCACACACTCACACGCTTAAGTACGAAAATCTGTTGCATACTCCCAGGCAGCAGGTAAATATCTTGCACTGCACGTGCATGCATATGTGTGTGTGTGTGTGTGTGTGGGGGCCTTTATGTAAGCTGCTCGTTAGACAACTGCAGCGTTGCCATATTTTCTCAAAACCTGTGCAAATCGGTTTATCATTCACTTCACACAAAACATTCAATCTTTCTCTCGCTCTGTCACATTCGCCGCTGAGCTGTGTGTGTCGGCGTAATTGACGGAAATAACTGCCACGCCCATTGTGGGCGATGCGGACCAGCACGGCAACAAGGTGAAAAAAGTGTTATACAAAAATATAGTTGGAAAATGTAACATAGCAACAGGATCTATCGTAAGACGTTGTTGCTGCTCCTGCTGCTGCTGCTGCTGCTGTGAGGGACAAGTGCAATGATTGCTTTATTTTTATTTCATTTCTCTCTTTGCCTTTTCACAACTTTTCTTTTCATTACTGTTGGTTGCCAGGCTCAAACGCCTTGCAGCTGTGTGGGTGTATAAGAGAGAGAGAGAGAGCGAGCTAGAGAGAAAGAGAGAGCGTTTCTTATGCTGCGACGACTTTTCATTCTCTCTCCCTCTCCCACTCCCACTCGCACTCTCTTTCGCTCTGTCTTTATTATTGTGTTTTGCATCAGCCATGAAGAAGCTTCTCCGTTTTATTGGTCAGCCTTCACAGGAAGAACAGCAATCTCTGTTTATTTTCCATGCCTGGGCGGGAGTTTGCTCTGCTTTGCACTGCAACCGATGCGTACTTAAGTAAATCTACCGTACGCCCGACTGGCTATTTGGTGTGACCTGCCCAGCCACACGCCGCCGCCTTCTTTTCGCATCAGTCCAGTGCAACCAAACCCGCTCGTCTGCCAATCATCCTGGGCTTTGCGTTAGCCCAGCTTCTGTTACACTGCCGTCCCGACAGAGATGACCTGCCCCATAAATGTTTGGAGTGTATTGAATTTAAAAAAAAAGAGCTTTGGGGGGAGCCTTTGTTTGGCCTGCATATAACGATTTCATTGAGTCCCCAAACCATAGTTGAAAAATGATAATACATGTGTGTACATACATATATACATGTATACATACAATGTGTGCTTGTTTATTTGGCCACTTCTGTTTCTGTTTGCGGCTGTGGGTCACTCACAGTGCGCTCTATTCATTTCATGTTTTGACCACAGACGAAATTGTGATTATTTATGTGTGTGTATCATTACAATTATCTATTCATTGTGCTTGGCGCCGCTCCAAACAACCTGCGCTTGTCAATTTAAGTCGCATTTATGCCCTGTAATTACATAATATGATGACTGGATGTCGTAGGGAGAGACTAAAGAAAACCAAGCAGCTTGAATAGTCCATGAGGATAAATATTCCTTTGCTGTGAACTAGGTAAAAGCAAATATGGAGCTTACAGGGTATCTGACAGCACGGCATACTTTGCTGTAATAGTATTCATAGTCATTACAAAACTGCACTTATACATGTGTACTTTGTTGCTTTTGCTGTTGTTGTCCATAGACATATTCAGATTTATGATATATAAATGCACTCACGCTCGTTACGAATGTGCGATTGATCTCAATGCAGTCATGATAAATTCTAAGCAAAGCATTGCAGACGAAGCACAGACTTACACACACACACACACACACACACACATGTGTATGCACACATTGTGTGTGATATTAATTTGTTATGAGTCGTATGAGTCGTAATTAGACTAGAGAGTTCTTTGAACCCTAACGGTAGTTGTTTTCGCATCGTGTTTTGGCGCCAAACGAAAGCGAAGCAAAGAGCAAAAGTGTAAATTGCACTCAGATAGACGCACAGACGAAGAGACGCAAAAGAAAAAGCAAAGCAGAGCCAAAAAATGCGAGCCGCAAATTTAATGCAGACGAAACGGAGCGTACGTTGTAGGCGCTCCTGCTATCCATCTCCTCCCCACTTACACACTGCATTCGCTGCTAACGGCGCTGCGCGCACGCACTTACATTGACATACACAGGGGCATACATGCATAAACACACTCACACACACACACACACACACACATACATGCATACAGGCGTGCACACGTACAGGCAGAGCAACGGTAGCAGTCTGCCCTGTGCTTGGCTGCTGCAAAGTCAGTAACCCCACTCGTTGACAGCGGCAGCAAACAGCAACAGCAGCAACAACAACAACAACAATGGCAATGGGAGCAGTAGCAGCACTAGCCGAAAGCGCGAGAGTGGGGCAGACAATAGCAGAAGCAGGAGGAAGCCAGAGAGAGCGCGAGAGCAAGAGCGAGCGCTCAGTTAGCATGCGAATTTGTGTGCTGTGATTTTTATGTTGTTGCCAACTCGTCAGAATTCCTCCCATTCTCCATACAACGACTGACGTAGCAACAAAACTCTTAGTCATTCAAAGCATAGCAAAATGGAAAAACTGCAGCGCAGCAGCAGCATTATCAAGTGAGAGTGAGATGATGATGATGTTGATGTGCGCAAATGTTTTTGAGGGACGGCGAGGGAGATCATCTGCAGGCGCCGACCAAAACACACACTACACTCGCCCACCTCCTCCACCACCACCTTCTGCTCCGCCAACAAATCCCCCTGCCAACATCAGCAGAGCACACCCCACCCTTGAAAACAGAAAAGCGACAACACCGACGCCGCTCATTTGCGTAGAGTAAATGCAAACAAGTCGTGTATTATTCGTCCCATACGAGAGCCACACACATACCCACATACACACGCGCACGCATGAATGCAATTCGCGGCGGCGACGACGGCACAGCGAGAGAGATAGAGAGAGAGAGAGAGAGAAGTTACTTTGGCGCGTGTAATGGCATGGTTACAAACAGTAGCTGTGAAAAAATAGAGTATATGCAAAATCAGAGTGTTGTGGTAATCAATATACAGATTAGTCGCACGCCTAAGTGATGTACGTCCAAGCTGTTATTGGGCCCGTTAACTTTTCGTATGTTGTGATTTTAACACAATTAACTCGTCACTGCGGACACAAATATGTCGACACGTTTTATTAGCCATCAGTGTAGGTCAACTCGTTGCCTGTGAGCATGCAGTTTTATTATTGCTGCTGCGCTGCTGCAGCAGCCTTTTACTCATTTTTAGCTTTTTGCCATTGCATGGCGTAAATTATTCGTATGCGCTGTGTTTGAGCTTATGTTGTAGCTGTTGTTGGCAAGTGCGGGGTGTACAAGTCAAAAAACAGAGGGGGAAAAAATTGAAAAAAAAAAATATAAAGCTGTATAGAAGAATGAAGCCAGGGCGGAATGCGACGCTGATTAGAGGAGCAGTTTGGGGGTCGCAGTGCACGCACAGTCTGTATGTGCATGTGTGTGTGCATATGTATGCGTACACAAGCACACATGAATGTATATGTGTGAGGGCTATTCCGTGTGTGTGTGTGTGTTGGTCGGCTTTGCCTGCCTGGTAACGAGAATCGCGAGAAAAGTTCAGCAAAACTTGACGACAAGGAATATGGCCGTATGGGAGACGTACGCGAAGTGCGATTTGTACAACCAGCCAAGGATTGTGAGTGGACAAAGGGAACGATGTGACGACGGGACGACGGGACGACGGGACGACGACGACGATGGCATTTGAAGGTGTGCTGCGCGAGTTTGCTGATTGCAATGGCTAAAGATGAGATGATAAAGAGAAAAATGCAAAAGAAAATGACATTCGTGGAGTACTCGACAATTGAGCAGACTAGAGATACCCATTGCTAATTGACTGCATATAAATTATATTAAAAAAATAAAGACAAAAAGAACAGCTAGTATTTTGGAAAGCGTTTATAAAGAACATTGGCTACCCCACAAAGTATTCAAAATGCCAAAATGAAAATTTATTTAGCTTTAAATTATTTTAAATTCATTTCGTCTTACTGTTCGAAGACTTTCTTGGAGCCAAAATCTTGTATTTACATTCTTGCTTTCTTTGAAATAAAGTATATTAAGTAATTAATAATTAGATAACCCGATCAAATTTAAATATTGGTTAATTTTTTGTTTGCTTTATAAATTGTATTCGTTATAAAAGAAAAACAACAAAGACAATGCTGATACACTATTTGTATATTCGAACAACCCTTTGAAATTCGTCGAAAAACAGGGTATTCTTATGAGCGTAGTCGCAATCGCGCGTATATGAAAGCTTTAACGGTAGCGAGGTCTACTCACAAATTCTCTGAATCTTGATTACAATTACAGCAATGCGGACAACAACAGCAACAACAACAACAAGAAATCGTTGCCGTGGCGCTTGCTCTTTCTTCTTCGTCTTCCTTCCCCTTCATCTTCTTCTTGCTGATGCTGCCCGTTCGTTGCTCTAATTGGCTTTAATGCATTTCGATTAATTTGCGCTGATGTAGCGCACATACTAATTAAAATTGTTGTCCTAGCGCGCTAAGAAAGAAGCAAAAATCATTCTTAATAGCAGATCGCATTGTGCATTGCCTCCCATTACCGCCTGCCGCCCCCTCCTCCATCCTTCGATATTTCCAGTTAATTGTAAGCAATGCCATTTGGTACATTAAAACCCAAACAGCACTCGAGAATTATCACACTTGAATTGTCGCAACTTGGCTATGGATCAGAGAGCTTTATTTATGTTTTTTTTTTTTTTTTTTTTTTTTTTTTTTTTTTAGCTGCATGTATATGTGTAGGTGTGTGTGTGATTTATTTATGATAAGTTTTTAATAAGGGATCGCAGCACGTTCGCTTTTTCGTCTTTTTTGATTCGATTGAGATCTTATTTTTAATAAAAAATAAATTTGAAGATAAAATATATAATTGCAAACTTTAAATAAATAATTATAAATAGAATGGAAATTTTCAATGAAACTAATATTATTCTTATAGCATTTTGAACTGAATATTGTATAAGTAAATAGAAAACCCACATTGTAAAAAATGATTGTTATCCTACAACCTTAAGAGCTATTCCAAATTATGAACAAGTGATTTGAATGCTCCATTAATAAATATTAAAGCCTCTTAAGTATGCACTTTATAAACACTTCTAAGCCACGGAGAGAAAATAAGTCCAGAGCGTTGCGAAATGCATTAAAGAAAATAAAAAATTGAATTAATGATGATGTGAAATGCGGACAGGAAGAATATCAGACGATGCTGATGACGATTTATGCTCTACGTACATACATGCATATATACATATGTATGAAGGTTTATAAATTTAAAGTGGGAAGAGCGAGAGAGCAAAATATGGCGCATAAAATTTGCATTAAATCATTTCATATGCCTTAAACTGAAACGTCAAACGGTAGCCAAAGCCAAAGAGCTCCACAAATTGGAATGTGTTGCAAATTTCAATGCAGTAAAAGCCCATGACGCGGCGATGAGTCGAAAGAGCGGAGCGAAAAATGCGAAAGAGTTGAGCGAAAAAAGAGAAAAAAAAAGTATAAAGATAAACAAAATAAAATGAGTTCGACAAGAATAAACATAGTTGCGCCGTTTTGCTTTTGCTTCTGCTCATGCTGTCGCCGTCGCCGTCGCCGTTGCTGCTGCTGCTGCTGTTGCCTTTGACTGTTATGGATGCTAGCGTGCTGCTTACCGTATGCCGCTCTGCTGCCGCAGGCGTCGTCGCGACGTTACGTTTACGCTGTCAATAGCTGAGCCACAAAGCACAACTGGAGCTGTGCTTGAGCTCAGAAGGAGCGAGTGAGAGAGGGAATTGCATAAAAATAAATAACTTTGTTTGCAGGCGACAGCCATAGAACCAGCAGAGCAGCAGAGCAGCAGAACAGCAGAAACAACAACACTGCAAACAAATGCATTAACTGTCCAAGTTGCGCATTGTTGTTGTTGCTCTGCTGTTTTCTGCTGATGAAATTGATTTTAAATAGGACACAAAACGGATCAATTTTCCATTAGCCCAAGAGACAGCAAACAATAATCAATAATAAAGCCGAGCCAATCACCTGTGCTTAATTCAAATCTGGCTAAATATGAAAACGTGCTTCATTGCAGAGTTGCGTTAATGCCGAATAAGAGAAAATAAAAATATAAACAGATTGATCTTTATGATGAGCTGCAAACTCGGCTGATTTGAGTGCTAGATTCTAAATATATTTGTTACCATTCAAATTGATAAATTAGGATTGCTAACTCAGTCTAACCATGCTTAGGCCCCATATCGACGTATTTAACTTGCAGTTCAAGCTATAGCCGTATCTCATTGTCAATCACATATGTTTCGACACTTTCAATGGCTTTGGCGTATTAACTGAAAGAAATTCATTTCGAATTAAAATTGGTCTTAGCCAAGTTGCAATGGCAAAATGTGCTGGCACTTAAATAATTTCCCAGCCATTTAAGTTCGGTTGGCCTGGGAGTGAGAACCTATACAATTACATTTAATGATAGGAATTGGACTTTCAAAATCGATAGTTGACGGACAAATGTACTCGAGTCGATTGGCTCCCACGCGTTGTGGGTGTGAAATGTGACAGGTAATCTCAGTTATTACGGCTACTGCTGAGCCCTGCTCCCATTATTAACATTATTGTTTTAAGCCGGGGTGGCAACTCTGGCCAATTCTGTTAGCACTCTTGCATTTTAGCAGCGCACTTATGCAATGCCAAATGCCATTAAATATTTATGAAAAACAAAAGAAAAATAAACAACAAAAGAATACAAACCCACAAAGTTTAAAATAAATGCGTTTCGTATATGTTTTGTTTTTTTTTTTTTTTTTTTTTTGTTTCATTGCTCGTTTTTTACAGCATGCAAATTGCATTTGATTGAGCTCTAAATGCAAATTTCTTGCGCTGCTGTGTTTTGATTTCATTGTTATAAACGCGTGCGCGCTTTAAATGAATGTGCAGCAGCAACAACAACAGCAGCAACAGCAACAACAGCAGCAACAAAAGCAGCAACAGCAGCAGCATAAGGGTATTTATTTAGTTTTTATTTCTCCTATTCTGTTTTTATTTTTATTTTTTACTTCATTTCCTCTCTCCAATATTTTGCATTGTATAGAAAATGTGGCTATTTCAAAATGAGCCACGCCAAATCTGTGTGGATATATAAATAAACGAACGGGCGGATGGACAGACGTTTAGATGCTTCGCTGGTTGATGGGCTGGATGATGCCATATGGATGACTAAACGAACAAGCGAATATACACGTCGGGGCTTTTATCGCACACATCGATTGCACACTAAAAGCGCAGTTTAAACTCAAAGTGCAAAACACTGAAACAAAAATCCTAGGTGAATTAAGAGGTTTTAATGACAGAGAAAAAAAAAGGGAGAGAGACACGCAGATTGAGAAAAAGAGCGGGAGGGAGCGAGAGAGAAAGAGAAGAGCGAGTGCATGTTAAAGTATTAATAATATTTTAATATATTATTATTATATATTGATTAATATATAATATATTTTATATTTAATATATTTAGTAAAGCTTCAATTTAAGTTGTTATTTTTTTATAATTATTTTATTTATTTTCTTATTTTTTTATATATGTATTATTTTATAATTTTTATTTTTTTAATTATCCAAAAGTTATTGCATTGAATATACCACATACTAAATTATATACTAAAAATTTTTCTTCTGTATAAGAATAATAAATTGAATTGTGAGAATTATTTATATTCATTGAAGTTTCGTAATGAATTTTACAATTTATTAATAGAAATTATGATATTTTCTAAAACTTTGTAGCCTTATTTAAGCATCTACAAGCACAATAATATTAAAACGAGCTGGCATTTTAGAGTAATATTTACATTTATGATAATAAGACAAATGCTAGAAATAATAAACCTAACTGCGAAATAAGTCAAAATGAATTCCTAGAAAACCTTGCAATTTGGTTTATGAAATTTTCTAGATATGGCATCGAAATACCAAGGAGTAAGAGAATAGTTTTGGAATTGGTTAAATTACATAAATATTAAAAAGAGGAGGAAGAAGATTTAAATGTTGTGTATATATAAAGTTTAGGGAAGAATACTAGACACCCTAGAGCTATAAAGGGCAAAGGGATCAAGTTTCCAACATGGGATGGTTCATACTCTTTACCAGAAACTTCATACAAGATTTCAATATATTTCATCGAAGGCGAAAGAGTTATCATATACTTCTTCACTATTTTATAGATATCAAATATTTGTTTATAAAAATGTTAATTTACTTAATAAAAATATGAAAATAATGCATGAAAACAAAATGTTTTATGATGTGGTCAAGTTTATATTTTTTGCTAGAGAAAGCTTGCGGCATTATGAAGTACTCTGGAAACTCTCGAATTTATCTACATATAAATGTTAAACATCTTGTTGTCTCCACGCCTGAAGTGCTGGCAGGATGGCCCTCGGGAACATTCCAGATGTCCACGAGCATTTGCATAAAATTGATTTTTTTTGTTAGCAAATTAGAGAAGCAAATTGCTAACAGGATGGCTCTGGACCAATGCGCCCCCCTTTGGGGCCTGTCAACGGGAGTCAACTTGGCAGCTGACTGGCTTGGCTTAAGAGCTTTCGCATTGTCTGCATTGTCTGTGCTGTCTGCTGGGCGGCTCGTGTGCTTTTGGCTCCATTGAAATATTTTAATAATTGGATTGACTTATTAAATTTGGCAGCGACATGCTCAATAGCCTATAAAGTTTTCTCTGTCGCCCACCGATCGGTTTACGGCTGCATATGTTTCAATTTACGCTCAATAAATAAATCAATAAACCCTACAGCCAAATCCGGCACAAGCCTGGCCGAGCCACGCCCCCGCAACGAGTCACGGTTCAACTTTATTATCAACTTTAAGTTCGATAGACAATGCTAATGAGGCGCATGGAAAACTTGCTTCAAAAACTTTCAAATTATCGAACAGAGGCGTAGAGCATTGTTTCTATATGGATTTATTTCTGTGTATCCATGTCCAAAAGGGCGTGCCAGCTGCCTTAAAAGCTGGTAAAACAAAAAGTTGCTGCCTAACAAATTGCTGGTTGAGCAACACTGGGCTCTAAATATTTTGCCACTACTGTAAAGTGATATGATTCTGCCTTAAGATTTTAACAAAGAAGGCTTTCAAACCAGATAATTTCAATTAGCTAGGATAAGCCTAATATGAAAAACAAAAATGCTAAGATTAAGCTATAATTTAGCCTTAGTTTTAAGCATGAAGTAAATATTTTCATATATATTCCTTAGATTTCATATCCATATTTCATTCTTTATTCTATATTCTATCTATTATTATTATTATTATTATTATTATTATTATTATTATTAATTTATTACATTATTTATTATTATTTTCATATCTATAAATTGTATGCAAGTTTAAGTAAAAAGATTTAAATAATAGTGGTTTTAGTTATATATAAAAAATAAAGAAAAAAATATAGTGGGATTACAGTATATCTGTATATTATTAGGATTACAAAATTATAAAATTAAAATGATCTGATCAAGCAAAGAAATCAGTATAAATGAAGTACTTATTATTTGAATATAAGTAATATTATATTAAAGCTCATATTCAGAAGATGCAGAGAACAGTAAAAATAATAAACTAATTAAATTAGCAATATTAATAATAAAAATATAAATTTAAGTAGCACAGTTAAGAGGGTCCCTAAAAATCGATGGAAACCCATTTTATTACCCTTTATGTCCTATCCAAAGAGTCCTTCCTCACTTTCACTAAAATAGCTAGCCATTCACTATTTAGTCGCCTGCTTAAAGCCTAAATAGCATTCGAAAGTAATTTGTATTGATTAATCGTGACTGACTGGCTAAGCATATTAAATGGAACTTAATATTTAATAATATCGCCTATGCCCATTTAGTGGGTATTTATGTTGGGGCTCAAAATGGGTCTTGCCTTTGACTAAATATTAATGCGCAATAACCTTAAATATAAATCAAACCCTCTCTCACCAGCTAAAGAGCGTGAAACCCCTCAAGAACTCGCCGCAACATCAAACAACCCACACACACACTGGTTGCATATATACACATTCCTCGCGCATACATTCACATGAGAATCATGCGACAAACCATTTTATGAGGCCTATATATAAATATATATACACACACAAACACACATATATATATATATATATATATGTGGAAAAATGTCAAACTTGATATGTACATAACGAAATTGTTGCTGGGGCAGCTTTGAAATGCGAAAAAAAGGAAGAAAAAAGCATTTCAATTGGCAAGAACAACTAACCAGCACAAACAAAAGCGGCGAGGGAGAGTAAGGAAAAAAAAAGGTATCTTTAGAATTCTTTCTTAAGTAACCGCATAAAACGCTTGCACAGCAGCCATCTAAAGCGATGGGCTGGCTGCGAAAGCTTGAAGCCATTTGCGATGATTAGGGTTAGCATCGCCCATCGTCATAGCCCCTGGATGGTGGCCGAGACAAGTGTCAAAGGCAGGCGGCAGCCCCACTGCACATTGGGGGAATGAACTATGAACTACTTTGCACTCTTTTGCTCGCATTAGGGAACCCTTGGAACCCTTTCTCAATTGATTTGCATAGCACATGCGAAATATAATACCAGCCTGGCAGTGGCTGATTATGTGGGCGGCAGTTCTTACTAATCACACATGCATATACATAGATCAATTTCTTTTCAAATTTATTTAGAGCACGTGCTAAATAGGGAAATGAGAAGCAGAGCCGTTAGTTGGGGGAAAAGTCTATCTATAAATGAATATATTTGTTAAAGTATTGAGGGTCTTATTCTCTATAGAGAATCATACTTTATTATCGATTATTAAGAGCGAGTCTCATACTTCATTATTCGTTATTAATAATGATAATTTGGCTTCATTATTGAGTTTGCTGATTACGCAAAAACTAGAAATATATATAGAGAAAAATTGAATTGATAATTGATAACATTTTTGTCCTTAACCTCTGTGAAACTGCGAATTTAGCAAGTATTTGCAAGCACCTTTAATGTGTTAATTGCCTTAACAGGGGCAGGAGCACGCTCAAGGTCCTGCTGCTAACATCCGGCCATTGACAGCCCTTGTGGGTATGTGTGTGTGTGTGCGTGGTAGTTAACTAAGTTACCGTTATAATTGCCACAGAGGACAGGCAAAGCGCCAGTTGCAATCAGCTATAAATAACGCGCACGACGGGTCCAGAAACTTGCCGAGCTTTTGGTGCAAATGCTACATATAAAAATATATATATATATATATATAATTATCAAATAACCTAATTAAGTAGCCTTGTTTCGAAGTGTGTAAATGTGTTATAAGTTGCTAACGAATAATATTTTATGCAGCTGGAACCCAAACTAATATGCTTGTACTTCATTAATTAAAGCATCCGCATTCATAATAAAAAGAAATAAAATTTAAAAGAGTTAACTGTCACACATTCGATATGTAAATATATAAATCTAGATAAGAAAAATACTCTATATATCGATATTTATATGCTTGCTATGCTCAGAGATTGTATTACCTATATTACTCAGGGGTATCTCTCGTTCGCTCTCTCTCTCTCTCTCTCTCTTTGCCTTGTGCAAGGGCAACTAGAAAGCCACAGTGAAGCAGCGCTCAAAAGTCAAAGTGTGTAAAGGTAAATAGAAAATCGAAATATAATATCATGTAAATATTTGACACCACTTAGCAAATGCGTGTGCGCACTTTGTTCATTTTGTTTTTGTGCACATTAGTATACCCTGGACTGCAGAGTGAAAGAGAGAGAGAGAGAGAGAGAGAGAGAATGAGAGAGAGTATTATGTAGAGAGTATTAGAATGTTTTACTAGGTGAATACGTATTTCTTTAGCGTAAATTTTTCTGCTACAAATTCAGTTTCAAGCTCTATTGCCGCAAGGGTATTTAGGCTTCGGTGTGACAAACCAAGCTTGTTCTTTTGTATGTTACTTTTTCTGTTTTTGGTTTTGACTTGATGATCTATGGAAGATACATATAAAACTGGGCGAAACAACAAGGAAAACATAAAAACAAATTGACGCAAAACCTGTCACTGTGTTTGTGTCTGTGTGTGTGTGTGTTGTTGATCCAACTTTGTGTGTTCGTTGCTGCTATTTGGAGGAGCTGTTTCCCTGGGGCTTGTCAGTCTATATATTTTACCACAATGAAGTGAGAGGTGAGCCTCGTGTGATGCCTCGTAGTTATTCGTGTTGTTGTTGTTGTTGTTGTTGCTGCTCTTGCTGTTTCTATGTCTGTTTCGGTTTCTGTTTATATAGCCACTAATTGATTGTGCCTTATCTTGAATTTCAGATCGGAGCACGAGGCACTAAAAGTGTTCGCTGCTGCTGATTTCGTTCAAATGATGCGTTGAAAAACGAAAAGAGTTCAGCTACAAAATAATAAATAAGTCAATGGGGTGTACAATGCACAAAAAAACAGGGAAGTCTTATTGTTATTTTTTTTTTTTTTCTATTTGTTTTGCTAAAAACTAAAACAAATAGTTTAAGCACCCGTCATAACGTGATATACATAATAATCTCCTGCTCAGCTATTTAAGTGTTATAAGCATGTCAAGCAGTTCCCTTAATATATATATAAACTATAAATTTTTAGAGATCTTTGCCATTTTTACGGATATTTGGATATAGCTTAGCTCTGAGTAGATATCTGATTGCTATACAGCAATTCTAATATACATTATTTTATCATACTCTTATTTAGTCAAAAGTGATTAGATTTTTGGTTAAATAGTAAGTCATTATTACAAACATTTCTTGGGTAGAATAAACATATATATTTTTAATATTTCAAATATATTTTAATATGTAAAATAGCATAATAAAGGTTTCACATACTCATTTATTTTTAAAATCATTTTTATAGGTATTTTTTAAATTTATAAAAAAGTTTTTAGGCTTTTTTACTCTACTCTACCAAAAGCTGTGCGCCCAACAATTTATAGATTTAATTTTTTAGTTTATTGAATGACCCCAGGAAAAGGCCTAAGCAAATAAAAGCGTCGAAATGGAAAAGTCAAAGAAAAATTTACAAATATACATATACATATGTATATGTATATAGTCTATATATATTCTCGTGGAGTTAATATTTTGTGAGGTTTTGCTCTTTTCTGGCTTTATTTGATAATGTCAAAGGTCCATAGAAAATTGGCCATGAAGGACGTTGCAAAGGTCAAAGGATAGCTCATTTGATTTGCGCAATTTCGACACTTGTACTAAACGGCCGACATTATAATTGTCAGTTAGTAAACTTGATTTGAGTCACGCCAAGTCTCGATTACACAAAAGACCTTTTTGACATCGTGCAATAGGTGAAAAACTTGTTCCACACGTGGGTGAGTCAGTTAGCCAGTTAATCTTGGCCAGCCATTGTGGATATAGCCCAGACGCTTCAGCCAAACGTCGCGACGCGTCTCGATTTCACAATCTCTGGAAATTGAAATTGAGCTGCTGTTCAAATCGAGTGGGTTATAATACGATAAAAGTATGTTGAAATTGCTTTGCTGATTGAATCGAATGAATACATTATCACAGACCTTGACAAAGAGGACTAATCAATGAACAAACATGTATATGAGAGCCATGAGCTAGCAGAAGACTATCTGTATTTCATGTAAGTTGTATAGATAGAGTTGTAAATATGTTTTGACCAAGTCACAAAAATCAAATTCATTTATGCATACTCAGCTGATGGTAGAATGAAACCCAAAGTATTTAAATTTTAGGTAAATATCTAATTTGGTATGTTTTTTAATCAAGTTCTAAAATATCTCAAGTTTTTTGTTAAAATTTATTTTACATACATATTATGATATTAAAACTCTTCAGAAAGTTGTATAAAGGCTGAGAACATATCTCTAAGCTCAGCAAAGCAAAAGTAAATACAAATTTTAGTTAGACACTAAAAAATTGGATTTCGATTTTTCTTATCATTTTTTTTTTTATTCGATTACCTCCTAACTAATTTGAGCTGCAAAAATCTAGTTATTATTGGAATTATTTAAAGAAAATACACAATTATACATTAACAAAATGAAATAAAGTGTGCTGTTTTATAATGAAAACTACATTTAGTTAGTTTATATGTTTTAGGAGCCCAATTAATTATGCAGATTTTTAGTTGTGTGAGTTGTATGGCATATGAATTACAATTAGCCCAGTCATCGGCAGATTTTCAGATTAGCTCGAGGCAATTCGCTCCCTTTTCACAAAATCGCTCGCCCAAAACAATAAAAGGCTAACTCCAAAAACCTGCGCATACTGATGTATGTCAATGTGTGTGTAGATTAATGAGCAAATCAGCTTCTGCTGCTGCCAGTGTTGCTGTTAGCCCTGATGGAGGCACTTGTCTCAGGCCCACGCTTAAAGCTCAACTGAGCATTAATTAATTTCATAGAATTTAATTTCTTGAGCTCTCATGGCATTGTGCTAATAGCATAGATGATTCCACTCCCCTAGCCCGCCTCACCACGCCCCCAGCCGGCTTACTATGCCACGTATACCCTGTTTGTCGTGTCATAGTAACAAGATTTTGTGTAGGCTGCTTCGGCGCGCCTCAATCTTGAGCGTGGCTTGGCCTGGGCTCGGTTTGGGTTTGCGTTTGGATCTGGGCCTGTCCGGGGTACCGGTTCATGTGCATGCGTGGGCCGGCCGGTTCATGTATTAAATTACAACAAACGTATATACACAATATATATATATAGTCTCTCGAGAGAATTGTGCATGTGGCCACATACTACAAACGTAGTAAATTAAAAGTGCAATCACGAAACCCAAGCACGCCGCTGGCAATGCTATAGTAACTGATTAGCTGGTTAAAAAATTGTACATGCGAAAAAAAAACAACACAAAATATTGTTGATGCATGTGAAAAATGCAATAAAAAAGAATGCAAAAATAAATCTGACCGAAAAGCAGAAAGAAAATAAAATAAAAAATAAATAAGCAAAAAAAAAAAAAAAAGAGTCAACAAAATGTGCACGGAAAATCAAGGTTGCACTTGAGCCCCAAAAGGAACGTGCCTATGTAACGCCCCAAAGTTCACATAACTTCAACTGAAGCTCTACAAAATGTATCTGAAAGATAGAAAAATGTCGCGAAAACTATAAACTCTTAGAGCTCTTCAAATGCTGTGCAATAGATGTGCATGTCTAATCAAATTATAAACATTAAAAATTAATTTTAAATTATTTTTGCATATAATTTGTTTATATATGTGTATACATACCTATTATATATAGTTATATATAGCGGATGTAAATTTGAATAAAAATCATTAATCGTACTGTTCTGCCCCATGCAAATGCTATTTGATTAGATTACGTGTAAACTTCAGACCTGGATTTAGTAAATCTGCTCGTCGAGATTTCTCGACTGAAGCATTCCGCTCCGTCTATATAATTTATAAATATACATATATACATGCATATATATTTTTTGCTGTTCAATTTATATAAGTGAACTTAGCTCTACATTCTAGACGAATAATTGATTAATAAGCATTTATTTTCTTTTCTTTATTTTATACATTTGTTTTGACTTTTAATCAAAAAAAGTTTAATCATCAGCAGATTGAGCTCACGACTGAGCATCTGAAAATAAGCGTAGCTTTCTTAAAAACCAATTAATTCACATTTCCCGCAATCGACCAAGAGTAGACCCAGATTCTAATCATTTAATCTAGATCAGCAATATTGAATAGAGAAAAAAATATACACCCTCAATTGATCCTAATTGAAGTAAGTAATTCTATCTTATGGCCAGCAAAGCGCACATAATAGATATAAGCATCGTTTTAGATCAGATAATGCTCTATTAATGCATACCCACGAGTTCCGGTTCAGAGTACATTTTAAAATAGTATTAAAAATGTCGTTTTAATGCGATTTGCAAACAATAATATAATTGTTTTATAGTAAAATCCTCGATATGTCCCCTGACCCATGCCAAAAACGTTTTTAACTTTTAAATAATATTAAGTATACTCAACCCACTCTCTTGGCTTATCCAAAAATGGTTCGAAGCTGTCATTAAGTCTGTCAAAACATTACCTGCAAAAATAAAAGAAATATATATTAATTAGTAACTTATAGCACATAGAGATCTCAATGGGTTGGTTTCGAAACATTGTTTATATTGACTCAATATTATTGAGTAGTAAATTGAAAAGACAAAGTTGCGTTTATTGGTGACATTCTGACGGCAATATTTGTATATATATACATATATATATATATATATATATATATACAATATATATATATATATATATATGTTGTATAAATATTTTATGTATATTTTTTCTTCTCATTGGCTGGGCATCAAAACAAACCGCAAAATACCTTTTAAGGAATGTTTTGTATGGATTTCCAAGAAATTTGCAAAATAACTTTAGCCGCTTATAATTACAGGCTGTGTTGATTGAAATACTTATGCAGACACATATTATATATATGAGCAAGTATATATATATATATATATATATATATATATATATATACGTATATATAGTAATGTTTTGTAGATTTTTGCATACTTCTCACACAATAAGGCAGCAGCTGTGGCTGGCATATCGTGTGCCTGACTGAAACTTAACACAGCTCAATTTGGTCAAAAGACATTTGATGGCTACAACAACAAGAACAACGAGTACAACTATGTTATAGATATGTATGTCCGATACATATATTTAATCTTTATATAAGTTATGCATACACACACACATACATGCACGCAGTCAAACTTACACTCACAGATAAACATGCAAAGCAAATATGAACTCTGACTGATGGCGACAAATTGACGCCTTCTCACTTTGAGTTGTTGTTGTTGGCATTGTTGTTGTTGTTGTTGCGTAATTGAGTGGCGCCAACAATGTATAGCGTGAGTAAATTATTATTCACAAATCCCACAAGTTGTAAAAGACTATATTTTATTACGCAACCCAAAAAAAATGAAATGCAAGTTTCATTGCTTTTTCAGGCAACCAAAAACAAAAGTAATAAGAATTAAATAAAATAAATAAAAATAAAAATCTTCATATAACAAAAATAATAAGAATTAAAAAAAAATAAATAAAAATAAAAATCTTCATAAATAATCAGAATACAAGTAATTGGACCACTTATTGATTGATTAACTTTCAGATAAATTCCAATGTGGCCATAAAAATTAAAGTAAAAATAAAATTTCCTCAATCAGTTCGATAAATCTGGTTTGTTCTGATTTATGAATCAGAAATGCTCGCATGAATTACTTAGGCCAACTGAATTTAGCAATAAAAGAATCAAGATATTTATTATATATTTAGACATAAAATTTAACTAAAAGATTTGCTTTTAATTTTCTGATGTGATATTCTGATAATTAGCTCGGATACAAGGATATATATACCTTGTTTTTGCATTTTAATGGGAGAAAATTAATTTTTAGTTATTTATATTTTAGTATACAATTGCTATAAAATTTTAATTATTGAATTTTCCAATAGTGAACTACATTGTATGCACAAGTTAATGGAATATTTACAATTCAGTTTGTCATAAACGATTCTGATTGGTCACTTGTTTATGATCGACAGCTGAATAGCTCTCAATATACTACATACATATTTATATTCAGAGAACAGCTGAACAATTCAATAGATCGAATCGTTTATAACGCCTGAATAAAACAAATCGTTCATGAACGATTGAATATTATTACTATTATTCATGATCGACATAATCATTCACGGATTATCGAACAGGTTCAATGGTTTATAGAAGTCTATAGGAAGTTCATCAAAAATATTATATCAATACCATTTATATTCGAAAACTGTGCATTTTGAGAAAAACAGAAATATAAATTAAATAAAATTGCATTTCAACAAATTGTTTAAATGAAATCAATTTTTGTGTTTATAAAGCTACAATGGCTAAGCATTTTATGAAAGGAATAAAATGGGAATGATTTTGTATACCCGCGTTGAGTTATTTTTCCGGTATGCAAAAATATTTATTCCCATCAAAAGAAACCAAAAATTCAAATGAGAGAGGGGGAAAAAAAAACCTTAGTTCAAGCGAAATAAAGAATGAAAATATTTATGTATTAATTTATTTATTTATTTTCTTTGATCGCTTTGCCTTAATTTGCGAGAGAGCGCGCGGTCGCGGCAATTGGTTCGTTTTCATTATTTACGCAGCATTAAAATGTATTAAAAATTTTGCTAAAATATGTGCCCCCCAGGTGGGTGGACGGTGTTCGGTGGGCGGTGGTGCCGCTCCGCGAGTGTTGACGCGTGTAGAGCGCACCATCAAAAACAGACGTCAAAGGAAGGCAAAAAGTGTGTAAATACTCGCATATGTAGCTATATGCACACACAAATATCGGCTGTTTTCTGTGAAAATATACATATCTACATCGTATGTATATTTGTATATATGTAAATACTCGCATTTGTGCAAAGATATTGAAACGTTGCGTCCAGCGATTAGCGCATGAATGAAAAATCACACGATCATTGCGCGCGCTGAGTGTTTCGGCTTTGATTCTGTTGTTGCCGCAGCCTTATCGATAAGGCTAAAAAGAGTAAATATAGACATACATATATATATATATATATATATATATATATATATATATATATATATATATAGGTATATTTATGTATATATGTAGGCCAACTTTATCTTTAACAGTTTTACAATGACTTTTCGAGCTTCGCTGCTTGATTGCTGTTCAACTCTGAGCGAGTATTACGCTGCCGGTTGCACCTGTTCGGCAACGTTTTTGCTTTTAATTCTTTCAACGCAAATTTTCTTTATACATTCACTGATTATGTGCTTGGCGTAAAAATAAAATCAATATACGCTATACGGAGACATGAAATAGAATTGAAAATGATTGAAGATAAAATGCATTTGTTGCTGTACTGTTGTTGTTGTTGTTGTTGATTATTTATATTTTGTTTTTTTGTTTAGCAAATTTATAGATAGACACACGGCTCGCCGGCTGCCGTAGACACATATAGTCATTAAGAGAGTGTGTGTTTGGCTATATCAGAGCAAATATAGTTATAAACAAACGAATATGCCATATGCCATACACAAATGTGTGCATGTGTGTGTGAGTGTGTTGTTTGTATACATATAGAAAACACACACACACCCTGTATATATAACTTTGTGTCTCTATGTATACTTTGTAAAAATGTTTTATTTTTCAGTTGCTATTTTATTTTTGTCGTCGTCGTCTGGCAGCTTGAAATAAGTTTCATGAATTAAAAATGAACGAAACGTGTTGTACGTTCCAGATATACACATTATTAAACACACACACATATATATATATATATATATATATAGATATTATTTATTTATTTTATTTATATTTTGCACGTACGTTTTCGTGGGTCGACGATATTGTTGAGAATATTTATTATTATTTACTTATTTATTTATTTTTTTACTGTCGTATATTTCTTTCAGTTAACGAAGTTGTTAGTTTTATCTGTGATAATGTATTGTTTTTTTTTTATATGTAAAAAATAATATTTTTATAAAGTTACAGTTAAATAGTTCATTTAATTAATGAAAAATTACTCATAACTTTAATTTGCACACGTTGATTATAATTCAATTTATCATATGATGAGCCAAAGGGTTTATTACATTTATTTACCATATTCATTAGCTTTACATATTTTATTATTTTTACTTTACGCACCACTTGTAATGCTTTTCCTCGTTTATTTTGATATAGTTTATGGCTCTAATACGATTCGGATACAGCGACAGTGCCCATAATTGATTAGTTGTGTTTCGTTCTACCTTAATGGCTACCGCAATTCGTCATGCTGATCGTCGAAAAATTTCTTGAATTTCTTGGCTTTCTGTGCAATTCATAAATAAATAAGTTTTAAAACCGGTTGCACACACACACAGATTGATATTTTCAGGCAGAGAACGCGTCGTACCAACTAAATCAAACTACGAGAGAGCCGAATCAAAGATATGCCGGATGACGTTGTTCCTGTTGATGTCTCTGGTGGACTGACTGACTGCACAATTGTTGGCAATAACAAAACAATTTTTATATAAGTATTTCGATAAAGTGTGTGTACCTGTGTGTGTACCTGTGTGTGTGTGTCTGTGTGTCGACTCTCATTCCTTTAACACATCGCGCTCACGCAGACACAACTCTTTGCAGTGCTTTTCAGGTTTGCTTTTACGTTTTTACGCGCGCGCTTCTAAAAGAATTTTTACGCATACGCTGGCGACGATAATGATGATTTTGATGGCGATGATGAGCACGATGATGATGATGAGAACGAAAATGATGGTGGCAACAACAGATCCCAGTGCCAGTCCAGTCCACGCCCCCCAGAGCCACAACGAGGCGTTGTGGATGCGTTGCGACGCGCATGTATCTAGATAAGCAGACAAGGCAGCGTGCCACAGCGAAGCAAGCTCAAAAAAACATTTACCACTCCATGACTGACTAGCAGTTACCCTGGATGTAAAAGGTAACTGACAAACAGTAATATATATATATATATATATATATATATATATATATATATATATATATATATATATATATATATATATATATATATATATATACATATAAAATATATACTATATATAATATATATAAGATTTGATTTGACTTTCCTTAAAACGTAATTCCTACTGCTATTATTTTAATCAGCAACGATTTCATCGAAGTAGTTTTTGACTTTTTTAACATTTGCAAAACTATTTTTAGCTTTCCATTTATCTCAATAATTGCCAATATTATAGTTTTAGAATATGGCTATAAATGGGGGCATCGCTGGCCGATCTGCCAAATAAAATGAACCAAACAGCCGTTATTTCCAATTTTCTGTTCTTATTCTTAGGTTGCTATAAACTTAAGTTTTTTCTCGCCTTTTTAATGTATTTTAAGTAAATAGCTAATATTTTTAATTAGAGCACGAAACTTGATTATAGTATTATAAGATAGATTATCATATTATTATCTATTTTAATGGAAGCATTTCGAGTTGGCGACTGATTTGTAGCTTACTAACAATCTCATGTTTGCTGCACAAATAAAACTCCTTTCATTGACATCTTCTCTAGGGTATCACAGCAACAGCAAACGACGGGTTGCTTGGGTCCACTAACAACACTAACGATGCCTTCCTTCTGCTTCTTTGTTGTTGTTTCATTAATACAGTTTTTCTTCTTATTTTGTTGTTGTTGTTATTATACGTTGGCTTCTTCTTCTTATGCTGCTTTCCAGGCAACCAATTTTTGCTGGCCGTGTGTATTTTTTACGCGCATTTGTTTACTATAGATACACAACAAACAACACACACACGCACACACATACACATGGGCAGCGATATACACACAAATGGCCAAAGTTTTCGATGCGCTACTTAATACATGTATATATACACACACATGCACACGTATATACGTGTATACATTAAGCTTAAATAATACCAATATAAATAATGGTTGAGCACAAATAACAACAGCAGTGAAGAAGAACAAGTACAAGTAGCAGAAGAAGTACAAGAAGAAGAATCGTAAGATTTTGTTGTTAGTTAAAAAACAAAAACAAAAAAGTATCTAAACATGTTGCAATCGTTCTTCAGCAGATACTTTGGAGTATTTACTGCCGCATTTAAGTGAGTTTTGTGTCCATTACATAAAACCGAAAGTTAAAGGCCAACTAAGATAATAGCCAAGGGGTACTCTGTGTATGTGTGTGTGTGCGTGTGTGTGTAGTTGCTACCGTTTCGAGAAAAAGTACACACGCGGCTGCAGTTGGTTTCGAATGGAGTGGGAGGCTGGTCGGCACTTGGGCTTATTTACCTTTCAAGTGGAAAAGCAGGAGGTGGCAACTGTATATATGTGTGTGCGTGTGCGTGTGTGTGAGTGTGTTCTCTTAAGTGTTCCTCATGCTTATTGTTTACTTTACGATTTAACAGGTAGCCCGAAGCAGTAAATTGTGTGTGTGTATGTGTGTGTGTGTGCGTGTGCGCACTTCTACCCAAAAACCCCCAACTGACGGGTTCATGCTAAGGAACTTAAGTCCATACCCTAATTAGATGTATAAACCTTACAAATGTCGACGGCATATGTCGGGTGAGCCGCATGGAATGTGCAGTCAATCGTAAAAGTGCTCCAAATGGTAGTAACACTAACATTTGGATAGATTAACAGAGTATATTTATTATCAACATACACAAATTGAATCTGATGTCGAATTCAACTATTCGCTGTTATCTCTAATCTTAAATTGTCACAGTGCTTTTAAAGCAGCGATCAAGTTTGTAATATTAGATGTATCCTAGAGTTGTTCTATGTTCTTTGCTATTTCTATTAGTAACTTGATATTACGCGAAATCTCCGAGGTTGAGTTAGCTGTAATAGGTCAACAAGTTGTTAATTTAATAATGTCAACTTTATGTACTTAAAAAATTCCCCTTTTACCCACACACCCAGGCAACAAGATAATCGTATATACATTTTTCGTTTTCATTACTAAAAAACCATAATGTATAGTTTAATGTGTTTTGGTCGATTTGGTCACCATGATTTTTAGAAGCCGAAAATATAAAGCACAAACGTGTCTATTATTATTGGTGCTTAGGGGTTGGGGTTGACAGCACTTTGTCTTGATATAGAGTAATTTATTATATGATTTATTGGTCACTTGATTGATGAAGTCGTTTCGAGTTGATTGCACGATAATTTTATTGTTCGACTCATGCATTACTCTGTTTGCGCTCGAAATCAAAACGGCTAGGGCCAAGACCCGATATCTAACATATAGTTCGCTAGCTGGCTCAGGCCAAAGTGATTAATATTGGGAGATTAGTTAAAATCAGCAAGCGCTCAGAAATAGCAAACAATGTTTGCTCTGGCTAGCAGAATATTGCATAAGAGTTAAGCGGGGAGAGTTGATGGGAAACAAGAGAAGTGGATATAGAAAAGTAGAAGCTCCAAGTCTATATAGAAAACTCGATGTTAATAAGTAAATGTTAATAAGTAAATGCCATCAAGGGAATATTAGCTTAACTGGAAATAATTAAACATTGCAAAAATAAAATGAATTTCTCATTAATCCCGGCTGGCTAACATATAAATATATATATTTATAGCATTTTAATCATAAGCATATATTACATATAATATTAAAAATAAACATCTTTGGTTTATAATGATTTAAGCTTCTTCAACTCTATAAAAAACACCCCCTTATAAAGGGTACAATGAACTTTTTATCTGTGTTCAATTATAGCTGCAGCAAGAAAGCAATGCAATTATAATTTTCCATCGACATCGAGAAATTGATTGAAAGGCATTCAACTAAATAATTATAATATTTCTATGTTTAGAACTCAATGAAAGTTCTTGGTGTACATAAATAAAAGTAATATCGATAAGTGCTATAGAAGTTTAATAACAAAGTTTAGATAAGGTCTTTGTTTTTGCTCTTGTATATACAAATGTTTATACACAGATTATCTTACATCAATTATATATACATGGTAACCTATATAAACATTGTTACATGATATTGCTGAGCTACATACATTGTTTTGGGCCATTGTGACATTCATCTTGATTACTCATATCAATAATATCTTAAAATAAAATTATCAGAAAGTCATTTAAGATCATAAAAAAAATAATTAAAAAAAAAAAAAAAAAAACCAAAAATGTTTTTTGTTTTATTCCTATTAAATTTTACGCTTTAAAAATACATTTAGTTGAAGTGACAATCAGACTATAAATATATTTAGAGCCATAGAAAACCACACCTGTTTTATGTAGATTGTCATATTGGAACGGAAATCAATAAAAATGAATAGGCGGCGAGGGACGTTCACTTGAAAAAGTCGTCAATTCTAATTGTTGTTAAACGTATTTATTGCCATCAAATTAAAAAGAAAAAAACTTGAATATGGCGTGAAGTGGGGGAATATAATCGAGAACTTATAATAGAACCAGTGGTGCAACAAATACACACAAACACACACACACATACAAAGTTTTGCAATATTCATAATGAATGATGCACAATTTGCATAAGAGAATTTGAAATAGTTTAGTCATCGGGTAAGAAATGTTGTTCGATATCTTTATAAATTGCATGTATTACATGAGTATACTTTGAGCACTCACTGTATAACAATTGAGATCCAAACAACTTATTAATGAATAACTGGCTGCCACAACTCGACTATAGCGACAGTTTAAAGCTTATTACCGAGCAAAATAATGTACAACTACTGCCGGCACTATAATGGCTTTTATGTATACTTATTTATTTATACGTACAACAGCGCGCACTGTCACATATATACAAATGTATATAGTAAATATATACATATAAATTATACATATATATTTCATGAGTGTGCACAGCACTTGAAATGGCAAATGAATGACACCGCTGCGTACAAATGAGCGACCAACTGACTGACTGACTGCTTGACTGACTAACTGACTGACTGACTGACTGACTGACTGACTAACTGACTGACTGAATGTTCGTCCACGCCGCACGACAGACGGACGAGTTAAGACTAATCAGGCCCCCACGCCATATATGTATTTATAATACTATGATATGGCAAGGCAACAAAAGCAACAATAATGCTTTAAATGCCATATCAGCAAAGAGTATTGCTGACTGCAAATTATACATTGGCGAGGGCTGTTTAGCAAGTTATGATTAAAGCAATTACTGGAACAATCTAATCTAGTGGACAAGTGAGACTATCGAATTCATACTGATTGAGATTAATCGGAAAGAAATTCGTACTTCAAATTATTGTAATTAAATTATCGAGCTAAGTGCTTCGTGTGCTTGTCGAATGCAATCTTTAGAATTGTATTTAACTTTTTGGTATTATCCGTATTAGTATATATGTATATAATATGCCCAGTTTTATTTTTTTAATATGCCATTTTATATGGATATTCTGATTATTTAAGTAGAATATGATGATCTTGCTTTAATCGAACAAATTAAACTAATATATAAACATGACTAATTTATTTGCATTGATTCGGAATACACTAAATGAAAACTAAATTATGCAAACTACATGATTTAAAGAAAGTTTACTCAAAGCAAAAGAGAATAACATTTATAGTAAATATATATAAACTTGATTTTAGGTATGCGAAAAACAAAGAATTGACACTAAATACATTTGATTCATGACTTAGTGATCCACCCATCAGTAGGACAAAACGTACCGCTGCTCAGTTCAGACAAGCACACACACACACGCACATCGACACACACACACACACACATCTACACACTCATACTCTCTGTCACCATTAACCGCACTTTTATAGATAAAGTAACAGCCGATTCTCAACGGAACCCAAAAAAAAAAATATATATATATATATATATATATATATATATATATATATATATATATATATATATATATATATATATATGCACACACACACACGGAAAGATACTCACAAACAATCACACAACGATAATCGAGCAAAGTTGTTGTCAACAAGTTTACGAGGCAACCGCTGGAGTCTTTACCGAATTAGCCATCTCCCCCGCCCAATCACCCCCAATCGAGCCCCATGGCCCATAACCATGTGCGAGTTTCTTTTGCTTTTTAAGCATATCTTAATTTCGAGTTATCGCTCGAGCTTCGTTTGTATTTAGTTTTCGTTTCGTTTCGTTTCGTTTCGTTTCGTTTTCGTGTCTCTGCGTGTGTATTTTAATATTTTATTTATATTTGTTGTGACGTGCTGTGAGTAATAAGTATAGATATGCTATATGAACCAATATCCATATATATATTCTATACACAAATATAAATATATCTATGCATATGTACATATGTATGCATACCTGTATGAAACGTGTAGAAACCCGTATACAATTTTTTTTTTTTAGCACTGTGGCGCTTTATAGCACGCACAACTCGGCCAAGACGCCAAAATAGTCAAGGAAATCGCTTAAGCGCTCTGTAAGCTATATATACATATAGATATACATATATATATGTTTTTTTTTTATATATATCTGGGCATTTGTATGCACAAAACTGATGATCGGTCACTAAACGAGCAGAGCTACCATCGAAATCATTGAGGTTACTTTTGTACAGCATTTTATTGACTCTTTGCATGGCTAATGTGTAAACGTCTTTTTAGAATTTCAATTTAACTTAATTTGCTGATTTATATTTGTTGAATTTTGTTATATTTTTGCTTGCAATTGAATTCATTATTCAAAAATATAGATAGAAACACAATCGATTAGAGATTCTTCAAGATTTTGAAATCAATTTCGAGTTCTTTGAATTAATCTATTATGAAAACTAGAACTAACTATAAATTATATTTAATTCATTGGAATTGGTAAATCATCATGTAATTTTCCTAGAAGGTTTTAGTTTAGATTTAATTTAATTTGATTCGGTTTTGAATTAAAACTATATCAACTTTGACATAAACTAATTTTCGTTAATATTTTGCACATAAACAAATTGTATTTAATTTAATTTGATTCTATCTTTGAAATTAATAGATTTTGTCCGATTTTCATCTAGATCACATGAATTGCTTAATATCTAAATTTACTTCAGCTGAAAGCAAAAGCAGATCGGATGTTAAAGAGTCGACGATTCTGATTTGCCTCAATGAATTATTGATTAAATAATTAAAACTTGTTTCAAGAATTCGAAAGATTCATATGATTCATCAGTATTAATAAATTTTCATTAGGACTTGTCTAGAAAAATGTGTTTATTATGAAAAGAAAAGGTTGGATAATTTAGTTGCAAGTCTTACTTAATGATTAGATCAGTTTTTTATTGAAAATTTGATTTATGAATTCTTTTTGACAAATGGAATATAAAAGTTGGGATTAAATTGGTGAAATCATTTTTAAGTTTTTTACACATTGATGTAGGTGCAAATGTTTAAATGTATTAATAGGCGTTTATCTATATATAGGACAAAAACACTTAATACTTGCAAATGGAATTTGCCGTCTCTGTTCAGAGTTGAAAAACTACTGAAAACAATAAATTTTATGACCCGAGCGCCTTTCATTCATTCCGCTACAGAGCAGATAAAACGTTATAATAAATATATGTATATACACACAAAATATATATATATATATATATATATATATATATATATATATATATATATATATGTATTATATATTTATCAGTAGAAGTGAGTGTGTGTGTGAATGTATATATATACAAACGCGTGAATGATGTGCTTTTCATTAAGAATGAATTCATCGCATGTGTGTCTATATGCTTAGGTTTGTTTGCATTTGCTTACATAGATACAAGTGTATGCAAGTATATATTATAAATATATATATACATTTATATGGCAGGGCAGTTAAAGAAGTGAAATTATATTTATAGACAGAGAGCGCAATTCACTTACCCCAACACTTGGAGCTTAATTACATTAGAATTGGCTGAAATAGATACAAATTTGTATCCTAATTCTATATAACATGTGTGCTGGCATGGGGTGAGCCCTAAGAAAGATACAGCCATGTCAAAGTATTTCAATTCAGACAAACTGATAGCGGAAACCAAATTGACTGACTGATTGACAGAATGGCAAACAATGTGGCAGTATTAACTTGATTTTCCGTCTCTCTTCAATTGAGCATCGCAGTTAATAAAAATCGTTGTACACAACAAGGAACACGTGTCCCACTCCATACATATATACTTATCTATATACATACCCCATACCCAGGCATATGTGTATGTATGTATATACCTTCTCAAAGTGTTTGTGTACCGGCAGCTTATCATTATAAAATACAAATTTAAATTACATACGAACTTATCAGCCGGTTTTCTTTCGATTGCTGCTGTTTAATTTGCTGCCTCAACATAATTCTATTTTTTCATTTAATTTCTATAATTTCATTTAATTTCATTTCACCAGCTTTTTTTTACCTCTTCTTTTCGATTTGTATTCATTGAACATATGCCATATATGTATATATGTAGTATATATTTGCATAATTGTGCCTTTAGAGTAATATTTGTGTGTGCATATATATAATCGTGCATATATATATATATCTCTATAATCGAACAAAACAAACATCTGCTAATCTGTAAAACTATTTGCCCAATCGTAGAAGTGTGTATACTATAATTAATTGGGTGTGTAATTGAATGCCTTTAAGTAAGTACCTCGTGGAGGCTTGTTTGATTTTTTCCAGAATTGTAAAAAGCTCGAGTCTGTGACTTTGTTAATGAGTTTTTCATCCAACTACTGTCGGTCCTTAAACCGTTTTAATTGATTTTTCTGATGAAAACGTAAATAATATTTTTGTTTTAACAAGGCTTCTTACAATTGCAATATACAATTGCATGTGGTTAATATCAAATATGTATACTCTTTTGCAATTTATTTATATAGCTCAGAAATAATTGATGCCTTTTCCGATTGATACGACTTCAACTGCTCAAATTTAATAATAAATTTCTAATTTTTTGCACCTACACATATAATATTTAAAAATATATAATAAATTAGAGAGTATATAAAATGAAAGATGAAAATCATTTTCAGCTTTTAGGTTGAGAGTTGTGTAACATTCTAAGAAATTATGCAAAAGTCAATAATTTACTTATATAGTTAGCATAAGAACTAATTAATTAGAGAGCGTTTTAAAATTAAAATTCTGCCTAGCTCATGAATAATTAAAGGAAATATAGCTGAATATGAGTTTCTTATTTTACTTATAATAAAATAATATAAGAAATATATTACAAAGCTTGAACATTCCACAAAATATAATGAAAAGCTTGCAATTTCATTATTGCAAAACGAAATAAGATTATTTAGTTTTTAATTGGATGATTTATATGTTTAGTATAATGATGTATATATTTATAATGAATAAAAATCTTTCATTACATATATATTTTTTATATATAATTTATATACAATAATTACATTTGTATATATTTTTATTCCCATTATTGATAAATGAAATATATTTCTTAGGTTCATGTTCTTTTCATTTAATAAATATTGTCTCATAAAAAGTTTAATCAAAGTAATCTTTATCAATTTCTTTTAAGTTGGCTAATATTAAATGCAGAATACTTATTCTTTAGATTTCATCAATTTAAATCATAAATCCAGAAAAGTATGTAAATAATTTAATAATAAAACTCCATTTTAGTATTTTACCCCCTGTAGCTGTTGATTACCAATTTTGTAAGTCGACAAAATGCTGTTAATATTTAAGCCACAACCTGAAAGCCTCTAACCAAATTTTGTTGTTGCTTTATTATTTGGCTACCGATCAGATCGATTTCCTGTATGTTTGTGCATTTGTATTACAGCATATTAGACGAAAACCGGTTTGTGAAGAAAACCAAATTCCATAATTTATGATATTGTGCTGGCAAACATTCATTTTTTTTTTTTTTTTTGAATTATTTGGAGCCGGCATTTGAAACAAGTTTCGCGTTTATTTTGGGATATTCTAGGAAATGTGCTGCAAACTTGAATTGAAGCTCAAAGACAAGACCCAGTAAATGCTGCCTTCTGATATTTACTTCTGTTTTTTAATTTTATTTTTGAAACAAGTCCCTACCGGCTTATCAACTACACAAAGAGTATGAGTATAGAGAGAGAGAAAACAGAGAAAATAAATAAAATAGGGGCTTTTAAGTGTTGTGAATAATGCTCCAATGCTAATGAGGGCGCGCGCTTACTCATCGCTGAGCAGGGGGCAAAGGGGAGCCGGGGAAGCAGGCCAGCAGCCAATAAAAGGAGAGTATAAATAGGCATAACGCATGCCTCAAATATTTATGCGTACGATTTATAACACAGAGAAGCAGCGGCTGCAACGGCTACAGCAGCAACAGTGGCAGAGGCTTAAAATGTTTGTAGATAAAAAGAAACAAAAAACGAGTTAAGCAGCGCAGACTCGACAAATGCCCTAAGTGCCAGAAAAGGGGATAAAATAGCTAGATATAACCTGAATCTCTGCGTCTATAAACACTATTTTAAAGTAAATTATGGTAGTATTGAGGTTCTGGACAAAAGCAAAACTATCGAAGTTATAGCAGAAATTAAAGTTATAGGAAACCAAATGGATAGAGTTGTTATGCTTCCCTCTTAATACACATTCATGTTTACAGGGTATCAGAGGCTCATGCATAAATAGAACTAAAGAGACTGCAGCCAATCGCAAGTTGGAGTTTGGCTCCAGCTCGAGTTCCAGTTCGAAGCAGACAAAGAGCAGCCTTTGTGCAAACACACACACACACACACATACATATATTCTAATACGAACAGTGAGCCGATCGCATTAGAAAAGACCGAGAATAGTCTCGCTGGGATCGAGCGACAATGGAGAGCAGGTCTGGTCTGTCCTCTCAGTCAGTGAGTGGCAGCTTCTTGTTTCCTTCTTCAATATTCCGGTTCTGGCTGCCAGCCATAAGAGAAGACAGAGAGGGAGCGACCGAGAGAGAGAGAGAGATAGAGAGAGAGTGAGGGATCTCGAAACAGAATTATTGGGCGACAGAGTCAGACGTAATTAATGATCCCGAAAACGCTGACAGCAGCGCCGACTGAGATTGTTGGAGACTGCAGAACGCATGATTCGGGTTATGCTGAGTGAAGTTTTAGTCTTTAAAATGAAAAAAGATGAAACGAAATACAGGTGCGGATTAGGGTCACTCAGCGTGACGGAGACTGAGGAGCACCATAAATTGTGTGATTGAGTTTGAAAACAGTCGAGGACTTGAATAGGAAAACAAAATAACAATAAATACATAAACAAAAGTTGCATTGAATTGAGCTTTGATGATATGAACTGCACTTTAAATGCTAATGGATTCCCACAATATTTACATATGAATTGGCAAGATGATTTTGTAGACGCTGAATAGCATATTTCAACCAGGCTTTGGCTATATTCCTAGTTTCACTTTAAAATATGGCCTAATAGTTTCATTAAACTGTAATCCAAATCGAAATTCAAAATATGAATTCAAGGAATTACATTCATTAAGTTCAAAGTAATTTCTCTAAGGGTTAGAAGTACTACGAGGGCAATGAATGGAATTAATGCGGTTCCATAAAACTTCCATATAAACTTGAATCAGAAGTACAACAATGGTTGAATGTTGATTCATTTCTGTAAAGTTCTGATACAATATTGCTTAAGCATCTATAAAATTAATAGTGTTGATAAGAGAAAACTATGACGGATGTTGATGAACCTCAACCGGTTCTCGTGTATCATTTCTTGGGGTTTTGTCATATTGTGAAATTATTTATTTATTATGATATATCTAAAAGTAAACTAGAAGAGTCATGCCTTTTATTTTGAGCTATATTATTTAAATTAGTTTACATATCTCATATTTTAAAAATTATAGTTTATTTCCTTATGAATATTCACATTCTAGTATATTGCTTAGCTCGAAACTCATACACACACACATTGGGACACATCAAGATTTTTGTGGAGAAAAAGAAACACATTATTTACAGACTCCAATGGTCGAAATGTGGTATAAGAAGTTGTAATACAACTGGTTGCTGTAGTATTTGTAGAATGCTGCGGCGGCCAAACGAGCAACAATGACAACAACAGCAGCAACAACAACAACAACAACAACAAATAAACGTATCGACAAGTTACACGTACTACAGAAACAACAACAATGTCAGGAGCTACAGAAAACGGCAACTAACGCAATGTGAAACCGGTTCAAACTTACACGAACACGAGCGTGTGTCTCTGTGTGTGTATGTGTGTGCAGCGCACAGATCCAAACAAAATGACCAAAAGCCAACAAGAAGATGAAGCGAAGAAGAAAAGCACCAAGAAACAGAAGTGCGAGAAGCAGCAACGGCGACGGCGACGGCGACAGTGCTTACGAGTTATACACGCTCATATGTAATCGTCGCCAGCGTCACAAACACAAACACACACACATATGGGCACGTGTGTGCGTGTGTGTGCGCGCATATATAAACACTAAAGTACACAGAGAGCATGCGTTGGCAACATCATATAGACGGCTACCTTTTTTTTTTCGTTTAGTTCATTTTACGCGTTTTGCTTTTCATATTCTTGAACTTCAAAAAAGAAAGAAAAAAGAACACACAAAAAAATAAAAAGAGGCAAAAATCGAACAAAAGCCAGCATAAAATAAATAAAAAACAAAAACATCATCAACAACAACAACGCGCGACGCTGTCGGCAGCCAAGCTGTCAGACAGCTACTGGTGTTAAACGTACATAGTACATACTATACTATAGTATGTAGTAAACCAACAACAACAACAACAACAACAACAACAGCAACAAGAGCGGCAAACACAATGGCGTACAAACACACTCTGGCATACATACAGGCATACACCTACATACACACATACATACATAGAAATGCCCAGAGGCAAGCGCTCACAACGCTGCGTATACGCGACGCGATGCGTCGCTGCTTATCGAGACTATTTTTTTTTTCTACTTTTTTTTTTTTTGACTGCTGCTGGTTTTGCCGTAGTCTCCCCGTTGCTGATGTTGCTATTCGCAGCTTACGATGGAGCTAACGCTGGCTGCTGATTGTGGATGAGATCCGCGCAGAGACTTGAGGGGCCAATGTGCCAAGAGATCTTTTGCTGTTGCCCTCAGCCATAGACATTACAAATGATACTCAAATCAAAGAGCTAGGGCGATAAAGCCGTACCCTTAAATACCCTTTCCTTATAAATTATTATTTATATTTTCAAAATAATTTTATTTCAGTCAAACTGAACTTGTTACTATTCCAGCTGGAACTATACATTTAAATATATTATATCATAATAGAGCTAATGTTATTTTTTATTTTAAATATTACATTAATATCTGAGTAGAAATTGTTTGGTACTTAAGCTGTGTAGTTTAACTCTTATTTTATATATTTTTTCTTTTATTTTTATTATGAAAAGGCAAATGATTAAAACTAAAATATAATGTGAGATATATGGCTTCAGTTCATTGGAGCTAAGACCATCTGGTTAATTATAGTAATTGTTCGTCAATTTGCCTATGGCTAAGTTTATAAGTTTAATAAGAGTTTGTATTACATACTAGACTACATATCGCATATACCCTTTCGCTATGGCTCTTCAAGAATGCATCATTTAGTTGATTTACTACTGTCTGCCTTTTGCTGTCGGTTCGCTGCTTCGTCTTCTTCTTGCTGTGCCTGTCCATATGATGCCATGGGCATTTGGACTCGAGCATGAAGTTTTTTTTTTAATTTTTCTTTAGAGTCTCAACAACAAAGCTCATCGTACACTCACATATAGTATACCATAAGACCATTACAAATGCTTTTCTTTTCATTTTGTGTTTATATTTCTGTTTTATTTTTTTCTTCTTCTCTGTCTGTCCGTCTGGGGCCTGCGTGATCTTGTTTTGCTTTGGATTTAGGCAATTTCGAGTTTTTTCTCATCTGTGATGGATTGATATTGAAGTTAGGCATAACATACATACATGCACGTATATATATAAATATGTATACATATACGTGTGCTTTAATGATCTTGTGTTGGCAATGTAAATAATAATCTGTTGTCGAGGATTATACGAGACGCATTGAATTAAATTTAGAGATATGTTTTTGTAGGTCTAAGACGACAGCTCCAAGGCTTCAACCAGACAGATTAAGCATATCATAAATCTGTTTGTATATATTGACATAATTTAAATAACTTGGGCTATAACAGTAAAAGGCGTAACTAAAATACGGAAATGAAGCTGACAATGTTGAAATATTTAATTGCTTTTTAATACATTAATTTGAGACTGAAGAAAATAACTTTACAGCAAAAATTAATAATAATAATTAACTAAAAACATTTATATATACAGATGAAAAAAAAATGTACAAACATCATATATCATTTTTAACGTTTTTACAATTTTTGATTTATCACAACAACAGTGAGCTCTAATTTGTTTAAGTGTAGCTGAGAAACTTGCAGAAGACCATAGACCATAAGCAACGCACTTGTCCTACCATAAAAGGCTCGAATACAAAAAAAGTATATACATATATATATATATACATAATAATAAAAGTAAAGAAAGAGGAAAAAATAGCTAAACGTGCAAACGTGCGTCGTATAATAAACTTCTTTTTCTGAATCAAGTCAAGTTAATAGAAGAAAAAAATGTTTAAGTGAAATACAATTTTCTTTAGTTTATTAGATACAAGAAAATTAAGTTTTTTTTTTTCTAGAACCTTGAAGAATACATAAATTTAATTGATCTTTGTAACATGTATTATATATGAAGATATTAGGCATTTGAAAGTGTTAGGAAAGCAAAATTTTCCATTCAATCAATTTATCACCATTTTAGAGGGTATTTCCAAGTCGTAAGATTTCAACCGAAACGTTCTTGATTATTTTTTTTAATAACTTTTTTTTTTATGGAACGACGACATCGGCGATTGCGCCGAGTGTCGCTGTCGTGTCTGGCGATTGTTTTAAATTTTATCAATGTCTGTGAGTGAGTGTGTGTGTATGTGTGTGTGCCAATTGTGTTTATATGAAACAAACAGTTTTTTTTTGTGAGATTCATTAAAATTCCTAGAAATTCGACCACTTTGAACGTTCTCTAATTACAAGCGATTGCAGTGTGGCAACAACATAAAGCGAATTGTTGCAATAGTTTTTTGTTGTTTGATTTTCATGTATTTTTTTTTTGCATTGCCAAACAAAAGCAGCAATCAAACACACACATACACTGAGAGGCATTCGTATAAGCTCACAAAAGAGTCAATCAAAATAATTACAGCAGCAACAAAAATCCAATTGGATAAAGAGCGAGTGAGAACAAAAACTCAAATAATAAATGTCAATTGAGCACGCGTTGCGCGCCTGCCGTACGCTGATGTTGATGCTGTTATTTGCCACTGGATTACTGTTACTGTTGTTGCTGTTGCTAAGTGCATTTGATAATTTACTGCTAATTATCACTCACGCACAATCAAATGTAAATTAGAAGGAAGACAGAGTGAGAGACAGAGAGAGACGATATACAGAATTGATGCAGTGTGTGTGAGTGCTAATTATACAAGCACTTGCACACACATACACACACACTGGCACACGAAACGATTGAGTGAGTTGCACAGTGGTGCGTAGGCTGATGAACAATGATGAACCCACACTGGCAGGAAATCTATTTGCATTGGCCTCCAATTGCTCTTTCATGCTTTGTTTTGTTAATTTGATATTTATTCTAATGAGTTGTCATTGTTGTTTCACATGCAAATACATATATAGAAATATACACATCTTTGTAAGTAAAACTAAGTAAAATAATTGATTTTAAGTTTCGGTAGCTGATTTTAATAGTTAATCTAAAATTCACCGTTTTTCGTTAAATATACGTATGTAGATATCTGTGCATTGTTTCGCTGAATTCTTACGTTTCTATTTTTTTGTATTTATTTTAAAACTGACAATCTGTTGCGGCTTTTGTTTTCAGCACAATATTATGTGAAAATTGTAAAACGAAAAAATAATAATGGGAGACAACAGCAAATGGACAAAAATTAGTATTGTTACTATAATTTGAATGTTAATAAAACACAGACAACAGCAACAACAATAATAATGACAATAGATTAGTTAGAACACCAAAATCGCTCTTTTTCCGCCCTCGCTCTCTCACTCTCTCACTCTTTCTCTCGCTCTCTCTGGCCTGACCAGCTACAACACAAAGCAGATGCACTATGGTCACTCTATTTTATCCAGCATGAGTGAGCAGACGAGCGTGAGAGAGTGCGAGAGTATCACTATTTACGCCTGCCTATGCGTGTTTGTATGTGTGTCGCAACGTAGAAATGAATGAAGCGAACGCTGTCGACGTCGCTGCCGCTGCCTGTCGTAATAGCAAGTGCAAGTTCCTATACTTATGTGTGTGTGTGTGCGTGTATGTGTGTATGTAAGAATATTTTCGCGTGTGGAAAAACAAAGAATGAAGAAATTTTCCAATTGGCAAATATACAATACAAGCCAAACCATTAAGAGAGAATCACACAGAGAGCGCAAGCTGGCGCGAGAGAGACAATTTCGACTGAGCATATTGCTTACCGTTTTGCTTATTGACGTAGGCGTCCGTCTGCTGCTGCTTCTGCTGGCTGGCTGCGTACACTTATGTTAGTCTGTATTTGTGTGTTTCGTTTTCTTTTTCACTCTTGTTATTAATTCTGCCCAGGGGCTGCGAACGTTGTGGTTTTTGTTATGCAAAATGATAGGGAATCATTTTTTTGTAGTTGTGTTTTCTATAAATATTTAGAAATTATTTAACTTTGTTTCAGGTGCTCCCGCTGCCACTGCAAATCTGCACGAACGCACAGCTGTACAGTTATAATAAATAAAAGTATGTACTAGGCATGAGAGTGTGTTTATTTATAATTTAAAACTGGATGGAGAGGTTCAGCACATTTATGATATTTGTATTTTTTATTTTTATTTGTTTGACTGTGCCGCGCTGCTCGCGTAAACAGCAAAACAACACGACTGCGACTGACGCAGCGACGACCACTTTACCGTGAAAAATTTTCATTCATTGAGGAAAATTGAAATGAGCGAACGAACGAACGAGCGAACCAGGCGAAAGAGCGAGCGAGTGAGCAAGCGTGAGAGAGAGGAGCAACCACGACACGCAGCTTGGCTACATGTGACAGTATTTGTTTGTGTGCGTGTGCGTGTGTATGTGTCTGTTTGTGTTTGTGCTCCCTAACCGTGTTGCCAACTCAGCAGAGCTCGCAAAATGCTCCCAAAACGAGGCACAAACATTTAACATGCAATTTATATCAGAATTAAATGTTATTCTTCTTATTCGTTTACAGGCCAAGCGGCAAGCGGTCTCTCCTCCAAACCCTACACTCACATTCGCACGCACACATTCACGCACAGAACGAGTGGGAGATAGACTCTCTACTCTGGCCATACAACAGACGGCGCGTCGACGCTGGCAGCGGCACGTGTGTGTGAAACATAGCTGTGTGTGCGTGTGTTTATCGTTTGCTTTAATTTCATTTCTCTCTCGCTCTCTTACACGCGTATTTCGTTTTGGCTGCTTTGATTCGATTTTCTTATTGTTGTTGTTGTTATTATTTAAATTACTTATTAATTCAATATTCTGCAATTACCCACTGCATTAAATAACTTGTCGTTAGCTGTTTTTGCCCACTAGGAGCGTAAATTCACACACATACTCATACAGGCACCACCGCAATTTTTTATTTTCTTGCTGCTACATTTTTCATTTTAATTGTGTTTTCTTGTTGCGTTTTAATGTTCGTACTCTTTACATTCGCATGATGCTGTTGTTGCTTATATGTACTGCATGTACATACGTTGCTATTTATGCATATACATATGTATTTTGAGTTGCCAAGTGTTAGCACAAAATTCAATTGTTGCTAACTTTGACACACATACGTATGTTCACACCACGGATGTCTCTAGCAAACTAAATCGCAGTGGCAACTCTAAGCCGACGTCATGTAAGAAACACGCAAGCAAACTGAAAATACCAAAAACGCATTGGAATATACTAAATGTGTATATATTTAACGTAGCCCTGGAATATTTACACATATTATTTACAATTTTAAAATTTATCAATTACCAAAATTGAAACTTCAACTATTAAAGGTATAATATATGAAACATCAAAAATATAGTTAATAGTCTGTTTTGACTAGCGAATTTGACTGATATGGAATATGTGGCAACGCTGACAAATCGAACATGTTGGCGGAATATTTAAACGCACGTATATTTAAGAATTTTTGTATTATCTGTGGATGATTTAATATAAATTTTAGATCAGCTAATTCTAATTTGAGTTTCTGTTTGAATATATTTATGATATTTGTGGCAAAAGAAATATTTTAATGGCTGCTCGTTGGGTAGAAAAAGTGTGACCGTTTGCCAAAGCTCGAAGCAGGAAAGCTTTTAACCGTCAGCAATTCAATTTGTTGTTTCCCAATGAAAATTAATAATTTCATTTTTTATTGTTGTTAAAAGTAATTAGACTTAGAATGGTATATTATATATGTCATTGTTAGTTGATGAAATAAGAAAATATTATGAAATGGGTTGAAAAAATAAGTTAGATATACCTTACTTGCATTTGATATATCAATATCTATATTAATTATTAATTACTCTGAAATCGGCTTCTGGAAGAACCCTTCTATATTTCAATCTGTGTCAGATTTTCAATAAGATAGATTTAAATATCAAGTCTATAGTTTTAGTGGCGTGACTTCATGCGGATTGAGATATACATATAGCTATCTATAGCTAGCTCAGCATGTCGCCCTTATCAATCTCATATATAATTATATTTATGGCAACACCAGCACCTAATTCTGCTTATTATACTAATTTACATAAGACAAATATACCCTGCAATGCAATGGACAGGGTATAAAACTAAGATTAAAAAAGGGGCTACGCATTCGGGTGTAATCGACCGAATTAATATTAGTTGAAGTCCCTACAAACCCCTCAACAGGCATTTTTGTGATGGAGGTTAAAAAGAAAATCATCTGTTATATTATACAATTGGCTTAGCTCTTAAAATGTTTAAGCTTTTGATATGTTTTATTATTATTATCGATAGACAGATAGATATATGTGCGTATTATCTCTATATAGTATATATATCTATATTTATATAAGTATATACCTATATTTAAACGCAAGAACAGCAAAACGTACACTGCACAGAACTAATATTCCCATTTGGACACGGTGAGCGGGTATAAAAACAGATTCAACTCTTCTAGACGATAACAATTGTTTAATACGTTTATTTATGCTAACGCGTTGCTTTATTCCTCTTATTTATAGATAACTTTTTGATCTTCTGTCTGGAATGAACTGAACTTCGTCGGGGCCTTATATATATATATATATATATATATATATATATATATATATATATATATATATATATATATATATATATATATATATATATATTTATATATGCTACACATATCGGGATTGTTTGGTGCAAAAGGCATTCATCACATTTGCGTGCAAAAGTTTTTAGATATTTTTAAACCACTTATGCGACCCACGCAGCTGCTGCCTGCTGCTTCTACTTTTATAAAATGCGTATACGTCTTGTAAGCCGTAGGAGAATACACAATTTTACACCTTACGTGTATGGCTGTTCTTGTTATTGTGTTGTTTTTGTTGTTGTTGTGAAACTTTTGACTTTTATGCGGGCGGCAAAGTCAGTGCAAAAGAAAAAAAAAAGTCGCAGCTATTAGACGGCAGCTATTAGATGTAAAATTTAATGAGTTGCATCGAGTAAATTGAACGTGAGAAGTTGTTGAAAAATATGTTGAGCATAATTAATTAACATTATGTTCTGCAAATTACTTAAGACATCTGTGAAGGTGGGTGTTTGTGATGCGTTGTTAAAAAGATGAAGCGACTGTTAAAAATTAATTAAATATTAAATAAATAGAATAAAAAAATGATAAAATAATAATAAAAATAATAATAATAATAATAATAATAATAATAATAATAATAATAATAATAATAATATATATTATATTATAATAATAATAATAAATAAATAATAATAAATAAACCAAATATTAATTTTAAATACTAATTAAATGATTGCAAGTTATAATTATTTTCATAATATTTAATTTCACTTTATATATAATATTTAATTTATATATATATATTATATTTTTAAATTGAAATGAATTGAAAAATTATTAAAAATTAAGAGCATAGAAAATGAAATCAATTAAAACCCAAACCGAACAAACAAATAACAAATTCAAATACGAAGCTTATGAGAAAAATGCCAATAAACATTTTTAAAAATTATGATAATAAACTAAAATATTAAAATATTTAAAATATGCATACTAATAAATTCATAAAAGAATTGAATTAATTAGATAAAGAAAAATGTTATGCATTGAAGATATATGTATGTATTTACATATGGGTATTTTTCCAGTTTAACTTGGATTGAAACACTGCGGTAGCAGCATGTCGTAACAGAAGAGTTGGGCGCCATCGCATAGCTCTACGTTCAAATGAAGAGAATTAATTAGAATACTTATGCTCCCCACTTAAACGAGCTTACCTATACATTCTATATCCTCTTCGGTGCCTTTATTTGTCCATGTCTTATTAAGGCATTGCAGTTGGGAATTCCTCAGCTTTGATGGCACTAGTGTGGTATTACCCTTGCAAGAGAACTGCACAATCATATTATTTATGGGCGGCCTAACTTGCTCTTCACATATTAGAGGGTTGCACTTCTTAATTATTAGATTATCGTCATATTTGTCGATTGCGCATCCATTCGTGCCATTCGTGTTTGGATTGTTATTCGGTTCCTTTATGGAACATCGCGTAAGATTCCTTCGCCATTCACCCGTTCTTAGGCATACATCCCATTCATTGCCGAACATTTTGCTACTGGGATCGTAGCAAGCGAGTTGCTTGATTTGGATATACGAAACGGTGAGTTCGGTTCTTATGGTATGAAGTTCTGCCGTCGAACCGCAGGCCCCTATTTATTGGGTCCACACACGCTTTTGGTGCGTTCACCTTTCCTTTATCATTGCCTTCACAAATTGTTGGTATTTCAGCCATCAATTGCAGATGCCAGATGCCAATTGCCCATTGATATATCCGAGCGAAAATAGGAAAACGGGATGAGTTAATCCAAAAAGAAACTTTTATTATTTCAATTATTTTCAATTAAAATATTTTCAATTGAATATTTTGTATATAATCTATACTATAGTGTTATTTTATTTGTATGCCTACTCAAAAATTATAAAATTTTCAGCTTGAACTTATTCCATTAAAGTTAAAAAAAAATTCATATACTTTCAGTGATTGTAGAAAATGTTTTGTCTACTTTTTTCCGCATTCTAAAAGTGAGCAAACAAACATGTTATTGTAAAGCAAGAAGAACTCAATAGACCACGACAAAAGAAAGTTAAATAAAACGAGTTGAAAACTACGACATACTCTTTTGCAACCCATTCAATGCCAGATTTCCACAGTATAAATAAGAAAGTTTTCCAGGGTGAGGGGGAAACACGGAAACATGAAAGGCAAACACAAAAGCAAATTGATGGTTGGTTAGGCGTGTTCATGTGTGCGTGTGTGTGTGTGTGTGTGTGTGTAGATAGTAGGAGTTTGGTATCCCGACTTGGTATTTAAAATAATAATCATAATTTGCTACACCTGTCGTCAACTTTTTATGCGTGTCATTTACAATGGCAACGACAATGTTTTTGCATAATTCTCATAAAAAGTAATTTGGAAAATTTCCAACAATAAAACATTTAGAATAAAAAGGCCCTAAGTGTCACCTTGTGTGTGCGCCCGACAGACCGGGAGCGAGAGCGAGAGCCAAAGAGAGAGAAAGAGAGAGAGAGAGAGACAGATGGGCATATAGAGAGAGCGCTTCTATCCAATCATAAAGAACTCATATTAAGAACTAACGAGTTCCCCTATCAAAATTACGGCATATCTGCTAATTAGCTCCATTTTCATATTTCATAAAATATATGTTAAGTCGGCAAATTACAAAAACTTGTAATGAAAATTAATGAAAAGAGAGATAGCTGGAGTGAGGGAGAGAGAGGGTGAGAGAGAGAGAGAGAGAGAGAGACAGGAATGACAATGGAGGATATGTGGACATGAGAGAGATATGGTAAGAGGGATAGAAAGGTAGATACAGAGAGGGAGAGAGAGATAGAGAGAAAGGCGGAGCTAGAGAGAGAAAGAAAGAAAAAGAGCAGATAGGGAGAGGGAGAGAAAGAGAGATAAAGGTAGAAAGAGACGGCTGTGAGTGAGGTAGAGATAGATAGCAACAGAGAGACAAAGACAGAGAGAGAGAGAGAGAGAGACAAGGAATCGTAAAGGAAAAACAGAGATATGAGTGAGATAGAGATAGAGCGCGAGCCAGAGACAGAGAGAGGCATAGGGAGAGAAATACAGATATAGGTAGAAAGAGACAGTTGTGAGTGAGATATAGATAGAGAGATATACATAGAGAGAGAGAGAGAGTGAGACAGGGAATCATAATGGTAGAAAGACAGATGGATAGACTGAGATGTGAGCGAGACAGAGATAGAGAACGAGCCAGAGAGAGAGGGACACAGAGAAAAAGAGAGAGGTATAGGGAGAGAGGGAGATGGAGAGCGATAAAGGTAAAAGAAGAGAAGGAAAGACAGAGATGTGAGTGAGATAGTCAGAGCAAGGTAGAGAGTGAAAGTGCAAGAGGCAATGAGACGGAGAATCAAATTTATTTAAATGTAAGATTCACTTCAATTTATGAGAAGTACATTAATGATTAATTTTAGCTAAGCCAGAAATATTTAATTTTTTTGTTTCTTAACTGCAAAAGTAAAAAATAAAAGAACTGAGATAGAAAAAGAGTCCTTAAAGAGTGAATAATCCCTGCCAAATAATTTGTATTCGTTTTGTTATATATTTTATTATATCTCAATTATGCCGATGTAAATTAAATTAAAACAATGTTAAATTTTAATTGAAATAAGTGTGAAACATTAATTACAAATAATTGAAAAAATGTTTAACGGGTATATCTGTTTCTTAAGATATTAGTTAATATCAAATAGTTCTTCCATAGTTCTTAGGGCAATGACTTCCGAGCTCTGCAGCTTTCCTTATCTATAAACAAATTCAAATCCTCTCAAAGCGCTAGCGAGTATTATACAGTTAGTTGCACCCGAGTGCAGCAATCATTCTTGTTGTTGCAATTGCTCTAATGAATACCTTAAAAGCTGACAAAGTAAATATGGCAAACGTTGTTAAACAACATAAACAGCTACAACAATAACAACAACGGGATAGTGTTGAAAAACGTAAAAGTGCAACTTTATGTTAGATGCGGAGCATCCATTAAAATGGCTCAGCATATTTCAAGTGTGTTTAATTTTAAATTAATTATGCCAGCAGGCAAGCATGTGAGTGTGTATGAGTATGTGTAACACACTCACACATACACATGTATACTCTTACATCAACACAATTTAAATATGTAATGAAATTTGCGCATAAAACTTTAGCTTTGGCAGAGCTTAACTTTCAACAAAAAAATAAATCAAAAAAGAGAGAAAAAACAGCAACAAATAACATGTATACCAGACGCCGTGAAGAGTGCTCGACTAGGTAATACCCTGTATATGAATATTGTATGGGCTGATTTTCTAATAAGAAATATATTTCATATTATTTTAAGGAGTTTAAGAGCTGAAACAATATGGGGTTACATAAATATATTATTTATTACTTTGCTCTTATTATTATTATTGATTATTATTGTTATATAAAAACTTATACACTGCAATGTTTGTAGCATACACTGCTTTAATTTGTTTATACCCTGTAATTTGCATGCCCTTGAGGGTTCAGTGTATATGCGACAAAGGGAGAACTAACATAATAATGTTCGTAGTCTCTTTGGTCATGTCGCATGCAACGGCAGCAGCGAACTAAGCAGCAAAGCGTTTGGGAGGACAAAGAGACAGTAGCTACAGCATCAGCAGCACCAGCAGCAACATCAACAGCAGCAACAGCAACATCAACAGCAGCAGCAGCAACAGCAACAACAATAAACAGTGGGCAGTTTAAAGTGTTTTCTATATACATATACATACAAGGCATATATGTACATACAATATGTATGTATATATATGCCTAAATTGCATTTTTTGCCAACTGGCAATTTAATTGGAATAGTTTTGGACAAACATCAACTTGGCTGTCCACTGAGCTAATGCAAAGGCATTTGCCGCCAGGCATTAGCCGAGATTCAACTTTTGAGGCAGCTGAACTCAGCTCAATAACGGTTGCCATGCCCTTCGCAACCTTGAAAGGCATGCAACACATGCACCTATCTTATGTGGCTCCCTCCCCCCTCTCCCACACTCCCCCCATTGGCTCCTCTTGCTGCGGCCCATTGTTTTATTGGGCACATAAAACTTTATTTAATAACCGCTGCATGCTGCGAGCTGGCCATAAAAAGCAGCTATTAAAAGTGCAAAACAGAACGAAAAGCAGCGAATGAATAAACGAAAACATTTAAAATTAAATCATGCCTGAGCCCTTGTAGTTGGGCATGGCGATGTACCAAATTTATGGCCTTACAGGCTCTCTCACTCACTCTCTCGGGCATGTCCTGCCCGCTCTGATGTGTCAATGAGGACATCGCTGTGGCAAATAATGACGTCAAGGTTTTGATGGAAAGGATTATTGTTATGATATTTTCATTTTGACTGTAAACCTATTGATTTATGGACTTGTTTTTTGGGAAACTCAGCTGAAGTCCTGTTGACAGTGGATATTGTCAAAATTTTCTCATTTAAAAAAAATTTTTTCTTGCAGCGGCAACACCCTAAAATGGAGCTACTATGAAAGCGATAAGGCCAGCCTCATTGAGATAACTGGATTACGAATACATCCAATTTAGACCTAATGCTATCTATGTGAGTGTGAATTGAAATACGAAGTTGATCTTTTGTTATCTTGAAGATTTCTCTGTTGAGTGCCAGGCTCAGGTATATGTAGTTTTAGCCAGTTTAACTTAGCCTGAAAAGAGTTTAAAATGAAATCAAAAAATTGAATTTGAATAGTTTTAATTAATTAATAAATAATCTTTTTTTTTCATTTGTTTATTTGACGCACTTGTTTTTTCTTTTTTTGGGTTTACGTTTCATAATTAGGACTTAACATTATAAATTTTTTATATTTGTAACTAGACGATTATAAATTTTGCCATAAATATATTTATATATATATATATATATATTTTTTTTTTTCATCATGCTTTCATTTTAATTGAAAGTAATATAACAAGCAAATAAAATGTAAATTAAAATATTAATTTTGGGTGATTAAAACTAAGCTCTTTTTTGTTACAGTTAGTTTTATGAATATATGAGGAAAAAGGACAAAAGGAAAAGTTCATATTTATATAGTTAAAAAAAAAAGAGAAAACAAGCAAGAATGTTGCAGTCGGGCGTTGCCGACTGTGAAATACTCACTTACGGCCCAAAATTGGCCACACCCCCAATTGGTATAGATATCTATTATTTTAGTGGAAATCATTAAAGTAAGTCGATAGTTTTAGTTATATTTTCATTTTCTAGCTCCAAACCCCGATTTGCTACGCATCTAATGGGCCATATCTCATTGATTTTGGGGTTGTCAGCCCAAGTATTCAATTCAAATTTTAACTCTTTAGCTTCTGAGAGACTAGAACAGACGGACAGCAAGGCGGACAGTGCAACCAATATACTCTTTTAAATTTCGTGAATGAGTACAACAAACGAGAAAAATAAAACAATTAATAAATTGATTTATTATACAAACTAAACACTCGAAATGTGTTTTAAGCACATGAATGTAATTAACTTGACTTTAATCCTCTTTTTTTTTTTTAATAATTATCAATTACCAAAGAAAAAAATTATAAATACATGTAGAGCTAGCAGAATTGATTGCCTGCTATTGAAGTTCAATTTAGAGCGAATCATAAATCAATTAAACACAACTTGAAAACGTTAAAAACTCTTTGTTTTGTTTTTTTTTTTTCTGCTTATGAATGAGTCAGTTTTTGTTTTCTCATTAAATAATGAACTATTCATTTGCTTTGATTTATTATAATTTTATTATTACATGAATTGAATGCAGTTTGCGCTGAGCCATTGTTTAATACTTGAATTGTCTGTATTTTGAATTTTTTAATATTTATTTTACGTTCTGTTTTTTTTTGTTTTTTTTTTTTTTACTTGAAGTAAATAATACCACATTTTAGTTTAAGTTTTCATTATTATTTTTTTTCTTTTTTTGTTGTTCTTGTTTTTATATACACTGATAAAGGTCGATTTAGTCAATGTGCTTTCCAAATTTTCATTAATCATTTATCGTTTACATTTATATATTATTATATATATATATATTAGCTAATTACTCTTGCTGAATGGTAGAAAAAATTGTGTGCTACACTTAACGGTAAAATATTCCGATTTATATACGTATGTATGACAGACAGACTATACTGTTATATTCAAATACATGTATTTATATTCATTAAATTCACAACGGATCTAACTGTTAACTAAACTAAGCATTGACTAACATCGCCCGCTATTCGACTATATATATTTACAGTAACTTATCAACTGACACATTTTAACTACATTTTCTACTGCAATCTTATGGTTCGCTTAACAATGATTTGATATAATGTTTTTTTTTTCATTCATTTTTGTTTTTCCGTTTTCCATTTTTACGTTTTGCTTATTCTCTAACTCTCAACCGTTGCTTAAACTATGAAAATGTTGTCTTAAATCTAAACAGAGCTTAGGTGCAGTCTAGTAGTTTACGAGTACTTTTCGGCCTAATCCGAGAAGTTTTTCTCGTCGGAGAAGCGCACGTGATGCTGCTGCTTCAGGCGAACGCCGGCAGCGTTTGCACCCGAACTGCGCTTTTTCAATGTCGCCATTTTCACAATCCCGTTTCCATTTCCGTTGCCATTGCCGTTGCCGGTGACGTTGCCGTTGACGTTGACGTTGGCATTGCCGACGCCGCTGGCTTTCGCATTGGCACTTCCAGCCGTCAACGTTGGCGACATAGTCGCCGATGTGGTCGTGGATGCGGGCGAGGGCAAGTTGGTCCACTGTTCGTCGCAGGAACAGTAACCGCGCGCCACGTCCCCGCCCTCGAGCGCCAGAGCGTGAATTTCTCGCTTGAACTTGAGTCTCCTCAGCTGTAGCTTATGCTCTATGCCATTCACTGCACCACTGACACCACCATCACCACCGCCACCTTGTCCACCTTGCCGTGCCGTAGTCACTGTTGTTCCATGTGCTGCATTGAGTTGGCTGTCATCGGGGCCGTTCAGTTTTTGCGCCTCTTTGAGGGCATAGAACTCCTCAGGCGTTTCGACACGTAAAGTCTCTATAGACCTGTAAGTGGCAGAAAAAGAAATGCGAATGAAAATTTATGCTATGCAAAAAGAGTAGTTAAAGTATGTGCATGCCTGACTTGCAGATGCTTTGCAAAGTGCGAAGATATTTGGACTTGGATCTCTAAACTAGAGAGGCAAGACTTGTGCTTTAAAGTCTCATATACGTTTACATTATTTCTGCACCAAACAAACACTCCAGCTAATCTACCCTATTTCACTAATTTGCAATGGGCAAGGGCTTCAAAACAGCTTTGCCTTTGTATAATTGCAAACCCTCAGTGAAATGGCAAATCCTTCAGCAGCTCTCCAAAATTTGTTTGGGCCTGCGAAAAAGTTAATTACGAACGAATAAGGCAAACAAATAATAAATATTAGCTACGATTGCAGCGCGGCAAACGAATTTTGATAAGGGTCATCAAAACTGCAGCTAATTAATTATATTTCCAAGAAAGAAAAACAAAAATTAAAACAACATGGGCAAATAAATATGAGTTCATAGAAAATTAAAGGCAACCATTTGGCTTAATGTGATGAATGTTTAATTTGATTTTTTTTTTTTCAATTTGGAATTATTATTAATATTTATTAAACTGCATCAAAACAAACATTTTAAACAATTTAGATATATGGAATAAACTTGCATTGCTCCAAATTATTTATGCAATTTAAGGTATTTATGGGATTTAAAGTGATATGCAAATGAATCCACAACAGTTTAGAATTTTGTTCATAAATTTAAAGCAAAGCCTGTCTGAATCTCTCTGTCTCTCTTTCTCTCGAAAAATCTCTGTCATCAGACAATATCCATAAATTATTTGTTTGCTTCAATTCAATGTATTTTTCTTTCTTATAAATTCTGTTTTAATTAGTTATTTTAAATTTATGGTTATTTATATTTATTTTTATTTACATTGATTTATATATATATATATATATATATATATATATATATATATATATATATATATATATATATATATATATATATTTCTATTTATTATTTGGTGTTTATTATTATTTTTATTTATTTATTAGTGTTTATTTATTATTTGGCATATTTATTTAGTGTTTTTTTTTTTTTATTTTAGTTCAAAGTAATTTAATACCATATTATTAGATTGCACCCTGCTTTTATAATAATTATGTAAATTTTGTATATATATATATATATATATATATATATATATATATTTTTTTTTTTTTTTTTTTAGGTATTGAGAGTATTTCAAATATAGTTTAGTGGTAAGATATATATTAATGTATGTAAAAATATTAGAATTGATTTGGCTCAACTTTAAGCTTCAATTTTAAATTATATATATTATGTACACACATAAATATATATATTCACATTGTAGATTGACTTTCTCAGTTTTCAGTTGCTTTTATAACTCAAAAATCAAGACTGAACCTAAATGGTGTAATGGGTCTAACTCAGAAGTAAATGTTCATCGTGGCAACTAAGACAAATTTCTTGGTCAAAGTTTTAACTTGAAATCAACAATTTGTGAGTTATGAAATGCTGACGCCACTTAGCACTGGGGTATGCAAAGTAGCCTCTGAATAAGCACAGCTCTTAGGTATCTCCGATGACCTTTGGATTGTTTGCTGTTTCGCTGCAGGCCCACTTTTGTGTGTGTGGGTGTGTTGTTGTTGCTGTTGCTGTAGCTGTAGCTGTTCACAGTTTGCCATCAAAGTTTACGAGCTATGTTTATGCACAAGTTGCCTTGAGAGCTGCCATTGCCACGCCCACGCCCACACCCAGGCCCACGTACAAGAGCACGCACACGCATAGACGCGACTGCTGAACCGCAGTCTCAGTCAGCATCGCATCACTCTGTTCATTTGTGCCTGGCCCTGAAACGCTTTGTTCTTACATTATGTCTGTGTGTGTGTGTGTGTCTATATCTATCTGTATCTGCAAACTAGTCCATTTGGCGCTGCTTTGCATCGCATACTTCATTGCGCTCTGTTGGCATTTTCCATTATGCTTTTGTGTTTGGTTTAAAATTCAACGGGAAATCTTGTACAGCAATGCATCTATCTAGTTTGTCCCCCAACGCCCATTCCCGGCCACTTCTCCCACACCTCGCCCAGCTTTTTTTGTGCGTGCTCATTTTTGCACTACAGTAAACTCAGTTTGTGCCTGGTCGCGAGAATTTATGCAAAGAAAGCGAAAAGTGCAAACTAAAGTGCAGCTACAGAATGCGCGGCTGCCTTTTGTTTTGTCCGCCTGCTGGCACTGCTCCTGCTCCTGCTGATGCTGTTGCTACTGCTGCTGCTGTCAGGATGGCATTTTCCGACCGCTCCTCGCATTTTTCCCAACTCTCCTGGGGTGTGGCCTGCTGCTGTACGGCTGAGCGCACAATTTGCCGCAGATTGCCAGCAGGGGTGGTAGAAAGGGGCGGGGCTAAACTATGTAGGCGTTCGTCGGTGCGCTCAGACTTGACTTCAGATATACTAAAAAGCAGCAAAACTGAGCAATGCCCGTAATGCAAATCTTAGCTACAATGTGTGCATTGTTGAGGAACGGGAAAGAAAATATTCAGCATTTGCATGTGTATGTGGGTGTGTGTGTGTGTGAATGTGTGGACCATCATTAACGTATTACACGCGTGTTTGTGCAGCCACTTTGCATATCTTGTGAAGAGAATAACGAGCATAGACTAAGGGGGCATGGGCTCAATTTAAAGCTGTTCACAGTGAATACGTAATAAGAAACTCTTTGGCAAATTCATGCCACATAGCTGAGAAAAGTTTCTACAATTAACTTAATTGAAATGTAATTAGCTTGACTTGATAAATGCATTTAGAAATCGACTTAATTAAATTGAAAGCTCGTCAAAATTGAAAAGAAAATATTCAATGAATTAAAGCAGAAAAGCCATCAATTTCTTTTATTTGTGACACTCGAATGAGGTCAGTTTAAGGAATCAGAAATTATTTGGTATCTATAAATGAAGTAGATTGGAATTGATGAATTCATTCAATGCAACTATTTGTGATTTAAATTAGTGATTTAATTAAAATAATAATAATAATAATAATAATAATAATAATAATAATAATAATAATAATAATAATAATAATAATAATAATAATAATAATAATAAATCGATATGTAGGAACTTGCCAATTTTTAGTTAATAAAGAAAATTAAGGCAATAAAAAATACTTGGGTTGTGTGTAAATTTTTTAAACATATATATATACTAAAAATTAAATTAATAATCTGTTGAAAAGAAAGTCTGATATACCTATATAGAACTATGTATATACGATCAAATTAAGTAAAGTATGCAAGCAGTAATTATTAATTAAGATTGTATACTTAATATTTTACAGTCGATACAAACTGTATACAAAAAATATAGTTTTACATATAATAATATTTAATAATATTTTTCTTAAGCTATTTTCTATTTTCGAATTAAAATAAAAATCTGTTTGATAGAAATTTTCATATATATTCTCTGTTACTATGATTCTCCATATTTTCCATATTTAGTTAAGATACCGTTTATTTAATCTATATTTTATTATGAGCCTAAGTTAATCAGGCGACTTCGGTTAGCTGAAGTGTTTCCTTTCATTCATTCATTTCATACTTAGCGTGTTAGCCAAAGGCTTTGCAAACTTTTGCACTAATTACAAAACACATTTATCACACAAGCTGAATACATACTTATATATGTATATACGACATATATTTATATATATTTACTTTAATTAAATTACAAAAAGTTTCCACCGCATTTCTACAAGTCTCACATCAACTTTGGCCAAGAAATATGTGTGTTATTAAATATATAATTTAATAACTTTTGAAGTGATGAGAATATACGATTTATATATGTATGTGCCTTGGTACAATAACTTATGCACATCAATTTATATTTAGCTAATGCATTAAAGCATGCATTGCCATTTGTATGACTAAAATGAATAATTGGGTTTCGGCAAGCTATAAATTTCAGCTTAAATAAATTTAAATTCTTATGCTAATCACCGTCTGCACACTTCAACTTATCTATAAATACATATGTATTTTAAATATTCAAGTAGCTTTAATTAAGGCGTTTATTAATGCAGATTTATGTGTGCATAAATATCGCTAGTGAAATTCGAAATTAATCTGTTCCACTAATTGACGTTGATGACGACAGCGCTGCTAAAGGCCAAGTATGAATTTCTTGTTCTTTGATATTGATTTCAATCAAATTGCTTTAAATTGAATTCAATAAACGTTCAGGTTCAGTTTTTTGAAATGTGAAGATGGTGCGGCAAGTGATGGCATTAGAGCTGAGTAAGCTGGGCTAAGGTATATCCATATTCGAGTGACCCATGTGATTGCGGAGCAAGCAGTCTCTTGCGTATGCATTTGTATATATATGCCCGTCAAACACATCGACAGCGTACGCGTATGTGTATGTGTATAAAGACCGGTTGCAATGATTTGTAGAGTCACTTGCTGACTTATTCTGATTCTCATTGTGCGAACGTCTCTCTTAAACGATATTCGCGAAAAGAGCTACATACGAATAGTTCAACTCATGCCGCTCAACAGAAAATAAAACCGAAAAGACCCGAAGCCTCCTGCTCAGAGCGAGAGCGAATACGAATTTTTCGGTTGATTTCGCGAACAGGGCGTAAGGAATGAAATGGTCAACTGCTATTCGCAAGCTATGATTCATAGTTAATAAATTTTATTAAGAGCTTTATTTGTATACTTGTTCACAAGTTGAAATGGGCATATTGGTGTGCAGTATCAGATGAATGTTCTCTGCCACTGTCAAGTGTGCTGTGGGAGGACATTGACGTCAACATAATGGAGTGTAGGCATATACGAAAAACACTTGAGATTGTTCAGATTACATGCCGTGGGAACCATGGTAATAGACATAAGCTATTGCTCAAGAAATTCTAATAAAAGGCAACACTCTTCGGGGGATAATTTCTCTGTATGTGTATATAAAGCATATTGCATGAAATCTTAAATACACATGATCTTGTGCTTACTCGTTTTATAGACGGAGTGTCAAGACTTTGATTTAAGAATCTGAATATATGAATAAATTTCTCTTAAAGCTCTCAATAGATGGCATACGTCATATAAATAATTTAGCATTTATTCCCTTATATACAACTACATTAAAATGGAACGCTTTAACTTCATTTCTATTCTCAATATATATATATATATATATATATATATATATATATATATATATATATGTATACAAATTTTTTTCTGTCTAGTCGATTTCAAACCTTCGCATCTCACTAAAAAAATGACTGTAACTATTTTATTTTATTTTATTTTTTTTTCTTATTTCTTTGCTTATCAGGGAAGTAGCTTTTTGTGTAGCGACCATTATTTAAACAAGTGCCAAAATATGCACAGCTGGCAACAGGAAGAGCTGAAACAAAGTGTAAGAAATAAGGAAAATTAATGTTTATTGTGCTCTTAGCACATATACACTTCGGCAGAGCTGGTCCAAAGTTTCCGCTGCTCGTATACCCAACATTATGTGCGTGAGTGGGTGTGTGTGTGTTTGCATGTATTTGTGTGTAGCCGCCATATATGGTGGGTGTAAATTTACATAAAGGTTGCCACTTGCTGCTGTTGCTTTTTTCTTTGGCAGGAAAATTGCATTTCCCCAAGCACAAGAGCAAAAGAGAAGAGCGCAAATGTTAATCAGCTAAAAGTCATGAAGGTGGCTGCTGCTGCTGCTGCTGCGTGGACTTCAGCTGCTTTTGGCCAGGTGTAAGCAAAATGGGGTAAGAATGAAAAAAAAAATGCTGAATGAAATGCAAATTTAATTGTATGCCAGCTGAATTAATGGGCAGCGCACAAGCTTGAGCATCCGCCAGCCCAGCAACAACAAGAACAACCACAACAAGAGCAAACACAGCTACCTTTCCGGTCTCTGCTTAACGGACAATGGTTAGGGTATCTGGGTTGACATATGCCCATGGACCAGCTCACATCTGGATGCCTTTGGTGGGTGAAATGTCTTCTGTATCGATGGCAGCCGAATTTAAAGGAATTTTTATTCATTTATTCAGCTTTAGCGTTTTCATTTTGTTCTTCATCAACTCTTCAAACAAGTGAGTTCAAATAGTTAATAAGTAGAAATCCTTTATGTGACCGAGCTACAAGGATTGTTATCAGGATTATATATATTCGAATATACAGCAATAAAATTTATTAATAATTTTATATTTTATTATTATTTTTATTATCGTATATTGTATTAATAATATTTTATTTCATTTATCTTAATTTTTACTGGTTACTTGATTAATTTTATGCTTTTTTTTAATTTTCTTTTTAAATTATTAAATTTTTAATATTATATTTTAACATTTTGGGGTTTTTTTTTTTTTTAGGTTTGTTTTCGATTTTTTGATATGTTAGAACAAAGTGTCTTTCATTTCATTTCCCGCTTTACTTTAAAATTTTTTTGTTTTTCTCACATTATATATAATAAAACTTTTTGTGTTTAACATAAAACTAATAGAAATATACGATTTAGTACAAACAACTATACCAACATGCATAGATTTTGCTTTGATTTAATTTCAATGAATATATATATTATATTTATTTTATTTTTTTATTACTCTAACTTTTTTTAAAATATTTTTGTATTTAATCTATTTGTATGTATTTTATTTGTATTATTTATTTTATTTAATTAATTTTGTTTTTCATTTTTACTTTTTTTATTTTAATATTGTATTTTTATTATTAGTTACATAAAGTAAATTAATATTTTTAAATTATATAAAATCAAATTCTGTTAAAGGTCTAAGACAATTTGAAGCATGTGCCAAACAGAGCCCAATTCATACTTCAGACAACTTGTTGTTGTTCTATAAAGGGCAGGCGCTCTAAATTTCTAATTTGAGTCGAGTTATATTTACGAAATCAACGAATGACTTGCATATTTGATTTCTTTTCGCTTAGCACAGTCATATTTTTATTCAGCTGTATTGCTATTAATAAAATTTAAAATGAGGAAAGCATTGGCTTTTGTTTTGTTATCGTTGGCTTGTTGCAATGTCAAAGTTCATTCGACTAGGCTGTCAACTTGTCTTTTATTCTCACGACTTTATTGCGATTTCCTTTTTTTTTTTTTTTTTTTTTTTTTTTTTTTTTGGCTGAAGCGTGGTTTGTGTTTTTTTATTTTATTTTTTTCGTTGCTGTTCACATTTTTCCATGTCAGCAGCTGTGACATTTGAGTAAAGGAGCTGTGTGGGAATTTCAATTCAATCTCTTTTATTTTTATTCATATTAAAAGAACAGAACTTCCATGCATCCACATATGCGCGCCATGCCGTTTGTTATATTTAATCAGCACAGGGGACATTTTATTTTTTTCCACCTTCATGTCAACCTTGTCAATTGCCCAACCATAAGGGCTTAACATTTTTGTCATATTCGTCGGCACAAGTTGGCATTTTAAAGATGCACGACGATACATATATGCATATGAAATATGTTGAAATATTTAAAAGAATGCCGAAACCGTTTCATTGTGTGGGGTTAAGGTATTAAATATATATATGTATAATAGTTTCAGTGAAGTTGACAAAGTTGAAATGGAGCATTGAGGAGAATCTAGTTACCATAGAGATTTATGGAAACTATTTAAGCTACGATATATAGGCATGCATACTGAAACCAGTATGTATTAAGAATCAGAACCAAACAGGATACTTTTCAAAAATATACTTTTTACAATTTAAAGAAAAACATGACGAAATACACATATGGATATTATCTGGTAGAAGCCATGAAGGAGCTATCTCCACCCACTCATTCGTATAAAATAATCGCAAGGGCTCTCAAGAACATAAATTGCAAATTGAAGCGCAAATACAACGAACAGCAATTGCGCAAAGCTCTGAATGTTGGAATACGATTTGGCATTATACGTGAAGTCGACAACAACAAGTATTACCTATATGAGTACGGGTGTGTTAGCCCAACAGGTGAGATCACGTATGACTTCAACGAAAAGCCATTGGATGCTGAGGCAACTTCAAGTGGAGCTGCAGGGCGTATACTAACATTTCCAATGAAAAGAAAGCGTCAGGATGATGGTTCTGATCTTACAAAAAAGCCGAAGCTTTGTTAAAATTTTGTTTATAATATTATTTTCGATGTCTAACAAATTGTTGAATGTTTAAAATTTGAAATTAGCCCTGTTCGTTTAAAATGAGATTAATCAAATGCAAATTAAATGAAAGAAAGTATGCTCTTTGGTTATTTTTATTAAAATATGATTATTAAATTGAAGATTTACTATTCAATTTAAGGCAATCGATAGCCTCACTCATGTGAATCAAATGTCAGATGCTTAAGCTGGTCAGCCTAAATGTTAGCTTAACTCCAACTTTGTGTTGGCCTAGATCCAGTGGCAGTAATTACGCCAGCTGCAACTAGACGCTTGTTGCTTACGCTCAACTTACCCCGTTGATGACTATAAGTCCAACTCAAAGACCGACACCTATCAGACGCGCATCTCATCGATGGCTGCCTGAGGCACTTGCTGCTGTTGCTGTTGCTGCTGCTGTTGTTGCTGGGACGCCGACATTGCGGAGCTCATGGCTAAGCTCTCGCCATGGGCGCTCGACATGTGAGCATGCGAGTGGGCGTGTATGTGCCCCTTGGAGGAGCTGGGCGCACTGCTGACTCCGCTGCTGCTGCTGCCGCCCGATGGCGTCTGATCGAGCAGCATATTGCCACCGGGCCCGGCTGCACCCATGCCAGAGTTGATGCTGCTGTTGGTGGTGGTCGTTGTCGATGAGGAGGCAGTACGCATCGGTGGGCGTGGACCACGTATATAGTGAGGCTGCATACCCGTCAGCACCGCCCCGTTTGGCTGATGTTTACCAACCTGCTGCTGTTGCTGCTGCTGCTGCTGTTGTTGTTGCTGTTGATATTGTTGTAGTTCTGGAATGGAGATAGAGCAGGGAACTGGTAAGCTACTTATGTCGTTATGCATATGTCGGCATATTATCGAGCAAATGTTTGTTGACGAGCGGCGAAGCTAGCAGCAGCAGCGAATGCCACAGCCACTGCGACAGCCACAGCGTCAGCAACAGCAACAGCCGCAGCCCCAGCACCAGAACAAAAGTCAATTTGTGAACAACAACAGCAACAACAAAAACAACGTTAAACATTAAACACACATCGTCATCGTTGTCATCATTGCCGCATTGCCGTCGACATCATCATTGGCTCTGCTCTGCTTTTTATGCCATTCAATTGCCAACCAGTTGTTCTCCTCTCTAGCCCGCTCCCGCTCCCGCTTCCGCTGCCCTCCACTGCACTCTCTCCACTCTCTGTTGACGCTTCATGTCGCTCCACTCATCGTTCAAAAATGGCAAATGTCTGCAGTTATTGACGCTGCTAATATTTTGATGTTTTCTCTTGCCCTGCGACCGCATGTCAAATAATGTGACACTAGACCCTTACACCCCCTTCAGCCACACAATGCCCACTCATATGCAATATGGACTACCATCGCTCTCTCTCTCTCTCTCCCTGTGTATGTGTGTGTGTTAGTTAATTTGTTTGCTTGCTCCATAAATAGAATGCACTTTTATTGCTGAGCTTGCGAAAATGCCAAGCAATATGAAATGTCCTGTCGACTAATGAGCATAAGTGACATGCAGTCGTGCGCTGCATTATAAAGTTGCTGATGCTAAGCTAACTGCAGTAATTAGTTGCCATGCACAAGTAATTAAATAATGTAGGCAATAATTTATATATATGTGTATAAGAATCTTGTAAAGCAGTGGCCAATGATGATAATAGAAAAAGAGAAATTATAATAAAAATAAAATGAGGTTTTATTTGATTGCTTTGTACTATTTTGTGCATCTGTTATTTAGTTTATTAAATATAAGTTAGTTTGCATGATTATGCTTAAAATGTGATACCTTCATAAGATATATAATATGATATATGATATGTGATATATTTAATTTTGCTCATATCAGATTGTGTTATTTGCTGTTTTATAAAAATATTTAATTAGTTATAATATTAAAATAAAATAAAATAAAATAATAAAAAAAATATTTCTAGAGCTTTTATTCTTGTAAAAAAATCACTGTAAATATATATATATATATATATATATATATATATATATATATATATATATATATATATAATTAAATTAATTTTATATACATTTTTTTAAACACAGCCAATGGTATTACTAAATTACTAAATGAAATATTCGATTTGATTATTTGCTAACATTGCCTTATATAAATTAAATGCCATCATTATTTCTCTGTGGGCACAAAGAAGAACCTTGGGTTAAGGCCATCTTAGCTCTGTGTGCCTGTTTGTGTTGTGCATCTGTGTGAGAGCTGTTTACTTTCAAATGTATTTGTGCGTGTCTCTCCAAGGACGAATAAAGCCTCAATAGCCGCACCTTAGAGTGCTGTCCAATTAAAGTCAATGGCTACTTAAGATGAGGCTAGAAAAGGTGGCCAGTGGATGCTAGCTTAGCCTAAGATCAAAGCGAGCAGCGGCTTTATATAAGTAGTGGCCATTTTCTAAAATCTACGCCCACACACATAAACACACACACACACACAAGCACACACACAAGTACACTAAAGCAGAAACACGTGCTGTTGCCTAAAATGCATAATAGAGTAGATGGTCAAAGGAAGTACTAGTTTGAGTGGTAGTACGAGTACAATTTCATTTTTGGGCCCGGCGAGAGTTGCCATCAATTCAGAATATGAAATTAACAACGGTGCGTATGCGTAATATGCGCAATGAAGGCAAGCGGCTTAACTACGTGTGAGTCTGTCTGCCTGCCTGTGTATGTGAGTGAGTGTAGGTGTGTGTGTGTCTGGTTGTCTGTGTGTGCCTTCATGTACACGTGGCATGCAATAAATTTACAATTTCCCAGCATTTTGTTTCATTTTGTTGGCCCAAAATGCGATCCACAGCGAAGCAAATATAATTTACATGCGCGTCACTTACACGCATTGTAGTGCAAGTGCAACGAATTCGACCCGCGTGCAATTAGAATGCAAATGCTGCAACAAATGGCTATAATAGAATTGAAAATATATTGCGCTTTCGGCTGGCCCAGCACAAATTCAAATCTGACATCTACCGTGGGAGTACCCGCCCCCTCTCCGAAATAATGTACTCAAATTTTTGGCCAAAAAGTAGTTAGCGGATGTTGATTAGTATGAAATGACAAGGCCGGATATGCCGTATACATAACGCGATGAAAACAGGGCCGCACGCAACGCTCAACTTCAATTGGCAAACGTGACATGGACATGGACATGGACATGGACTCAGTTGACCAGCGCACGGGGATTTGGAGCAGCGCACCACTGGCTATTAACCACTCGCCGATGTGGCATTGCGGCTTCCCAGCGCCCTTCGCAACTAAGTGGCCCAGCACAAGTGCAGCCAATTTTGCATTGTGTGTGTCCTCAGAGGCACTCATGTGTCTCGTGTGTGTGTGTGTGTGTGTGAGTGTGCTTCGCATTAATCAGCTGCCCCAGTAAATTCGCTGATATCTATTCTTTTGCTCTGAGCTTAGCAGTGCGCTGCCAGCGTACAACATCAAAGGGGGCCAAGACGTGCAACTATGGCAACTATGGAGTGGACGTCGAGCAGCCGCGCTTGATGACCAACCAGAGCACCAGAGCTCACAATCTGTATGTCGCTCTAGTAGCCTGAGTAAAAGAGAAGGAAGTGGAACAGAAGGAAAATATTATCAGTGAGATTAGCTATCAAGAGTTAAAGGAAATCCCAATCGAAACTATGTTTTATGAAGTGGATATCATGCGTAAGCTCTACATGCGTAATTTCTAACTAAATTGTTGATTCTTACTTTAAGTAGTTTTAATTAATATATTTGAGCAAGTACAATTTTATATATGACACGCCAGCGATAAATAATGCTTTTTCTTTCGTTGGTTGGGGAATTTCGCTTTGAATGTTAAAAATATTTTTCTTTACAAGTCAAGCTCAAGAATCTCTGATTATATTAAGCCCTACTCGAGTGTATGTTGTCTCTTTAATTTAATTTAACTTTTATGTGTTGAGAATATTCGAAGTATTTATATATATTATAATTTATATTTACATATTTTATATATTATATTTATAATCATATATATTTTATATAGAAATCGCCGCGTTTAATTTCCCACTGTGTCTGGTTCTCTATAGCTCATCTTATACTCCCAGAGTTTGTGTTTCATTCCAAATAAGAGATGACTGTTTCTCAATATCCATAAGAGGGTTTTCTCAACACTCTGAGAATAAAATCAGCCGAGAGCAGCCGACTGCATTGGTTCGTCAACGAATTCGTTTACGATCGGCGACTTTTGTGTTATTTCAGTCTGGTTGTTCCTCGACCGATTAGTTTAGTTGAATGGAGCAGAAAGTCTTATGTGTATGTATGGGTCAATTGCGATCTCTGAGCATATCGTTAGCGTTCGTGTATGAGAGAGTGTGAAAGCCGATTGCATTGGTTTGTGTCGTGTCTCTCCTTACACGATATTCGTGAAAAGAGTGACTCACAGAAAAAAAAAAAAAAAAAAAACGAAAAGAACCGAAGGTGCTTGCTCGAAGCGAGAGTATAAAACGGCTAACATTTTCGAGCCATGACTGAAAATTATACTGTTATTGAAAACTAAATTTCATTAAAATTAGATATACCATTTCTATGAACCAAATATGTCTATGAGAATATAATCTTTACTATTATTTGTAACAACAAATAATAGTGACCAGCAGAAAGCATCAATCGACTGTGGGGTGCCATTATTGAGTGGCTTGATTGCTAATAGATGGCATGCAGTTATTTAGACCGCACACATCAACTGCTAATGACATTCAAATTATCAATCACTCAGTCAAAGTGTCAAATGAGCTAACCATTTAAAATCAATTGGAGCGCCAGCTATACAAATGGCCCAGCGCCAGGCCCGATTAGCATACAATTTCAGGCTTCTCAATCAAACATAAATCAGAACGAGTGACTACTGACTGGACCTGCCGAGCACAGATACAGCAACGTAACAGGGCACAACATACGCTGGGCAGAAAACTGTGCGTAGTAAATCAGCCAGACAAGGTAGAGCTTGAGATGGGCCCGGTGAGGCGGGGAAGTGCGGCAGCAGCAAGCGAGAGCAGTATAAAACATCTATTTTTCAAAATGCAATTCGAAGAAATCAAACGGATATCGAGGGAAATTTATGTGCGTCTATTTAGCTTTGAGCCGGCATTGAGCGCACGAGCGAACAAATATTAAGTATACGCAGTGTGAACGTTGTCAAGCGTTGTATGTGTGCGTGCGTGTGTCTGTGTGTGTGTGTGTGTGTGTATTTGTGCATGCAAGCAAGTAAGCAGCACAATTAAATTGGATTTATGGTGCGCGTGATTACAAAATGAAGTTAATGTGCATGTACAAACACAATGGCCAAAGAGCGAACTTTGAGGAACTGGGCGCCAACAGAAGAAAAATGGTTCTCGAACTTTTTGAGAGCACGGAAATCGTACCTTATTTGTCATGTCATCAATAAACTACACGACGAACGAGCAGCAGATGAACAAACCCAGTCAAGCCAAGCCAAGGCAGACCAAGCCAGGCCAGCCAAACAGATACAGAGGCGAAAGCAAATTGAATGAGCATATTAAAAATAAAAGGAAAAGTAATATACGAGAATATTTTTGCGAGGAAGTGCCAAGGAAATGGAAGTCTGTATGCCCAACTGGACATATTTCACTTATAAGCAGCAGAAGCGACAACAACAACAACAACTACAACAACAACACAATCAACAAACTGAGCAGCGAAGCGCATCAATGAAATATTTATGAGTGCCCCATGTAGATTTATGTATGTATATGCTGGCTGAGTGTCCGAACGGCGAGCGAATTGAAAAATTTATTAGCTGGATTAGCCGCTGGACTGCGCTGTGCCACTTGGGTTAAAGTTGTTTAAGTCTGCTTGCCGTGTGAGCTTTGCGGAATATTTGATGCGTCCACAGCCGCGAAAGCTGCTCTTAAATGTAACTTCACATTGTTTTAACTTTTGTAAAATTAACAACAACAAAAATATCATATTTGGTACATTTATTCACAGCATCAGTTCAGCTTTGAATAAATTCGAATAAATCACAAACTAAATCTCCATCTTAATTATTTTGAAATTATTATTTATTATTAATAGTACATTAAAAATGATTTAAAATTCGCTTCAGTTTGCTTTTAGCATTTATTTCGTCTTCTATTTCTGTTCAGTTGGGAAAAAATGTTTTTTCTGTCTAGCATAAAAAATATGTTTGATTTGTTTAGCATAATTTTCATTAAACGATAATCATAATTTTTTTATTCATTAATAAATTGAATTATTTAAAAGCAAATTCTTCTTTTTTTTTTGAATAAAAATTATTTAAAGAAGTTAATTAATTAGAAATAAGTAAATCTCATTATTTAATTTCATTTTTATTATTTTAATAAAACGAGCATTATTAAAAATAAATTAAATTAATTATATAAAAATAAAAAATAAACAAATATCAATTAATTTAAATATTTGCATAAAAAACCGAGTTCTTGTGATATATTCCAATAATGTAATTTAATTAAATAGCGTAAAAATAAATATATATAAATAAATCAAGAGAAAATGAGAACTTTTATCATGCCATGAGAACGTTTTTGCTAATTTAATTAAGTAATTTAATATTCCCATTATTATATATGATATCAATATATATTTAAATTGAATATGTAAAACATCTCTATCGATTCAAAGTAGCTGAACATAGATATAAAAAGCAGAGCCAAAACTTTTTCTTGAACTTCAAGCTTAGTTACTTTGCTATTCCTCCAATTTGTTGCAGTAAAAAATCTATGCTGTTTGTATAGTCAATGAGAATAGTAAAGTGGCGACTGAAAAGTACAATACAATCCAAGTATTCGAGGCGTACAAGTTGACTGGCTAAGCTGGCTCATGGTTAAAGCCGGGCCCTTTATTACATCAAATTGTCTGTCTTAGTCAACCACAATGGAGAAGCCAGCTGAACCGTCAGCTACTACTGACCACTAAGGATGCGGCAACGCACTGTGTCGGGGCAATAAAATAATATTGTTTTATCTAACTAGCTGCGCAATGCACAGCAACAAAGCGGAAGACGGACAAAAGGACAGCCAGCCGAGGCAATGAATCGGGGCGGCCAGCCGAAATGGGGGTACAAAACTAACATCCCTTGGCAAACGAGTAGCGAAAACTACATATAGGCAAAGTGACATTTGTATGCCCGCAGCTCCATCGTCTGTCGTTTGGCCGGAATCATCAAAGCGAAGACCAAATAATAAAACTAGGGAATGCGAAAGGCAAACACAAAACTGCGGAATCAGAAGCCACAATGCGGCAAACAGATCGAATAATGCTCCACAGCCGGCTGGGCGATGGAGTCGACTTTGCTTTTAGGCTGAGACTGAGGGCAAACATATGTTCATGGCGTTGGCATAAATAAGGCTGAATGCGGCTAAGAGCGGCTGAGAGAGCCTGAGCGTATCGTACAACATGCGACATGCGGTTGGCTTGCAAATAGATTTTTCATCATTTATTTTTGTCTTCTCTGCGTGGCTCACACGGCGTATGCGTGATAAATGCTTTCTATGTATATGTGAGCTGTGTGTCTACTGTTGAAATTTCAATAATAACATTTGTATGAAGCTGTTTATGTCCTCATGCTGGCAATGTTGGCAACGCTGGAGATGCTGGCGTTGCTGCTGATGGCTGACAATGTGGATGACAATCACGTCACATCTGGGTCTGAATTTAGCTACCCTCATTGCTCTCTCTCTCTCTCTCTCTCTCTCTCCCTCTCTCTCTCGCTCTTTGTCCTTCTCTTTTTGGTTTGCTTGTGTACTTGCTTGTACTTACTGGTGTTGGGCTTAGTAGGCGAGTCGCGTTTGCCTTTTGTTTGCTGTTTTATTTTTATTATATTCATTCCTCCCACACTCACGCCCCCCCTCTCTCTCTCTCTCTCCCGCACCCACACCCGTGTGCCCACACATGTCAGCAAAAATCGTTTACGCTTCATTGTTTTACTCAATTTGGTTGATTTTTGCTGGCGGCATTTTTCCTTTTTTTTTCCTGCGGCTGCTCTTTTGGCGGCGTCTTTTGAATTTACTGTGAATTGTATGCAAAGTTTTCGCCACGTTTCCAACATATCAATTGAAAAGTGTTAAAAAATAAAAATAATAAAAAGAAATATGAAATAGGTTCGCTTTCAGTGCTTGGCTGTGCAGCTATCGCGCCCATTCACCGAAATGATTATGGAGCCAAAGGAAGCCAGGGGTATTTCATCGATTGATTTATACATGAAGAGCTGACTGCTGAAATCAACTTTTCGGCTTAGTTCTAAGTCGATAATCAGCATTCTTGCTTAGCCAGCAATAGCGCTCAGGAATAAACCTCTGACTGTCTTAACTAAAGTCAATTGGATTGCTTACGATTTAAGTCGGGGTCTTAGTATTTTGAATATGCATTTATTCGATAAACATAATATGAGTTTTGTATACGTATATGGATTATTGGTAGACTCAAATATAAGGCTGCTCTATCGTAACTAAACAAGTAAATAATTAAATTAAATTAACTTTTTTTCATGATTATCTTTCTTTTCATTTGTCAACCTTGAGCTTGAGAATGACAAAGAAGCAAAAGTGATAATAATAAAAATGTGAGCTGACAACGTAATATGCTTAGTGGATTTAATTATAATGCCAAATGTGAGCGGCTCTCAGGAATTATAAACATAATCTCTATAAATGATTTACGCTTGAACGATGGTTGAAATCGGGCTAGTTCAAGTCAAGCCACTAAGCCTAATGAGGCATTAAACTGCCGTTAAATAACATAAGCACTTTATATAATCCAAGGGCTTTAGCTAGCAACAACGACAACAAATATTAATGCGCCACTTGAGTGCACAGAGTCACAGGAAAAATAAAAATAAAAATAAAAATAAAAAAAGGAGGAAAGAACACAAAAGTCGAGTGAAGACGGGCCGAAATCTCGGAACAAGCATTAATTACGCGAGGATTTTCGCGCAGACACAAGCTGTAGTTGACTTTAATATTTATGGTCTGCGCAAAGAAGAAAAATGTGCTGCTTAAATAAATAACTGGCTGGAATGCCGAGCCGAGCAGAGCCGAGCCGAACAGCTGGCAGGCCAAGGCGAGGTATGCGCCCACGCATAATTATATGAAAATTCGCAATAATTATAAATAATGCAGAGCGCGCTGAAAATGTTAACGCAGTGCGAGCAGTGGCAGTCGCCACATCCGACACTGCCAGCACCTGCTGCCAGAGTCAACGATAATAGGGGGAGGGGGGTTCGGTGAGCTCGGCCAGCAGCAGCAGCAGCACCACCACCACCACCCGGAATCAGTGAACGCCCACTCAGCCACTGCAAACCATTTCCGGTTCCGTTAAGGCGCCACGAGCTTTGGCTGAGGCGCGTAAAATGAAATCAGCTTTGACAACGCCAACAACAAGTGAACACGAGTTTTGCTCAGGTTGACGCTGTGGCAAATTCTATTTGAGCTTTTGATAAATTTCCCTTTGCTGCGCTTTTCGAACGGCAAGTAGAGCAGAAGATCGAAGTGCATAAACCTAAACCTGCTAAAGTAACTAAAATGCGACCCAGTAAGCAAATCTCTGCTCATTTTCTCAACTGGCAGCCCAAGCTGAGAGCTCTCGACTGGTGCAGCTGCTGTCGGCTGCCAATGCAATCATGAAATCAGAGAAATCAAGAACTTAAATGTCAAATGACTGTGAATGCGATATAGTTGATCCCTCATGAAGCATGTCGAATCCCAAGCAGCAGATGCATATATATCTAGGCTTATGGGACATACAAATATGAGAACGTATGATGGAAATTATTAAATATATGTTAAATGTCTATTAGAATTATACGTATTTGAACTCTTAATCCAACTCACATTAAGAACTCTTAATCCAACTCACATTAAGAGTTCAAATACGTATAATTCTAATAGATATTTATCATATATTTAATAATTTCCATCATACGTTTCATACGTTCTCATATTTGTATGTCCAACTCACATTAAGAGTTCAAATACGTATAATTTTTACATTTATTTTTGACTCAATATACTCTTATAGTATATAAAAAATAAGTTAAATGTTTATACATTCAATAGATAGCCTGCAACTTGAAGTGTCTGACTAGTAGATACCCTACACATCAACCAATTTGCCTATGTGGAGCCTCCCACCTTAAGCATTTTATTTCCACTTTCTAGCTTCTTCTAGCCTTCTATGCATACATAAATCATACTCAATTACACCTGCTGCAGAATACATATATGTATTCACATGACACGTTTGTCCCTTTCATCAGCAATCAAAGCTGAGACAACATGATATCAATTCTTATTGGTACCTCTGTTATTGCAGTCACTTCATAGTCTGTTCGTAGCTGCTGTTGGCTGCTATTAATTGAAAGTCAATTCTATTGAAGATTCAACAGTAATTATGATTTCATTAGTAGAGCCATGTTCTGCATCTATCATGTTCTGTTAAACTGTTAAACTTTAAGTTACAGAACTATTTTAGATATGTAAAATACAAACAAAATAAAATATGTATAAAATATACATTAAGCTAAATGCAAAATATGATCTACTTATATATTTCTCTTATTAATGTATGAACTGACTGAATTTGGATATATTTTTCAATTTCAGAACTGAATGTCGATATTTTTAATCGATTTTATGGAAATGAGAATAGCTAATGATTATTAGAAACAAACTTGAGCTGCGGCACGTGAAACTGACGGATCTATTTATATAATTTTAGGTCTCCCAGGCAGACAGAGCGAGATTGACTCGATTGCCGATTCATATCAAGCAGTATCACACTTCAGTCGACCGCTCGCCTGCCTGTTACCTACCTTTTAGCAGAGCAAAAATTCTCTGAATTCCCATTTACACTAGCAAATAAATATTTAAACTGTTTCGTGGAATTTTGAGTATATATAGTCTATCTGATAGTTTGTCAGAAACAGAACTGAGTCTGCCTTTATCATTTAAATTGTGCGCATATAACAGAATAATTTCTATTTTTATTATTAGTATTTTTTTGAAGGTTTCAATCTCTGCATGGATTTAATAATGTTTTCTGCAACAGCGCACGGAGTGCCGACCCTGTAGGCGGTAATTTGATTGCCGCGACACAGATACATTCATAACAATACAATAAACAGATACACACACACACATACGCACACCCAGACACATGCGTGTAAGTCCGCCCGCTGTAAAAATCGGTTGTTTTGCTTATCGCATGACCATTTCATAAACAGTCGATAAAAAAAAGTTACGATTGCCCGCTCGGCCGTTACCTGTGCTACGTATTTGTTATTTGTTGCAATCGATTGCTGGAATTTTATTTATGACTTAAAATGTCAACGCCAGATGCCCAGTCCGCCGCCCGTCCAACCTCCACCCCCGGGCGGGTCGACCTCTGCGGGTGCCATAATAAAAATAACATAATATGCTGCACAGAGCTCCGGGACCCGTTGATCCCGCTGCTTCTACAGGGCCATGGCTTGATTGCTGGCTTGGCTTTCGTTTTATTATGCAAGGGTCGCGCATTAAACTTACAGCAGTTTTATGCGGCTTTTTATTGTTTTTTATGCGCCGAGTAATAGCCCGAACTGTAAACGTTTCATGACTCGCTGTCTAGGCAGAAAACTATATAAAAAGCATATCGGTAAATGGGCTCCAGATCAAAATTGAAAATCTAAACGTAAAGGCATGCCAGGCTACGTAAGAGGAATACCGACGGCGGCATTTATCGGACCAATCAAATTTATCAGATGTCACGGCAGCTCAACTGAAAATTTATTGTTGCGGTCATATTTTTTGAAGTGCCGTCACGACCTCCATGGCGTGTTGCTACAGCAGAGAACTGTCGATAAGTTGCGGCAACTGCACTTCAGCATTCTTCATTTAACAGCTCATCAAACAAAAGCAAAACAAGAAAAGAGACTGCAGAAAATAATAAAATAAATAAACAGCCACTCTCGACCTCCGACTGTTTGCTTACCTGTAGGGCGGTTCATGTCAACCAGAAATATTTCTGTTATTACGAACTGAATATTTAAATAACGAAAAATATACCTCAAATATGCATATACAGATATATAGTTATTTCAGACCCAGCTCGCCAGTTGAGTTGTTGTGCTACACTGAGCTCCATAAATACATCTCTATATATTTGTTTATTTAGTTTGACTTGGCTTGTGATAGTCAAATTCTTAGTTTTCAGATTGCCCATAACTAAATTCTGAGATTGCGAATGGATTGCACCGAGACCGGAAACTGGCCACGGCATTTGATGCAATAAACCAGCACTCGAGTCGCACCATGACAGATTGGAAGGGGCACATAAATCTAGCAAACATGCTTACAAGACACCGAACGCCTAGGAGGCTCATCCGGAGGCTTAGGTCCAAGAGACCTAAGTCTTCGATCTCCTGCGTTGATGAACAGAATTTGAGGTACAACTGCTATTACTCTAATGCTTTTGAATTGTAAATAGGTAATTGTTATAGCTAACTGAAGCTATGAATTATTTGAACATAAGATCACAAAGGGGTTTCTGGAGTACACATATAATTTAAAAAAGAAAAACTTATTTTTGATAACAAATGATAAAAATAATAAAATTGAGCATACCTTTTATTTCTATTGGTCTGGAATTCTACATACGAAGCCTAAATGGGCAAAATTAATTGATAAGAAGCTCACAAAGAGGTTACTGGAGTACCCCGTGTGGCTTTAATAAACTAATCTAAAAAAATTTTATTAAAAAACGGTTATATATTTTTATAGCATACTTTTGTGGGCATTATTGAAACAAAGCTTTAAGTCTTTGCATTGATAATTTTTAATACTTATAAAATAAAATTAATATATAAAAAAAATAGTAATAACAATAATTATAATAATAATAATAATGATAATAATAATAATAATAATAATAATAAGAATAATAATAATAATAATATTAATAATAATAATAATAATAATAATAATATTAATAATAAAAATAATAATGATAATAATAATAATAATAATAATAATAATAAGAATAATAATAATAATATTAATAATAATAATAATGACAATAACAAGCCAGCATACCCTGCCTGCCAGCACTACAAGGTATATTTCCGTGAAAAACTTGGCAATCAGTGGAGCATAATTTGTACAACAATTTCCGTCGTGGCCATCAACTAAGCAGGGAATTGGATTGGACTGAACGGATGCCAAACTAAAGCTGGTTCCACTACCAAAGCCGTAGCCGGACATACGGCTTGGAACGGCTCGTTTACTGTCTGCCTGCAAACTGTGGTGAAAAGTCGCAAGTGCGTTGAACTCCAGCGATGCGTAAATGTTTTCTTTGCCTTGGGTTCATTCTGTATATATATGTGTGTCTGTGTGTGTGTGTGTGTGTGCGCTTTTGCTTTTTGTGATTTTTGGCTGTAGTTTTGCGTTTTGCGCCGTAGGATATTTGGCTTCCCATGGACAGCGTAAGAATAACTTTACTTTGGCTCTGTGGCTGATTAGTACAATTTCAATTTTCGCGCGGACATATTTGTGCATAGCCAGGGGTTCAGTTTATGGTCTTGTCAGACCCAGTACAAAGGTCACTTTCGGTTTGATTGAGCAATATTTTTTGTTTGCTTGGGGTGATTTTGCAGGAAATTTATGTGTAGCTGGCGTTCCTTCATAATGTTGCCTCGTCATTCGTTTTTCAAATATTTCTTCTTCATTTTTTTGTTTTTTGTTTTCCTTTTCTTTTTTTTTCATACTACCAGCTGTGTTTCCAATAGCATATTTATAAATGTAAGGTATATGGAACATAAATACATTCATATTTATTATGCCAGTCATTCCTTAGTGTCAGATTGAACGCTGAGCGTACTTTTTTCGCAAGCTTAAAGATATCTTCTTAAAGTGTGTGCTATTTCCAATGCATAATGCTGGGAATATTGAACTCTAGTTGGAAAACTCGATTAGAATGCGCGGATTCAGCTGCTATATCACAAGCGGTTTGAAGTTCAATTATTCAAAGTGGAGAAAAAATTATTTAAAATATTTCGATTCATTTGTAAATTCACTTTGCATCATTTGTTTCTTTTATTTGTTAATCAGAACTCTTCGGCCTATACCTTAACCTTTGAAAGTTAAATTATATTCTTTTTTGGCAAAATGTTTTATGTATGTCAGCTTTATCCTAAAGGAGCCCATTGAAGTGTTCATTTGAATATTTATAATGCCTACGTTTGTAAATCTCGGCCATGTATTTAATCGTCTTTTATAATTTCTGTTTGAATTATTTATATTTGATTTCCCAGGTGCATTTTATGCCCTTACACACATGTTCTTCTTTGAAATCATAAGCTTATTCAATCATTTGGTACAGAAGATATTCTCTTCCCACACTCACTCTTCCTCTTCCGCTCCCTCTCCCGTTCCCTCTCCCCGTCCCTCTCCCTCTGACAGCTGTAGTTTGTGCTCCCATTCAATTTGAGAATGTGATTTTCTGTATAGGGTTTTTTAATCGAAAATAAAATGCAAGCTGTGCGCTTTTCAGTCAGCAGCAGGAAGACGTGCGCCAGCAAGTAAAGTGGAACAAAAATGAAAAATGAAAAACAACTCATAATGTAATGAAATCTTATCGTATTATGGCCTGATTGCTACCTTGGAGCAGCATTGTTTGGATGCCATATGCTCCCTCCCACCTTGTGTATTCGTGTTGGTGTTTGCATTTTTGCGGTGAATGCTGCACGTAGCATTCGCAAATAAAATCGAAAACGTGAAAAACGAGAGAACACTTTCATCTTCTGAATGGGCTGAGCTGGGCTGGGCTGGGCTGCATCAAAAAGCAATTCGCCCAATTGCATTTGCAGCTTAAATCTGTTGCGGGCTCCGCGAATAAGTTAGTGCTGAACTCACCTGTCGTTGGATTGTGTCGATTGAGATTGCGTGGCAGTGTCATGCAATCGGTATTGGCGCCACCAGTGCTGGAAGTGAGGAGGACATTGCCGCGGCTATCCACCAGGGCGGTGCCGCCGCCTGCCAAATTTAAGGCGGCTGTGTTGTTGCGTGCATAATTCAGAGCTCCGGAATGGTGCAATTGGCTAGCCTTGGGCAAAGTCATTAGGCCGGGATTGTAGCTAACGCTGCTGCCTGACACAACAACAGAGGCGCCACCACCGACACCGACACCCACTGCTGTGCCAGTCACATTGCTGTTATTGCCAGTCGCACCACCAGCCGAGCCACTGCCGCGTCCAAAGGTCTGGGTGCCCCCACCGCCCATGCTCTTGATTTGCATATGCTCGCGCTGCTGCTGCTGTTGCTGCTGCTGATGTTGCTGTTGCTGTTTGGTGCTGGTGCTATAGGTGACATTGGCCAAGTTATCCGAGGGCTTAGCGCCATCCATGGCCATATTATTAAGCATGCTTCCACTGCCGCCTGCTTGTTGTGCCTGTTGTTGTTGCTGTTGCTGCTGCTGCTGTTGCTGCTGTGTTTGCAAGCCCGTGTTGGCGCATATGTGTGGCGGCGGTGGCTTGGATGCCTCGTTGGCAGCGGCGGCGGCAGCGGCGGCCGCCTGCAGCAGCATAGCCGCCTGGCCACTCTGATCCTGACCATGGCTCTCGACATCCACAATCACATTGGCGCTCTGCGAGTGGCCCATGTGGTAGTGGGCATGCTTGATGGGCTCCGGCGGATATGGTACCTGCTGATGCATGCTGCGCTGTTGATACTGCTTCTGCAACGTCTTCACCTCCAGCCGCGTCTTGTCCCGCTGGTAGTACACGCCCGCAAATATCAGCACATTCAATATGAGCAGGCTGCATCCGATGGCAATCGTTACGCTCAGCGCCGTCGAATATGCCGCATACCCGGCTGCCTCGAAACCGGATGCCACGGTCTCCGTTGAGGCGTTCGCAAGTGTTGTCGGTGCATATACGCCGCCTCCGCTGCCCGTGTAGTTGCCGCCGATTGGTATACACGTTGTATACATATTGTTCGGCTCGACGGTCGTAACTGCAGAAAGAGAGAGAGAGAGAGAGAGAGAGAGAGAGAGAGAGAGGGGAGAGAGACAGAGAAAGAGAAGTCATGAGTAATTGCGTACCATTGTTGCATATTAATATGTGGCTGCTGTTGTTCCTTGTTTGTCGCATGTAGAAAGACAATAACAAATTAGTCACCCAGTGGTTCGCTTCGTAAGCGCAATCTAGTTCCCTTGCTTTATTAAGCGTACGACGTGTACGCCTGTCCCTATCAAATGTGCATCAAAACGCATTGCACGCATCATGCGCCATACATATTCAAATTGGATGCCTTACAATGTTATTTGAGATTATTAGCCTACAAACAAAAATAAGAGCCATATATTTTAGTTAAAGCTTGATAGCCTATTAGCTACGTTAACTAAAATACATGTTGGTCGATGGCCTGAGTAGTTGTTAGTTGTAAGTTAGTCTTAATTTCAAATTATTTGCAACGTCTACAAAAAAACAATATAAATATAATAATTAAAAAATAAAAAATAAAAAATAGATAAATAAATAAATAAATGAATAAATAGATAAATAAATAGATAGATAAATACTAAATTAATAAATAAATAAGAAAAAAAAAATATATATATACATAAATAAAAAATAAATAAATAAATAATTCAAAAATAATAACTAAATAAATAGATCAATAAATAAATAAATCAATAAACAAAATAAATTAATAAATTGTGTCAAACTAAGAACCTTCCAATATAATTTTAGTTAATCTAATCTTTCTCTTCTCTTAGTCCGAATCAATCTGAGTAGCCCAAATTGCCATCTCGCTCTCACTCACTATAACACTTCGTGCAGCAACATTGTTTTCACACAGAGTGAGAGTCTGGATACAATATGCCAGAAATAAGACACGCAAACTCACTTGGATTGTAGTTTTACAGCTCTATACAAGCTCACATCTACATACTAATACAACACGCTTCACCAGCTGCTTTTTCCTGGATATCTGAGGAAGAACCTCTTGATAAATTTTGAGGTTTTTGTAGGGCTCTTTCCAATTTATTTTAAAATGTTTGAGCCCCACTCTTCCTTGATTGAAATAATTTTAATTAAATTGAAGCACGCTTTCAGTCGATTATATATTTTTTATTCTGTTACAATATAAGCTAAGACAAATACGTATATATATATTTCTATCGGATATCTGCAACAACATCGCACTATTTTTCGTCAAGTAAATATTTGATTTGCAGTTTTCTTGTATTCTGAATGCAGTCTGAGATCCTCATTTGATCGCATGTCATGGCAGGTAACTTTTAAATTGAAATGCAAGCACCTGCGAAAAAGTGATGTGCTTCATTGCTTTTGAAGTTCACATCCTTCAAAATGTATTTCACAATGTGCTCGAGTCTCCGAGTATTGTTTTGTTATTGTTGTCGCTTTGTTGTTTTCCTCTTGCTTTGTGTCTGACTGTCTCGTTGATGTGCCTCAAGTGGTATCTACACTTGGCATTGTTTTAAGCCAAGACTATATACACACTGTGATGCATACGTGTACGTGTGTGAGTGGCTGTGTGTGTGTGTGTCGATGTCGTCTGTCTCAAAAGTTTTGCCTTTCAATTTTCTGCATATCAAACAATTCGGCAAACTTCTGCACGAGATTAAAGACTTGGGCACGTATTTGCATAAATATTTAGACAATAAACCAAAGTGCCATAATAAGCATTGTCATATTGTTGCTCTCTTTTCAATATTTCGTGTGATTCTCCACAGCTGCCAAGTGCCAACTGAATGTCGAGAGCTTTTCAATTTGCATTTTACAATGCTATTCAATTTGGCAACTTCTTGTTGTCGACTCTTCGCCTAATCAACTAATCCGATTTTCGAATCAATCAACAGAAGTCAGTATCTGTGCTATGGGAACATTATAAAATTGGTATATTTTTCACACCTTTTTTACTCCCTCACATTTTCTATTAATAATTGAAAGCATTGAAGTTATATTTCTAGAAATTCCATTTTAGCTGAGGGTGAGTAAGCAAATGGTTTACTATTTATAGCTTGACATTTGCCCCGAGGGCATTGAATATTTACAATTTATGATTAGGTCATTCTAGGAATATTAAATTGAATCATGAATAAAATAGCTTACACTGCCGGCTTGGCTGGCCTGTTTTGGGGAAAACTAGCTAAGGAACAGGTATGTATGTTTGGTTAAATTTCAGTTGAAGATATTTTTGGCATTATTTGTTTTTTTTTTTTTATCTTAACAGATAAATAATGCTCAGTACAGCTCAGTACAGTTAAATGAATTACGATAATTCTTAATTAGTTATACAAGTATATATATTAAATACATATATATAAACTATATTTATGTATGCTTGCCTCTGCCATATATAGACATTTTGTTATTTTTCCCAACAGTATTTCTAACCCTAACTGCTCCATGCGCAGCGTCAATGGCAATTTGTGGACACTCAACCTGTCACTTGGCAGACTTAAGGAGCAAACACTTTCGGCCCCAGCATCAGTTCGTTTGCAGCTTCATGGCTAAATGGCCTAACCAGATAAGTTGCGACCCCAGCTAGAAGCACATACATAAAAGAAAAAGAAAAACAAAAAGAAAAATCACTGGCAGAGCGGACCATAACTAAGCTTTTTATCAAAACGCTCCATTTTGCATTTATTTCCAAGTTGAAATACGCTCTTTTTGCCCTGGGTAAATTTTCTATTTTAATTCCTTTTAATTTTAATTTTTATTTTAATTTTAGCTTTCGTTTTATGGCAAGGACCGAGCGCTTGAGTTAAAGTCACAGTACAGAGGACAACAACCGCCGCCCGCCTCTCGCTCTCTCAAGGACCCTAGATAATTATGTACGAGGACACACGGCCAGCGCAGCTTGAGTCAGATAACCAAAAGCCCGAAGCCCCAAACAGAGATTGCCTTGGCCTGGTGCAGAGCCAATGCCAGAACCAGTGCCAGAGCCAGAGCCAGAGCCAGAGCCACAGCCAGTGCCAGTGCCTAATGTGCCTTTAATTAGTGGAATGACAAAAACCAACCATAAAATCGACTTAGGCTGCAAGTGGCCCTGCCGTTGCTGCCCCAACCCCAACTCGTCAAGTGAAATGCTCGGCATGCAAAATGTTTGCAATGCTGCGTAGCCTCAATTAAATGACCTTGCTTCAGTTAAATATCTGCCCGGGCAGCTGTCGGCCCCCGTGAGAAAGGGGACGGAAATATCTAAACATTTGAGCAGCGATTAGCTCAAGAAACAGTCATCCAGCTCCGAGGCGTTATTTCAATTTGTGCCGACTTAATCTAGCTTAGAGCTTGACATTTCATCACCGGACGCCACCTGAAAGTTGGCTAAGCCATGACCTATCAGCCCGGGCCGTATGCAAATGTCAAACTCAACAACCAGCGGCAGTTCGTGTGTTTTACTTTCTTATTTCGGGCTTAGCTGCTCCTGGGCACTGCAAAACTTTTACTGATATCCTTTTGTCATCTTACATATTGAATTTTCATTTCTTGATGTGTATAAAGTTTATATAGTAGATTAAAGGGAAATTAAAACTGGTCTCAAGTCTGAGAATACATATTCAAATGCAATCTTAAATCAATCGATATAACGGGAGTTTTAAATAGGCTTATGGGAAATCATTTATTATCTTATTCTATTCAAGCACGTTTCTAGTACAAGTTGTCATTCTTTTATAATGGATTTTCCTGAAAATCCATCACACATGCGTAGAAATGTGTGCGCACCTAATGCACAATTGAAAGAGATTATTTTTTAAGCCATGCCCACGTGAACAACTTGAATAGCACAAAGATAACAATGGTAAAGATAACAATGTTCCAAGTAGACAACTAGGCAAAGTGCTTAAGTGAGCAAGGTTCGACTAGGAGATACTCTGTGGGCAACAAATATTAAAATCAAGATATGAATTAAAGCTAATCTATATACCCACATACACGAAAGTGAAATGGGTATATTGGATTTGTGCTGCCTGTCCATATGAACGCAATTTTTTACGGCGCTATTGAAGCTAAAGATTTGAAATTTGGCACACATATTCATATATACCCTCAATTTGTAAAGTATTCAAAATTTGCTCGATCCACCCACTAAGGGCGTGGCAAATTGGAGAGTGCGATGCCATATTTTGCGTGCAGCTTTAACTCGATTTAAATAAATTTATTGAAACAAGAGACTCCACACTCTTTGCAAATATAAAATCTCTTACCCAACAATATTCAGGATAGTAACAAATTAATCATAGAGTTGTTATCTTTCATTTTAGTTTCTTTTATTTTCAATGTTACAGTCGCAAATGTTTGCTGCCTTTAAATAAAGTTTTGCATCCCATGTCCTCGTCGCAAAACTTATTTAATAGCCCGTAATAAAAGTAGAGGGAGAAAAATGTGCAGCTCGACAATTCAACACATTTTTCATGCTTTCGCCACCGACTTCAACTTCAGCTGTTGAACAGTTTTTGCAGTCTTTCGTTTTGTTTATAGAGACTTTTCTTTGTGGATATTTTGGTCTTTAGTTGCATGTTGGCTGCGCGTGTTTTTATTTCCATTTCATTTTTGCATTTTCGCATCAACTTTAGGTCGTTTGCGCTTGTCTCTGGGCCAAAGTCACGATGCTGAGGTGCCAACAACAATAACAACAACAACAAAAAGAGTAATGATAACAGCAAAGACAGTGACAAACCAAGGCACAGTCAGCGTAAATGAGAACCTAGTCATAGCGTGTCGCCAGGCCACTGTTGCTATTGCTCTCTCTCTCTCTCTCTCTCTCTCTCTCTCTTTCTCTGCCTCTGCCTTTGCCTTTGCCTCTGCTTTTGCCTCTTTCGCTGCTCTGTGGCCTAGCCTGGCTTTTAGCTCGGCCGCCAGGCGCTGCGTCCTGCACTGTCGAGCTGACAGCTGTTTGTCGCATTTCAGGCATTTTATCATCTTTTACTGCTGCGTTCGCAACGAGTTTGCCTCAACCCTCTCAATGCTTTTTCGTGAGTTTATTTTGATGGGGCGGATTTAGTTTTGCAGCATTTCTTCCTCTCGCACTAATTGAAAAGAACATTTTGTGTATTCTGACTGCTGGATCACCCAACTCGCACCCTCCTCGCACTTTCCCAACCACAAGTCCTTGTGTTTGTTCTCTCTAGATATATTGTCTCTGTGTCGATGTGGTTGCTGCTTTGACTTCAAGATACAATTATAAGTTTTTCCATTTAGTTCAAATGTAAGTCAGTTCGTTTAAAAGACCTTAGATTTGATATTAAAGTTGTCCTTTCTTAATTGGCATGCACATTTTGAAAGTACAGACGACTTCCTTCTATCATTCAAGTTGGTTTTGTAATGAAGAAGCAGTTATCCATTTTGTTTGACTATTGCAACTTTGATTGCCATATTTTGTGCGACGTCAAAGAACGCTGGCACTTGCTAAGGTGCCCACAAGTAATTTGTACAGCAGCTAAGCCAACACTCCAATAACTTTTAATTTGCACAACTTGATGGCAAGTGAGCCCCAGTGGAAACTCTCACAGCTGCCAATCCAGAGCCAGCGGCACTGTCAACTAATGCATATTGCATTAACCGACTTAAGCGCACTGCGAGCAGCAAAAATTTCTCTTAAAATTGACTGTCTTTAGTTTTAACTTTGCGCTGGGCGAGGGACGCGCGGCACAAGAGCCGTTTGCTTGTTTGAGTTGCATTCGACTTGCAGCTCCGAGCAGCAGAGCTTTTCTCGAGCTGCTGCGTGGACGGCGAGTGTATGAAAAAAGGCAAAGACCATCAACAAAGTTTGCTGTTAATTTAGGGTAAGTGTTGAATAAGTTGCTCAGCGAGTTTTATATAAACTGGCCTAATGAGTTTTCATACCCCGAACCCAAAGAATTGGGCTGACATAGAGCATGATAGTTACCAGAGTAAAATTACTGGATATTCCAATTATTTTGTTTTTTATTGCTTACGTCCAACAGGTCTGGATTACTTGACTAACAGCGGCTATCGCTGTAGTTCTAGCAATGTTTAGGGTATCTTTTAGCCGAGCATCTGCAAGTAGCTCAGCTGGGGCGGAAAGTAAATTGAAATAATGCTTAAGTAGTTTGCGTTTGCGGCAGACGCGTCTTCAGATCAGCACAAAGGACAAACCCCAAAAGCAATGTAAGCTAGAAAATTGTTGAGCCTTTGTCGAGTGCGATTCGCACAATGGACCACATGAGCGTTGAGAGCAAAAAACGATACTCGGCTACACTGTAGACAGTGGCAGCATAAACAGAGAGCAGCTCGAGCAGTCACATACTTAATACAGATTACAGTTGAGTGCATTTTCAAAAGTCAGCACTCGACACAATATAAATTCAAAAGCCAAAAGCAGCCCGCCCGGACGCAATTTCAATAAGCAATGGCACAGCTGGGGGTCGAGAGCCGGGTCAGTTGGTCACACAAATGGAAATGTCATGGCTCCGGCTCACATATACAAAATGCCAACTTTGCAATTTGCAATTTAACTTGAGGGACCACAAGCTGAAGTAAACACGGCCTCACTTGTCCCAGCCGCCCTTCAAGTAAACAACCCCGCACCCCTGCCCCAGCTCCGCACAGCTAAAGTGTTGATTTTGAACGCACTCAGTGTGCTTAAGTCACGGGGCGTGCCCGAAAAAGAAAATATCAAGCATTTTGGGCAACGATTGTCCCCAGAATTTCGCATTTGACACAACTTCCACAGCCCTTCACCAGGTCTCACATGGCGTATGCGTAATATTTGATTTGTTTCCCTTACTAGTTAGATATTAAGGTGTCACATGTGCGCACAGCTCAGACATTATCATTTGATTTACGCAAAGGCCATAGCTCCAGCAGAGGGTAATATTTCGAAAACAAATTGCATTGGAGAGGAAAAGCAATCTCCGCTAGTCAAAGATGATTTAAAATGTAAAATCTTTATGAATTTTAGTTGTTGATGTAGCTTTATCTCAGTTGCCGAGTTGATGTTTATTTCTAGAAAACCAATTTTAGTAAAAAGAAATATTAAACTTATTGATAATCGTATTGTCAACGTTTTTTAGTAACCCGATTCGCCGCTTTAATAAAACATCGCTTGATGTTCGCTCAATACATATGAAAAAAGTCTACATAAATCGTTCTATTAGTATTGTGATTTATCTAAAGATTTACCTATTGACTATTGACTCCTATGAGACTAAAACCAAATGTATTATTTTTTACTCAAAAGCTGTCATTGCCCTTCTTCATTTCTTCTTAGAATTTATTGTGAATAAATATATTTTTTATTGCTTTTTTTTTTTAATTATTTGAATATATTAAATGTTAATTTAATACTAAATGCTGAATATTTGGCTCAAATGAATATTTTCTCTAGAATTTGCGACATTTCGTAATAAGATCTGCATGTGTCCATTTCTCTCTCTCGCTCTCGCTCATTTGAATTGAATTTGAAAATTGAACATCATGAACAGAGAGTTATAGGGATCATATTTCAATTATTCCACGTTGATTCAGCTAACTTCATTGAATCTACCCCAATATGCTATGCACGTTGGCTATGTCAGGTAGCAAACTCGAAAATATATTGAAACATCAACTGACTTCAGGCAAGATGCAGAATTGCTTCGCTACGGCTCAGGCAGTTTGCTTTTGTGTACCTTTGTCAAATTTACTTATTAAATGCCAGCTACAGCAAACACAAAGCAATCAGCATGAGTTGAGTCAGGCTCTGATCGATTTTAGAATACCCTGTGGGAAAATAATTTCAACTAAATGGCAAAAGAATATATACAATTATTGCGTACAAATTACTGACTTGACAGTGCCTCAAGCAAGGGTTAGGAACTCCCGCTATCGATAGCAATGTATATTCAATTTAGATATTTTCAACTTAGGTGCGCTGCTTCCGCCTCCGGGTTGAAGGTTTCACATGCCAGACATGCCTTGAATATAATTCGCTGATTTCTTTTTGCGCTTGAAAGCGTATGACAAGGACAGTGTTCTGCTTAATGTTGTCTGACTGATGGTCTGGAGCTGCAGAGATAACCCATACGACCGTTTGGCATTCTACTTGCCATCGACAATTACAAAAGGCGGCTGTTACCCAGCAGATGTCATGGTTATTTGTATTGCAGAGGCAGTTGCTACTTACCCCCCAATATGCCATTCAGATAGGTCGAGGCATTTAGGCCGCGTCCCTTCTTCATCATCAATTGCTCGTCGATAAGTAGCAGGCGCGACGAGGAGGACGAAGAGGAGCCCGAAGAGGACGATGTTGCTGTGCCTGCTGCGAGTCCAAATGGATCGGGCTTAACAGGTCCCTCGTACAATTCCATATCGTCGTGATTACGAAACAGATTGTGCCGGGCTATCACATCCTCCATGCCAGCACGATGTAGTTCGGGTATCAGGCGCAGCCAAATCGAGAGTTGGTGAGCCCGAAAGTGATTCTTAATGCGCGGCTTCATGCCTTCAAGATGGCCACGATATGCGTGTTGACGGAGAGCACGAAAATAGAAGAGCAAATGGGAACAAAAGCGTTAATATACACACACTTTTACTTCTATGTCATGGACGGCATTCATGCATACAAATTCCACCCGGTATTAACTACCCGCCGCCCCTCCGCCCACCAGCAACTGTTGCTGTTCTGCTTGCCATTGAGGGGCACCTTCAAGACATTTGCATGCGAGCTAGCTGAGCCACTTCGCAATTGAGGACACCTCTCATCCGCCTTTCATTCACCTGCTTGTCTAGTTGGATGTCTTGTTTATTTAACTGACTGAGCTGCTTAATTTTTGATGCCGTCGGTTGGGTCACACGCTGACGTTTGCTTGGGGCCGTCTTGGCCCATTCGCTTTTCGATTTTGCTTTCGTTGGGCCGCCTCTACGGCTTCCGTAGTTTGTTTATATGGCAATCAAATGATATGAAATACTTTTGGGCCGTTGCCTATTTACATGGCTTAGCTCTTTGATAAAACTACTTAAAAGTCGCATAGACTACGATTCAACTGAAGCTGCAAAGATGAACTATAGCATTTTAGGAGACTCTCAATCTATCTGCAATACATTTCTTGTGTTTGGCCTTTAATTTCTATTTTATTTAAGCCACATTAATATTCAATGGTCACAGCAAAACAAAAGTGAGAGGATGAATAAATACATATAGGTTATATATCATTTAAATGGATTGAAAGGATATTCGTGCCACTTTGCATATAAAAAAGAAGAAGATAAGAAGCATATGAAATCTCTGCAAACGATTCGCTCCATTGCAATTGATGTGTCGTCTATAGAAGTCGGTGAATAAATATGGATGATGCATAATTTACGCAACAGAACTTTCAACTTTGACTTCAATGGGATGTATGTGTGTGTGGGTGTGTAGGTGTATGCGCGTGTGCTAACAATTTGTGCGCGTGCAGCTGTTCGACCTGTATTCACATAATTCGATTTCGATTTCAGGTCTTCAGCATTTCAAATCAAAATTCACAATAATGCGTGGTCTTTGACAAACCTCGTGCAACTACATCCTTTGTGCGTATTGTATGTAACAATGCCGGAACGCTCCAAACAAATTCCAGCAAAACGCCCCTGAGCGTGGGCGTGGCGTCGGCATGGCTGAGTGCTTGAGATGTCGTTTCTGGTCTTGCGTTTTCAATTAAAATCAAAATCAAACTGAAATCGAGTTATATTTTTAAGGGCGCAGCAGGGCGTGCGTGCATGAATTTCCCAACTACACTGAGGTGTATTTGTGTGACTTGGATGTAGACTAAAGAGAGCTTTATATGAAGTAAAATACATGTGTTGGCCCTTGCAGCTGATTTCCATATACATTTTATCGGAGTTTTATAAGAGACTGAACTTTTTTGTTCTCTTTTCCGGCAGAAACACGAATACCGTGTGGATAAAGGGCTTTCAAATTTCATTAGAATTGCTGTGAAATTTTGTAAAATTTGAGCGGCTGTCTGTCTGGGCTGTTGGTGGTGACAGACGCACAAGACGTGTGACAAATGTGAAGTAAATAACATTTGCGCACATTTAATATGACGCGATGCCAACATTCTTAAGAGCACAGACAACTTTATATGCCCGCCGCTGCTTGACACCCTACAAAAGGAACTAGCGGGCATATTAGCAGTGTTGAAATGCCAATTTTGTGAATTTGATTAATTAATATTTACTCTTAGTATTATTTGGATATGTAATATTTCTCTAAATCGAATATAATAAATATATAATTGTGGAGCACAAGTAGAGCATATTTCAGTCGACTTGCATAGCTCGTTGCTGTCATTTGCTGTGATAGCAGATCCTCTGCTCGTGTTATCTCCAGCAGGATATAGCCTTGTTTAGCCGTACGCCGTATACCGTCTCGGGCAATTGTAATGTTGATTTTTGCGCTGCCACTTGACACCACTTCCAGCATCCACTTCAAAACGGACCCGCCCCCTGTTCGCCTGTATGAGCTGTTTTTGGCTGCTTTAAAATTTAAATTAAATTTGATTCGCGTTTGCGAAACGAACATTTTAAAGTATCTTGCAATTTGTCGCTTTTATCTGGCCATTCCAAAAATTCCATTTACCGTGTTAAATATTTTTTTATGATACTCATACACTGAGTGTAATTTACGGCAATTTAATACCCTATCTGCGTAAAGTAGCCCTAAAGGGTATATGAAGTAATATGAAAATTAAAGTGAAATATGTGATAATTTAAAGATATTTGATTTATGATTGCCGTATGTTCATATTTATCTTTATTCAGCTTAAGATTCAAAATTGTTCATAATTAATAGTCCCTTAGTATATAAAGTATATTAAAAATATTTTATTATATATTGATATGACCTGATATTAAATTATATTAAATTAATTAAACAAATTTATAAAATACAAATTTTAAATGAAAAACAAATTATATATTCAAAATATTGAAGGAGATAAATAAATATTATAAAATAAATAAATTATGATTAGATAATAATTTAATAATAATTTTGCACATCAATTTATAGTTTGTAACCTATGAAAATAGCCTCAATAGAAAACATTTGTTATTTTCTCACCTATTTCCAAGTATTTTTGATGCAAGGGATCATAATTCTCCCAAGTGGTGCTGCGAAAGCGATTGCGTTCCTTTGAGACGGGCAGCACAGAGTCCTGGCGATGATGTTCGTTCGGGTTGCTAAAGTCGGAAGAGAAGCGGAAGGAGAGAAGGAGGAAATGATACACACTTTAGTTGAATATTTTTTCAGAGAATGTTCTTCGCCCAGTCCGGGCATTTCCTTGTCTAGGGGAACAGTCTTTAAGTTTGGTTTGTTCGCTGCATAGGTAGTCGGGCAGCAGGTGCCGGAAAAGTGCTGCTCAGCTGTCCATGGAAGCACTTTCCTTTCCTTTCCTTTCGCACACTGACAATCAGCACTAAGTGATGCACACGAAGGAGAAGTGTTTAGAATAGCAGAAGCTCTGTCGCTTGGATGACTTGAATTACGGTAAGTGGCTAAGCACTTGGATGCAGTGATGGGTGGGGGAATTGGACGAGCAACGGGCAACGGGTAACGGGCAACGGGCAACGGCCAACTGCAACTACTTAGCTTACCCGGTGCGCGCAAAATTCGTCCAGTATATCATTACGGCCTCTGACAACGCAGTCTCCGACTTGGTGTAGTTTTGCGGAAAGTGGCTAAAGCCATCGACGAGCGGTGCACCGAATATGTACGGCAAGTCCTCGCCATGCACCGTGCCCATGCGCTGGGGATAGTCCCCATCCTTGGTCTGATAGTCGAACACATAGAAGTAGCAGCGGCCCGCGGGCTGCGTTGACGCCGCCAAGGTCGAAGCGGCAGCACTCGCCGCTCCACTGGGCGTCGCCGAGCTCACCGGCGGCGGCGAATTGGCCGCCAATATGTCCCCAGTGCGCACTATGGGAGCCACGAACTGGGCATCGGATAACGCGGCGACAGCCGTATCTCGTGTGTTAATCGGATGCTGTGAGGTGCGATCCCAGTCCGTGTACTCGTTGACAATCTGAGAAGCAGAGACGGAATTGATTATTTCAAATGAATGATGCTGCCTATTGAAATATTGGAGTCAGTTATTCAAGCCACGCCATCAGAATTTGTCTTTTCATGTACTCAATTACCGCAATTTACTCTGTTTATTATTTCCTGATATTCAATTGTCTTCTAATGTATCCATATCAAGTACTGAATCAAGCTGAATAATATTCAAATTTATTATATATATTATTGTATATAAAGGAGGAGCTATGATGTGTTAATGTCTGTCACTTGAACAGCCTTTGAAGCAAATTGTTTTTCGCCTTCCATGCAGTTTTATAAATATTTCGTTCTTGTTACCTCTTCTGGCCCCAAAATCATATGCCACATCCGAGCGCGCCCCAGTTTGAGTATATCTGCAAACTATGTTGGCGTAATACATGCAGAGTTCTGCTTGTACAGCAAGTCAAATCCTGGCAGGATTACAGTCGGATTTCTGCTGCTGTGGCTGTGTTTTCTGTGGCTATTATTATTTTTGCCACGATGTGTGCGGGTCTTAAAAGGGATCACACAATGCATATGCAAAATCGATGTCATGTATAATTTAAAGCTCGAATTGACACAGCTATTTGGTATTTTTTTAATAAATGCACATAAACTAATATTCTAAATCCATATATAAATGGAAATATATATATAAAGCAAAGAAAATAAAAAATGAATAAACATCAAACATTTGTGTGAGCTTCAGTTTGGTTTTTGTTGTATAAATTGATTCATTGTTAAAGTGAATGAATGTTAGCTGAATTTAAAGTATTTGTTAATATCAAAATATACAAAGTAATTTAGTTAATCGGAAAATTAACAAATAATCAAATATGCTTTAGAATTTGCATAAAATATTCCTTGTACAAATTCACATATATTAAGAATTCCATATATGTTTATAATTCTGAGAGTTTTGCATTCACATATTCTGCCTACGAGTTGCTGTTAATTCATCTTGCTGGAAAATACTTATATATATATATATATAGGGGAGGGAATATCATTTCTGCAGATTCATTTCTTAACCCTCCGAGCGAAGTGCTCGACGTGGTATTTACATGAATGCCATATATGCCATTACTGAATGCATTATAAACCTCATCGCTGAATTGCAGCGAGCTTGACATTTGCCGTTGGCAGCGCACGGGTATAAAATGAAGTAAAATAAATACGAATGGTGTGTATGGTGTGTGCTATAATCGTGATATATGCGTTGGCAATTTACGGCTCCTTGATGTATGCATGTGTGTGTCTGTGTGGGCTTTAAGTGCAGACACACATACAGAGGGACACAAATACTTGGTTTTAATATGGCAAATGGTGACAACGTCGACTGGCGTTGATGATGTACCTAAGGAGGAGGAGGGATAGGACTGTTGTTGTTGGATGCTGCTGTAACTGCTTTCACTGATGCTGCTGCTGCTGCTGCTGCTGCTGCTGCTGCTACTGCTGCTACTGTTTCTGCTGCTACTGTTTCTGCTGCTGCCGTGATTTGGGTTAAGTGTAGTCTGTATGCTTTTAAGTAGGTGTGTGTGTGGCACATATACATGCATATACAGATACATGGCTATGTACATAGGCAAGCAACAGTGTCCTTGCCAAAGCTTACACAAATACACACACACTCACACATACAAAGTTATAACAGCCTCACACATTTGCCAAATAAAGCGTGTTAATGTTTTGGCTGCAATGGCGTGTTAACTGCCTTCCATTTCGCTCGCTTGCGCATTACTAAACAAGAAATGGAAAAAAGGAAGAAACAGAAAGCAGAAAAAAAACAAAAGCTCATATAAAATAAAAACAAACGAGATATGCGAAAAAATAACAACAAAAACGGAAAATAGAATAATATGTTGAAAAGCTGCAATGACATAGAGTAAAATTCAGCCTTCTTTTGCGCTTATTTGCTGCTGCAAATGTTACTCATACGCACTGTGTTACGAATGGGCACTTATAATTACAGTTACACCGGGCGAGCGAGCATTTGAATAGACTTTTTGTTTTTTGCCTCGCTTCTGCCTATTTTTTTTTTATTTTTTTTTTTTGTTTGTTTTTCTTTTTTTTTTCACTGTTCCTGCTTGTTATGCAAATGTGTTTGGCTCGCGAAAATCGTGAGTTTTTTCACGCTAGTTGAAGGCTAACCATCGAACTATACCTTAATTTAAGTAAAACGTGTGTTTGCGCAACAAAAATGTTGAGCTTTATGTATATGCTTCTCTCATACGTATTTTGGTAAAATTATAGCCTATCGAATATTAGCTAAGCCTTTTTAAGTCATTTCTGCTCGGCTCACTCTTCCCGCTCTAAGACAACATGGCGTACCGACATTTTGTATAAGTTGCGATCTAAAGTCTGCAAAGTTTTTGGTGAAATCGAAAAAAAAAGCAAGTCCAGCAAATAAACAGAAAAGTCGGTAACATCCCCAAGTGGAAAGAGCGACGCAGTAAATAAGTAGTCTGGAGATAAGGTGCACCACTAACTGATTCCAAAGAGCGCCTGTCGAGCGAGCCCGAGCAGGGGAAACCACTGGGAAGCTGCAATCTGATTACAAGATTTATGTGACGGACTGCAAGCCGCAGCTATTGGGCGGCGCAGACCTCCACTCGGAGCCACAGCCGGTTCCGGTCTGGCAGTTTTGGCAAGGCAAATGGTGAAGTTAGCTGAAAATATTTATGGGCAGAGCGTACTTACCGTATAGAATATCTCATTGAGATGGTAGTTGTAAGCGTTGCGCACATAAGTGCGTATAATTTTATCTCTCCGCTCGCCTTCGAAGCCATTCTGTATGTCGTGAGCGCTGAAGCGCCAAATGGATTCGCCCGTAACAACGCCGAAGAGCACATCATAATGGCCGCCAATGTTGGCCGTGGAAGCGCCTCCTCCAAAGTAGCCAGAGCCACCGCTGAAAGCGGAGCCAGCGCCGGATCCGCCGCCATTGCCACCGGCTGACTGGGCAGCATCTCCTGCTGAGCGCTTCGAGTTGCGCGTCATTAAATCATCAATATCGAGATTGGAATGTCCGGGTCGTATGACAACGCCATCAACCTAAATTAAAATTGTGAGCCAGAGGGAAATAGATGAGAAAGAAAGCAAATGAGAAAAGCAACAAATAAAAATGGGAGGGAAAGATTGTTAAACCTTTCAGAAGTAGCCCAAAGCAAGTGAAGTAAGTAATAAAGTCCATTTAGGCGAACAGATGATCGAAATAGATGGACAAGCGAAAATCAGTGTACCAAAATTTCAACTTAATACACGCACAAAATAACACAAAGGACAGAACAACGGAGCTACTCGAGCAATTGACGCAGAAGTACTGCAGCATCAGGTTTCTGACCGAAGAGGCAATAGGGATGCGGCATGGGATAATCGAAAATCATATCAAGTCGATTCTTTTGTGGGCGCTTCAATTTAGGAGAAGCCCATTTATCGCTTGCTTAGGGCTGCTCGAAAAGTTTCTAAAATAATTCGTATTTTGTTTTCTTTCTAAGTGCTTAATAACTTTTCTTTTCGATGGACTTTCTTCATGAAATTTGTATATCGTGATTATATAATTGCAGTTCATGCATTTGCCAAAGCACAAGTCTCTAGGATTTGATATACACCTTTCACAAATGTAGGGGGGACGGGTTCGGTGACTCGACTCGTCGCCCTGATCAAGAATATATATACTTTATGGGGTCTGCCACGCCTCCTACTGCCTGTTACATACATCTTAACCAAATCATTATACACTGATTTCCCATTTTCAATCGGATTAGGGTATAAAAATAATGCGAGATTTTATTAAAATTGCCTTTTTGTAAAGTTCTTAAAAATTTTTTTGTTTTCAATATAAGTCTGAATGGTTAAACTTACGGATGGGCCAAACGATGTTAGGAAGTTGGGTGCCTGTATATCGGCGGCATATAAGTCCTCCAGTGGCACATCCCGAAGACAGTCGACAATTTGCTCATGATGCCTGTTCAAGTCATCGGGAATGGTGCAGTTTACCTCTTTAGCCAGCTTAATGGCGAACAGAACTGGATCCTCGACGAGAGCCCACGAAGAATACGCCGATCCAGACATCAGTATGGCGCGATGGAAGAGTCCGCGCACCATTGTGGGCGAGGTCATCAGATAATTAATGCACGCGGCGCCCGTTCCGTGACCTGCTAGGGTAACAACGTTGGGATCGCCGCCAAACTTTTGTATATTCTGCTGAATCCAATGGAGCGCCGCCATTTGGTCCATAAGGCCATAATTAGCCACACGTGCATGAACATGCGGACTGGGATTCGCATTGAGAAAGCCTGCCAGACGATGATGACCAGGCAGTTGTATTGAGGCCACAGACAGATGAATTGCAATATGCTTACCCAGTATTCCGAGTCGGTAATTGAGCGTTACGACGACCACTTCGCCATAGCTGGCCAGCACACTGCCATCGTAGGGATTCCCACTGCTCCACTCGAACGATTCGCCGTGTATGAACACAATTACGGGCAGCTTCTTCTCATTGGCGCCAGCTGCTGAAACAAAGGATCAAAAGTGACACAGCGGCAACAAAAGCAAATTTAATATAACAAAGAAGGCCTTTTTTTGACGTATCAGTAATTAAGGATAAATCCTATTTATGAGTGAAAAAATTATGATTATAAATTCAGTTCACCTACACCGAATTGTTGGAATAATTTTTCAGACTATGTTAACTGCTTTTCAATGAAAGAACCTTATTCAACAGTCTATTTATTCGCCTACAACATATATTAGTCAGATAAGGGTCCGCTATCAGAAAATATGAACTGCAAAACTCGGAACTTGTGGAGCCTTCTATATGATATATTTTTATATATGATGAACTTCAGTTTCTAGCTGAGCTTAATAAATTCGGGCTGGCTTATTCGACATATTACTGATGAACTGATTATTTCTGTTCTATGTATGTATTTTTATGAATTTATTTCCTGTTGGCTGGTTTATCAAAAATTCCAATTTGTTTTCTGTACTGGTTTAAATAATCAGCTGCATAGTTAGTTAAATATATAATATATGCTCGCTCTTATAGTTTTTTGTATGAATGGTACATGCAATTTTCATTTGTATAAGATGATTTAGGGCATAATATATAAGAATAAAATAATACAAAAATTGGCATCTACATTGTCGAAACTTACCATTAACAGGCGAAAATATATTGAGGTATAGGCAATCTTCGGATTGATTTTCCAAAAATGGCAGCAACCTTTTCAAGTATTCCAAGCGTCCCTTGGGCATCTTCTCCAAGGCGGCAGTTTCGTTTTGTATGTTGGGCAACCGTTGCGGGCAAACGGGACTGTATTTATCAGAGATGCGTATGCCGTCCCACGGTGCTGGAGCGCGAGTTGGACTAAAGCTACAGTGCATATCGAGAGAGTTGAGAGAGATGGCTATAGGTTTATAAAATTCAATTTACTCTGTGGTGCACGTACCGGTTTTGTTTAATCGGAGGCGTGGCATAGGGCACGCCAAGGAACACTTCCACTGATCGCAGATAGCGAAAGTTATCCAACGGCAGAATCATTCCATGTAAGCGTCCGTATCGGGTTTGCACAATACGATGTCCCGGCCGTGCTCCGTTGTAGACATCGTGCGTAGAGGCTGCAGTGTGATCAAACCAGCCAATTGATGTAGCCGATAGCAGCAGCATCAAGCGCAGCAGCCGCAGTTGCAGCATTGGCCGTGGGCAATTCCACATGATCTGCGCGATTCAATTCTCCTTAACGAACTTGAATATCGTGGGATTGTGTTGGCAAATCGTTCGCGGGGAATACACTATCTATAGTTGACTGCTTGACAGGCGTGGCCTTGATTGTCTGATTTCAAGTGCATAGTACTCATTTTTCAATATCCTTCTCGGTACTGAAATCGAAAAGTATTTAATAAAATAATATAAAATAATATATATATATAAATATATATACATTTGCTTTCAACATTATATACATTTGTATAGAATATATACGTAATATATCTAGAACTGTACTGGCGCGGCAACGAGTATAAAATTTTGCTGATTTGCAAGACGCTAAGACCGAGCTGACTCTTATCGACTGAGGGTTTTCGGTGAAACATTTCTTTCTCCGTAAGATATAGTGCCCAGCTTAGTTCAGTTGAGCTCGCGCAGCTGCGCGAATTCGTTCATAAAAATGTGCGGTCGTATATTCGTTATATTTCTTTTGATTAAACTAACATTTGGCTCTCCGTTTCCTTTCGAATGTGAAGAAAATGGTCAGGAAATAAACTTAAGCTTGGCCTGTGACGGTTATCGGGACTGTCCGCACGGCAGCGATGAGTCATTCATGGTGTGCAAATCTTTATATGGACCGAGATCTTTCGGATGTGCATACGGTGCTGATATTCTGCATTACAAGGAGTGTAACAACATAACTGACTGCGCCGACGGATCGGATGAACATGCCCACTGTGAAATTCAAAACACAACCATTCGTGGTCACTGTGGGGAGTACGTAAGAAAGCTATATAAAGTGAGCCCCACTGAAAGTCTGAGCTATTCAGTATATAAGTGCTGAGATATCTACATCATTTCATATTCATAAAGTTCATATATAATACTGATGACTCGATGTCGCCCTTTTCGTGCGTCCGTTATATATATATATATACATTATATTATTCTGTTATTTGTAATTTTATTTACTTTTTTATTTATAATTCCTTTCGTAGAGGCTCATTTCAGTGCTATTCCGGCCAATGTGTTGAAATGGATAAGATGTGCGACGGAACGATCGACTGTGAGGATGGGCGAGATGAGTCTGCGAGTCTATGTATGGGGGCAGTTGGGATCGCGGACAACTATCCATGCGCAAATGGCATCTGGATAAGCAAAAGTCAGTGTTGCGATAACAAATTTGATTGCATTGATGGCTCCGATGAGATACCGACAATTTGTGAAGGCAATGATAAATGGAAGGGGAACGCGCCAAAAGCGTGTGTGGACCCAATAAATAGGGGCCTGCGGTTCGACGGCAGAACTTCATACCATAAGAACCGAACTCATCGTTTCGTATATCCAAATCAAGCAGCTCGCTTGCTACGATCCCAGTAGCAAAATGTTCGGCAATGAATGGGATGTATGCCTAAGAACGGGTGAATGGCGAAGGAATCTTACGCGATGTTCCATAAAGGAACCGAATAACAATCCAAACACGAATGGCACGAATGGATGCGCAATCGACAAATATGACGATAATCTAATAATTAAGAAGTGCAACCCTCTAATATGTGAAGAGCAAGTTAGGCCGCCCATAAATAATATGATTGTGCAGTTCTCTTGCAAGGGTAATACCACACTAGTGCCATCAAAGCTGAGGAATTCCCAACTGCAATGCCTTAATAAGACATGGACAAATAAAGGCACCGAAGAGGATATAGAATGTATAGGTAAGCTCGTTTAAGTGGGGAGCATAAGTATTCTAATTAACAGTTCTCTTCATTTGAACGTAGAGCTATGCGACGGCGCCCAACTCTTCTGTTACGACATGCTGATACCGCAGTGTTTCAATCCTAATTATAATATATTTTACTGCCAGAAGATGATGCTGGCCGGAACTATTGTGACGTTCAATTGCAAAATTGGTGCGCGAAAATCGCCAAATCCGGTAAATGTAACATGTCAAGACGATGGCACCTGGACTGATAGATCTGCATTGAAGGACTACTGTACAGAGGTGTGCGGCAACATCGAGTCAATTTACACATTTATTAGTAAAGATGCACCTGAAGTGTCGATTCATCTGTCATCTTGGACGGTTCCGATTTACATATGGAATGGAACCATATTCAGTCGTCAATGCACTGGGACTCGTATAAAGAGAAATCTGGTGCTGACTGCTGCGCATTGTGTTCAATCAAGAGACTCTCGATCGATTCGCGTGGGTAATGCAACATCGATGCTTACTCAAATGGACAAAGATAATGATCTTGATTTAGTAGAAACCATAAGAATCTATAAGTAAGTCAACTTCAGCTCAGCCTTCGGAACAATCTCATAATTTACTCCTCTATCAGGGGATAACCACAGACCCCGTAGGTGCGGACTTAGCTCTGATTAAATTGCAGCGAAGTAACAAAGACTTTGTGCCAAGAGTGATTTGTCTGCCTTGGATTTTTAATACTGATTATAATGAAAGCATGCTGCTCAACATTAACGGTGATATCGCCTCTTGGGAAACGACAAATCTGACAGCGTCTGCTAAACGGACCCTATCCTTTGCCCTCATAGTACCCCAAAACCTGCAGTCAACGTCGGATTTATTTCTAGTGAGACTCAGATATGGTTCTCAACTATGTGCAGGTGACAGTGGAAGTGGCTATATCGGTCCCTGCCATGGAAGATATGCCCAAAACCCGACCATCATCTGTTTGTACGGCGTGGTGAGCAACGCAAAGCAAGGATTAGATATAGACAATTGCTCGTATAATATTCAAGTCACAGACACTTTCATCAACAGGGATTTTATTAATAAATACATGGAACATTACGATGATAATTATAGCAAAGAATAAATCAAAATAATTGCTGCATACCTAAACAGTTCTTGGCGCGAGTTTGTTACAAATATAAGGTGGAACTAATAGATTTACATCTGTTCGCCTGTCATACGGGAAGCCACTACTTGACATAATATTATTACTTGTTTTGACGTAACATTAAATAGGAATGAAAGTTGCCAGCGCAGTTTTAATCATTATTGAAGTTGAATTTTGACGATATAGACTGCAATGCGAAAAGTCCTCTACTTTCTCGATAGTTTACGAAAAGTGCGGCCCCTGCCCAGCACCGAAGCCTTAGCCAGCGCCAATACAAACAAAGAGATACCTCAACCATGTGGCGAGGCAAACGATGCTGCAAAATGCAACAAGACCTATCCAAGATGTGCAAGGCAAGGGTCAGAGCTACTCTGGGAGAATCTGAAGCGCGTTTTACTAATGTGCAGGGGATACCGGGAGCCGCATGCAACCAAAGCAAATTGTGGAAATAAGGAAGTCCTGGTGGATGTGCTGGAGGCGCAGCGATTTGTGCGCGACGTGTTTGCGGCCATGGATGTGCCGGATGAAGCAGCTGGCGAAATGGCCGATGCTCTCATTGCGGCCGACTACATGGGCCAGCGCAGTATGGGCATTCATCAGCTGCCTGCCATTACGGTCGACTTACACAACCTGACGATTGACCCACGCATGCAGCCAAAGGTGCTGATCGAGCGAGACGCGCTGGCCCTAGTTGACGGTCAGAATGCGCCCGGGCCGGTGGTGGCCAACTATTGTATGGACTTGGCCATGGATAAGGCGCGCAAGCAGGGTCTTGGCTATGTGGCAGCATGCCACTCCAACTCTATTGGGCTGGAGTCGTGGTATGCCAGTCAGGCGCTGTCCCATCGCTTGATCGGCATCTGCATGTCAAATGGACCAGCCACCCTGGTGCCCAATGGCGGCGTCGAGCCTTTGCTAGGTCGAAATTCGATTGGCTGTGCGGCGAGCAGCACACGCGAACAGCTCCTCATGGAAGTGGGCATGTCCGCCTATCCCATTGAGCAGCTGGAGCTGGAGTATTCCAATGGATATTTGCATGATCTGCGCGACAATGTGGCCCTCAACTGCCATGGCATGCCCACCACCTGCATCGTCGAAGCGTTGCGTGCCCAGCGTCTGCGGCCCTTTACGCCCGAGCATAAGGGCTTCGGACTGGCCGCCATGGTGGATATACTCTGTGGGGTCATGACTGGGGCCCGGTACGCATCGCAATTGCGGCGACGCGGACTTTGTAGTTGGGACAGGGAAGTGGCTGACCTGGGCCAGGTCTACATAGCGATTGATCCCATGCGTTTTTGTGTCTCCTTCGAGGATAGGCTCGCTGATTTCCATCAGCTGCTGCGCAACGTCACACCTTGCAATCCTGCGCAGCCTGCCTGGTTGCCAGGCGACCAGGAATTGCAGCACATGCAAATGGTTGATGATCAAGGCGGGTTGCCGCTGTTGCCGTGCACAGTCTCCATTCTGCAGGATCTAAGCGATCGTTTCAACATACAGCCGCTCAGGATTAACAATATATCGAAATAAATTTTATATGTGAGCAGATAGCTATAGAAATAATTTCAAATCATTTCACAGGAACATTAAATTTCTCTGTATTGCACGAAATTCAAAATGATTTATAATTACACATCCCCTCTGCATATATTTAGGGCGAAATAAATCATTTTCATTGAAAGAGCATTTAATATTCGTCGATGTTTCAAAAACATTTGATTCTGCAGTAACTTTTCCCGTATCTATTGGAATAAATATTTTTTTATATAAATTGTATATAATTTTTGGGCAAGTCTTGGAGAGCGGAGGCTCAGTAATTCGGAACAAGCAATCAAAACAATTTATTTTTGCCTTTGAATGACCCAAAAAAGGAGTGGGTTGATTTTCCGTTAATCAATAGAGGCTAGAGTTTAATTTTCAGATATTTATTAATTCAGTTTTCAGCTGTAAGACTCTAGACGCTGCGTATGCATTATGTATTTCCATATAGAATATATTCCAAATTTAGTCTGTAGACCATCAAAGGATATTATTTGTTTATTATTTATTTAATATATAATAATATAATATTATTGCAGAAAAAAATATAAAATAAATATTAATAGTATTAACATATTTTTAAATTAATTTATGATCTTTGGAATTTGATAAATGGAGCTAATAAAATGTTTGAATAGCTAAAGGCAAATGTGATACTCTTAATGTTTATGAATATGTAGGAAATCCAAGAAAACCGTCGCTTTTCTTTCATTGCTTATTGCTCAACAAAATATACGGATTGCCGAAATTTACGCAAAATGGAGGCTCTCAAACCCAGCGAGGAAAGCAGAGCAGCTGCCATCATTAATATAGCTGCTATAATATAGAACAATTTGCAGAAGGCCTAATCGATAAAGAAAAACAAAAAGAGAGAAAATAGAAGAGGAACAGAAATCATGAATAATTTGAAATCGACACAAACGCAGCTCATCCGCCTCATCAGCGTATGAGTGATAAGCGTAAGCGCGTGTTTTGGGATTCTCGTAAAGTATGACACCTTCCCTTTGACAGCCTGTATTATGTGTGTCATCGATAGTCCCCCAATTACTACCGCCTGGCGCTGCCTCACCTGGCTACCCACTGATGCTGTGCACGTGACGGGGCGTCTGGCAGGACGGCACTTGGACTACTCATATTGCTGCTATTACTGTCGTTGTTGTCGTTGCCTAGATTTACGGCATTATAATCGCTTATTATTTGTGGCAATGACAAGTCAAAGACGAGACGAGGCTCAGCTGCACAATATTGGCGCCTAGGCACACACTTTTAACAAATTTTTCACTCTTGAATTGATTTTAGGCCTATCGACAGTGTGACAAGTAAGAAATCAGTTGATTGATATGGTCAAGTAATGATTATTGCATTACCAGCAAATGTTCTTTGCTCTAAGGGCAAAGAGCTGTCAATTGTCAGCAGCCTCATAGGCTTTCTATCAAGTTTTTGCAAACTTTAAAATTATTTGGGTTGAAGAAAACATACAAAATTTAATACAAAATGTGTTTAAATTTTGTTTAAAATAAAATATTTAAAATAAATTAATATAAATTTAAAAAAATAAAGAATTGTTCGTTGTAATTGCAATGATTATTTGAAGAGTTTTATAATATTACTGTGAAATCCGGTCTTCACTGTAGCTATATTATTTTTATTACAATCCCTGCGCTTCATTTGGCCAATAGACATTTTTCAAAAGAATTGTATTTGAATACATTTATGCAATTATTTTTAGCTAACGAAACATTTCAGGGCAGAATATTAATTACGAAATGTACTTTTATAATCAAGCCCATCTTTTTAGCGTTCAATTTGTTATATATATATATATATATATATATATATATATATATATATTTGTTTTCTTTTTTTTTAAATTTATTATAATGTTATTTTTTTGTTGACATTATAACTCCAAATAATACTAATGAAATTCATACTTTTATAACCGATTTTGAGCAAGGAAACAGTTAAAATTTTATGCCTATAGCCATAAATGCACGACCTTGAAATTGCTGTTAACATGAATCGCATTTGTGATTCACAAAGCTCTGCGCCTAGAACAATCCATTTGGTAAATGTTTTCAACAGCTCTTTGCATTTCAATGTAAATTTTAGGTTCATTCCGCTTTGTGCTTTGTGTTCCGTCTGCTTGATTTACCTTGTGTTAATGCTTTCTCCAGGCGAACGCATATGAAAAGATCTGGTTTCTGGCCCTGATGGCCATTGCTGACGCCAGTTCTTTTATTTTATGGCTGCTGTCAGACGACGTTGTTGTTGCTCCCTTTCGATAATAGTCCACAGGGATGTCCTAGGGATGGCTGCTGTTCCTGACTTTATCAATGTCCGCTCGCGACGATAACAGTCCTTTTATTTCAACTCCGCGTATCCTCTATGATTGTTTTAATGTATACATACGTACATATGTTTTGTTTTATGTACTATATATTTGTGATTACATATTATTATTGTACACACACACTTTCACACACACATGCAGCTAAGTTTTGTATTATGAAACCGTTTTCGTTCACTTCTTCACTCTTAATCAAACGCGAGAAATTATCTTTTATTGCATTGCATTTTCTAACGGATTTGTTGCTTTTCTTCTTTATGATTATTTTTCTCTGAAGACAATTTAAAAATAAATAAATATTTAAAACTATACGCAATTGCAAACAATTTTAAAAATACATAAAAACATTTTTCTGAATATAAAAAATATGCACCTAGTCTAAAGTCGTTTTGGAATTGCTTAAAACTCACAATAAAACAATAGAAATCAATAAAGTAATAATTTTAATTTGATCAGAAATTTTCAATCACGTAGTGAATATCCTCAGGAGTCAACTGTAAAACAATCGGTGGCTTGTGATTGCTGTCATGTGCGCCCTCTTGGCCAACACGTGCTTTGGCTGTTGCTCCGTTTGCGTTTCTGTGTTGTTGGCTTTGGCGTGCAAAGTTGTTGTCTGAGCAACGATTAAAGTTGCATGCGAGGCACAGTAAAGCAGCACACACGAGGCGGCATGCAATTGCTTTAATTAAACGCAGACGTCAATGACCGGAATGTGGGGTGGCCGAGTGTGTGCAAAGTGCTTGGGAGGAGGCGGACAATTGTCTGCATACTTTTAGACGCCAGCGCGAAGACAGCGCGAGCCAGCAGCAGGCGGATGCTGTGGTGACGCGGCTTTGTTGCGAAAAAGCTAACGGTAACTGTAACGGCAACGGCAACGGCAACGGCAACCGGCAGTCAGACGCGCCTCAAGAACTTTTTGCCCATTTGTTTGAACGCTTTAGTCGCTCGAGCAGCTGGCCTTATTTTTTCTTTTTCCCATTCGTTAGTATTAGCCGCCTTGTGCCCATAAACTACACACAGGCACTGTTATACGTACACAAACACTCACACACAATGAGTAACACTCATACAGAGACACTAGCCACATGCACGGAGGCTCACTTGTGTCCACGACGCCCGAATGAATTCCAACGACTGAAGTTGGATTCTTGAGCTAACGGCTTCACAGCCGACTGTCAACCAGAAGCCGCAGCAGCAGCAGCAGCAGCAGCTGGTATGTGGGTTAGGTCTCACACAAATTGAGAGCGAGAGCCAAAGTCATTCAATACGGAAGCCGAGCAGGAGAGCGCACACACACGAATGGAAGTGGAACGTATTCAGCGCTGCGAGCTTTCGCTCTTACATTCCACTCGGTAATCGTTCAACAGCTGTTTAGCCATCCTTTCCATTTGTTCGCCTCTTTGGCTGTGCGACCTTCTCTCAGCAACTTCCTTGCCTCGCCTGGCCTCAGCCACTCACAGATTGCGAGAAATCAGCCGTTGGGGCAGGTAATGGTTGACGACCCTCACTTGCGTTGCTTTGTGTGCATTAAAGCATTTTTCTGATTAATTAGACAAATCAAGTTTACAGTATGTGGATAGAGGATGAGGAGCTTCCAGGAATAGCTGTAGAGAATTTGAGCTTTAAATAGAATTAATATTAAGCAATCAAATTTATTTATGTTATAAATATTATAATATATTTATGAAATCCTTTCCTCCTTTCAGGCTGTATTTTGATGAATGTTTGAAATGTTAACGAATCTTATATCAATATGATAAACGCCGCGATGCATATTATGACAGGGCACGAATAGCAATCAACTTAACCACTTCAAGACAAATTTCTATGGACCCGTAAGTCCTTCGCAGCCACCTTGCCGAGCACCCAGCACTCCTGGTCAGTCAACAGCTTAAATCAATGGCAACAAATCGAGTATTGCGGGCTAAGCGTGCGTGTGATTTGACCACATTCTCTGCTCTGGTATTTTGAAGTCCTGTCAGATAGCGAGCAGACAAAAAGTTCAAGGAAAATCACTGTGCGGGCTGCCAAGGACAGCACATAATTGAAAGCCAAACATAAAAAGAAGGAAAGCGAATCGAAAGAAAAGAGCAAAGTAAAAAATAAATAAAAATATCAGAATAAATAAGTACGAAAATAGCAGATAATCGCATCGCATATATCAATGCGACTATTTGGTAGGATAAATTAAGGAGGATAAATCTATGAACATTTGTACGAGAGACGCTGTTAGAGTTTGCAAAGTAAAAATCATTTGCACTTGCTTTACATTTATTACACATACGTCATGTAGTCCACCATGCGTATATACATCTGGTTAGAATGGACCCAAAACACGGCATATATTAACGTGTGTGCTTGTGTCTGTGAGTGTGTGTGGTTAGATGCTTCGGTAGACAGATTGAGACCCTGGCTAAAACGCAAACATAATTAAAAAGTTTTTTTTTTTCTTTTAATTTTGGATGAGAAAAGCCAAAGACCATCCGGTTTTCTTAAGCCCACAAATGCTGTGGCAGCCACACACAAAGAGGCACGAAAAGCCACTTTTGATGACGCATATAAATATATATGTCCACATCATACAGTATACACAGTCATATATAATTGTGGGTGTGTGCGTGGGTTTCTTTAATTTATGGGCACATCAGAGCCAGGGATTAAAACCACGAATTGACAAAGTCCCTCAAGCTGCTGTGCTCAAGAAGTCCAAGTTAAGGCAGCATACACGCTTTCTATACATTCTAATACTATTCGGATTGTTTATTCGTGTCAAAGGAATAAAATATAATTACTTATGTGTACAATGCTCTGTTTGTCGATGCAAATTTGGGCTTCTAAATAATTAATTAAGCATATATCATAGATTATGTCTAAGAAAAACAGGAATATTTTTTCTGTACATTTAGAAAGTCTTATTAGAGCTTTGAATTTGTTGTGCAATGCATTATATATTTGTATAATTAATTTGTGTTAATTTTTGACTCAAGCAATGATTCCAAATAAAGTAATTTTATTGTTGAGTAACCAAGATTTTTACTCGAAATAAAAGATTCACATTATTGTTAGTATTATTTATGTTTACAGAATATGTCCTATTTTGTAATATAGACAATCCAGATACATTTGCTGAGCTGTCGACTCATTAACGATATTTAGTTTCTGATTTCTGACTGAATATTATTATAGCAGGTATATGTTGTTTTACATTAACTATAAATATAATTAGTAATATTACAATTATACTCATTCTACCTCTACATATATTTCTTTATCCTAGAAATTCTGTTCTTCTTTCCTATTGCTTTGTGTTGGCTTGTGCTTTTCTAGCCATGGCTTGAAGGTCAGCCGTAAATAGAATAATGATTATGATAAATGTTTCGTGGCACATCTACGGAGCGCAGACAGCAGAGCTGTGGGGCCCACTCAAACAGTTGATTTATGTCGCAAAAATTTGTTGGCAAGACAGAGCGAGACTGAACTCAGTGCTGGGAAAATCAGAGCGCGAATTTAACAACCAAACGGGTTTGTTACAAATTAAATTTTTAATTAATGCCATTAATAAGAGATGGGCCAGGCGAGGGGCGACAGAGCAACAGCAGCAGCAGCAGCAGCAGGAGCACTCGGTGCGCTGCTCTGTGCACTGTGGAAGAGGGCGGCCACAAAATGTCGACATGGAAAATTTAACGCGCAATTGAAGTTTACAGCCGCAAATTGTTTGCTGGTCTACAGCGATTTTTCGGCTCCGAGGCAGCCGGCCCACAATGCGGAACTTTGCAATTTGCTATAAATTGAAAAGCGCCAGAAAACAGACAGACAATGCGCACTTAATGCACGGCCACAGACTCGAATCACGAGCAGCACTTTAATTGTTCATTATACCAATACAATTTGCTTGCAGCTTCATAAAATATTCAACTGGAGGAACTTGCCATTGCTTGCACAGTCTGAGGACACCAAGCAAAGATCTGGGGCTTCAGCTGTTGCCAAAAAAAAAAAAATAAAATAAAATAAAATAAATAAATATAATTAAAAGCGCGTGTCGCAAAGTGAGAAGGGAAGAAACTCCCCTTTCTTATTATATGAAAAGTGAAATTAAGGGCTTAAGGCTCGACTAGTGTGCTAGCTAACCCATTTTTTATTTGTTTGCATAGTCAACAGTATTAAAATATTTACCCAGCCGCAGTTGAAGCACTTAAAAAACAAATTCAAGCGCAGCTGGAATTCAATTCAGAATTTATTGTGGCTGTTGCTGATATTTACAATAACTGTGGCACAGTAAAAAATCAAAATCAATTTCATCATTGCATGAAAATGACCCAAAATGTTCATAAAAAGTTGCTAAAGTCTTGCCTGATTGCCTTAATATGGCAATATATATAAAATAACAAATAAATTATGTATAAAAAACGCAACACACACACACAAATTTAGTGAACATGTGACTTATATAAAAATATAAAAATTGTTGAGCTTAAAAAAACTTTGTCTCAAAACGAATTTCCATAACCAAAAAACTTTTGTACATTTAGATCTTAGAAAAATGTAATTGAATTTGCAGAATTTATATGGCATGATAATATACAAATTTATCGACAATCATTTCCCAACTATTAAAATATGCAGTAAATCAATATGAAAATAAAAATTATGATTTACGAGATGACAGCAGACACCGCTAACAGTTCCAGCCCCTCAGCGAGGCGATAATGCGTCCATTTCGCAAGAGCCAGAGTCACAGACATATATATGCATAAATAAATAAATATATATGTATGTGCACAAGTGTATATGTGTATGTATGTATATGTATGTGTGCTTACGTCTGCCCGCATCGACATACCGACATGTGTAATATTTATAGCAGTAGCAAATGCGAAATGTTGCGTATGCAAATGGAGCCAAGTGGAAGGCGACAAGCATTGACTGTGGCAGCTCACAATAGGCGAACATGCGAGAAATTGTGACCGAATAACGCTACGAATTCTGGGCTCAATATTGGCTCGTGTTTCCGCTGGAGCATTTGCTTATTGGCGCACTTTGCTTCTTTTACGGCTGCACGAATTTTTGAGCAGCTTCACTTCCGGTTATAGCATCCGGAAATTGCAACTGAAATGCACACTCGCACACAGTCACACACACTCACACACACTAGCGAACTAACACAATGATGTGGCGGCATATGTATGGCATTCCTATGCAAATTTCAGTCGAATGATTTTCATATGCCGGGCGTGGTACCACGGTGCGTATGCGTGCGCTCTATGCCTGCTATGCGCTGCCAAAGGCGTTTTCAGTCTATTTCAGTTATTCGTTGGCATTGCCAACCTTCGTGCCTGCTTCCCATGCAAGTCCATGGCCTCCCAGATCCAGTTCACAGGCGAATATCCTGCTTAGTCGCCGTGCTTGAGGGACATATAAAAAATGGCAAATTTGTGGCTACGACTGAGTGATTTCTGGCTGTGGCCAGGTAGATTTAGCTTTCAGCCAGTATAACAAAAAAAGAAAACACATACATTTATATATTTTGTGTTGAGCGTCCGAGAATCTCATATATCTGCACAATTTCCATGAAATCGGAATGCTTCAACCAGATGTGGTTGACTAGGAAATAGCTCTACTATATTTGCTCTCGGCTAGACTATAAATAGTATTGAATGTTAGTGCCTGAAATCCTTTAAATTGTTTACTTACGTTGAGTTCCTATCAAGATATGAAACACGAGCACCAGATAAAGCGGCGACGCCCCCTCGCCAGGCCACTTCAGTCGCCCAGCAATATAAAATATTGCGCTAAATGCTCAGCGGTATGCTTACAGGCATTGACATAATTTAGAATATGGAAGAGCAGCCGGAGCAGAGGCTGATGTCGAATATGGGCTGTGCAATGCGGGGACCAGTTTGAATGGGGCTAATAAATGTCCTCCGCCTGCCGCAGGAACAAAGCGGAACGGAAAAAAGCAAATGGCAAGAAAAGTAATTGTGAATGAGGCGTGGCGTGTAACGCCGAGTCGCGGCCAAGCAGAAGAAGAACGAGCCGATGTCGTTGCGTCGTCAGCATAAAAGTTTTATTAAATGATTAAGCCAAAGCGTCCGCCCGAAAGTAGGCAGCGATATTTGTCAAAATTTGCTCGCACACACGCACAGCACCACACACACACACACACACAAGCACACACACAGGACAGGGACTTTTGAATTTGTGATTTCTGTCGCTGCCCGTCGGCCGTCGTACCATGCCGTAGCTTATTAAATTTAACACTAGCAAAGAACGCCTTCACTTTCATTTGCGTCCCGACGACACTCATGAATTATTCAGTGCGTGGTCCTTGATCCTTGCAATTTCTTTTGTCTTTGCGGCCTCGCCTGGCCGTCAACAGTTGCCTCGTTTACCCCCTTCCCCGGCCCCATCTCCTTCTTGATATTCTTGTTATGGCTGCTCTTAATTTTCATGTAAAAAATGCACTGCAATTTATTTGAATGGGCTTTTTGTTAAAACAAAAAATCTTTCCTTTCTCTGCCGGGCGTTGTGAGTTTTTTTCGAGCTCATGATCTTTGCATAACTTACCTGTCTTCGCTGTGTTTCGGCCGAAGCTCTGTGTCCTTTAAATTGCATTCAAATGCTGCGGAATGCTCCTGCATATATGCATAAGCGACGGCCGTGTCCTTTGAACGTCCTCGTTCGCTCGCCGCGTGCTCGACTAAAGTTTAATTACCTTGAAAGCTTTGCATTTTCTGATGTCACATAAACTTAATTGTAATTTTACTTTGTGTTTTTCGTTACCCTGGAGTCTTAAAAGATGTGGAAGTTATTGTACAGACTTGATTGGACGTAATTAACTTTTAAGTCGCCTAATTATATATATTTGGCAATAAACTAAATAGTCTCGTGGCACTGTTTCAAAGTTGTTATCGATTTATTTGTTATAAATTTATTTTAGTTTGTATTTAAATTAAGTAGCTACCCACTGTCCTGCATACTGAATTCTGGTCTCATCTTGGCATATAAATAAGTGTATTTTACTCACACTGCGAGAAAAACTCAGAGAGTAACCGTTTGCTTTGGCTCTTCAACGAGTGAGAGCGAATGAATACGAATTATTGATAAACCAAAACGTTTTGAGTGAGTTTACATTGGAGTGAACTCAAGGCGTCATAGCTTACGGCCTTCAATAAAATGAGCGAGAATAAATGAAGCCTTAAAACGGAATGAATAAGATCTCGAAGCGTAAAAGCGTCGAATCCATCGAGTTTTTGCACACATTTTCTACTTTTTATTTGCTCGGCTTGACTAAAACAGTGCGCTGCGAGCGGTCAAACACACATGATCTCATATTCATATGCTACTCTCTCTCTCTCTCACTTACTCCTTCTGTCTCCCTATCCCCTCTCCCTTTAGTTGCCCACAAGCAATTGCGCAGACAAATTGAAGTCTGTTCCAGACAAGCATGCATATACACACTTACAGTCACACACTTGCAGTCACTCACTTACACGATCATTTTTGTGTCTGTATGCGAATTTATCAACTCATTTACTCTCCCACTCCTTCAATTCTGTTTCTGCCTTGAGTCATATACGAGCGCACTCTTTCACTCAACCCCATTTCGGCCTAGCTTCTATGTCACTCAACATACACACATACATATGCGTGCGTGCTTATGTATGTGTGCCTGTGTGTTTGTGTTTCTTGTGAGGCAGAAATACGCTAAGAATTGTTGAAATATCAGTTGCTGGAAGGGTTCATGGGATTTCGCAGTCGAGCAGTCTCGACTGGAGCTTTCATACTTGTTATTATTTTGTTTAGGCGCATCCCATTATTAGACCAAAGATCAGCCATCCCTTGGATATTAATGTTCCTGGTTGAAGGCTGTCAGATGTCAACCAAAAGCTTAGCGCAGCGGAAACAAAACTGACGCAGCCTGAAACTTCCGCCCTGTGGCCATATGAAACTTTGTGGGTTTTGCGTATAAAAGCGGCTTGGCCCTCGTTGCGTCGGCCAAGATTAGCCGAGCACTGGAATCGTGGCGCCAGTTAGCGGTGCACAACTTGAGCTTATTTCCGCTTCCGGCCGCTTGCTGACTACAATTAGCATGCGCGCCGCATATGCAGCAGCCACGCCCACAAGGGCAGGCCGTCGGGCGACGGCTGTCGGGTGTTTGGGGCAGCCAACAAAAGCCTTTGCATAAATTATGAGCAAAGCCGCCAGATAAGTGCGATAAATTATCAAACACCCAAAGAGCTGAATGCAATCTGCTGCAGTTGCCCAACCTTTTTGCTCTTCTCACACGTTGACTGCTCTCTCGATGTCTTCCTCCACACACACACACACGCACACACAGACACGTTAATACACTTGGCATTAGAGGAGAGCCCAGGGGTTTCGCTTTGGGTGTCAAAAAAAGAACACAAACGATGTCAAAAGCACACACCCACAACACACGCTCACACACACACACACACAAACACATGCACACACACACGCACACACACGCTCATACACACATTGTCCTTTGTTTTGTCTTAAGCAGGCTTTTAATGCTCATTGTTGTTGTTGCTGTTGTTGTTGTTGCAGCTGTTGTTTTGTTGCTAATACCAGCGCCTGACAGGAAACGGAAGTTTCAACGCGCAGCGGAAATTATTGTTTAGCTTTATTGTTTTGACTGCTTTAGAAATTTGTTTGCCGAATCATTTTCATTCATTCAGTTTCATCGTTTGGTATTCAAGTCGACTGCCGCGCCTCCACGCTATTGCCCCTCGGCAGCGTTGCTCGTTAGTTTTCGCCGCCTAATTTTCTGGGCGTGTTTTATGCCAGCAAATTTATAGCTGGCAAAATGTAGGGCCGCCATTGCGTGTGAACATCGCCCAAGCACACCCAGCATACACACACAGCTAGTGCCTAGAATAGACTAGGCTAAACTCATAAACATTCCGATTCATATGCAGACATGGCCTCCAGGCACACTTAATGCTCGGCATTTAAAAGTGCTCTCCTACGAGCGATGAGCTCTTCAAGAATGGCAAGCCGTATGGAATCTGGATAATTTGCGAATTTCTATACTATTTCTAGACTGTAACTTAATATAGATAGAGAGAAAAGTATTATATTAGAGGAACAACTACTAGACTGATAATATCTATATTATAATAAATAAGTACAGGCTCAAAACATTGGCGATCGGTATGAAAACATGGATAATATATATGTAAATGTTTTTATTTATGTTTTCTTATAATAGAGGATTAGTTCCAGGGAGAGCAATCCACATTTTTATATATTTACATCAATAATGTGCTCTAGTAGAGACTGGTTGACTGGGAGATACCCTGGCCCCTGCACAGAAGAGATATTCTAGTCATGCTCGACTTGTTTTAGACACACATACATACACATGCATCCACACGCATGTGCTCTGCTATCTGCGCAGTAAGCAGCGACTGGGCTGAAGTGAAAAAAAAATATATATATATATATAAAAATATTAATAAAACCACGTCGTAGTAGAGAATCTTCAACTGAAACTGATCTTGCCGGTCAATAGCTTCTTGGTGCACAAAATATATGTATGCATGATAGACAGAAGCTATTGGTGATAGCTATTGGAGATAGCTATTGGTGATAGCTGATACTTGAAGGTGCCAAAGGGGAAAAGGGCTGGATTGGTACGTTTGGATTGAGTATTGAGCGCTGAGCGCTTCCATCATCCTTGAAATCAAAGAGTAAACCAATAGATGTAAATGTCAAAAATGATTTATATGCAACAGTCTTTTGCTTTAATTATTACACCAAAAAAGGGCGGATGATCTCAATAATATGGACTGTGTTTTTGGATAAACTCTTTCCCTAATATTCAGAAACCACATGAACGAAGGCCTGATCGCTACTATAAGTGTAAGAATATTAATATAAGATTTTCAATTGAAATTCAAATTTGTCAAGGCAAGGAAAACACAAAAGAAAATGAGATGCAAAATGTGCCTGATTCTGATTGGCACACGAACGAATCAAGCTGTTGAAGCACAGACAGTCGCATTGATTGATTGCATGGAGGTAAGCGGAGAAGCTGTCATTGAAATGCATTAAACTCTTTGACTTGATTGCAATTACAGTAAAAGCCAGCCGACTGGAGCTAACTGATGGTAAGTGACAATGGATGCTAAATGTGGCCTGCATAAAATTAGTGAACTTAATGGGTAGGCTGCCTCCTGCACAGTGAAAGCTGTGAGAGATAGAGGGTCAGCCAGAGGCAGCGAGAGAAATGCGCTGCACTTTAAGCTGTTTAAATATTTATAAAAACACACACATGGACTTGAGACCACATTGGAGAAGCGTAAGAGGAGCAGGGAGGCAAAAGATGCATTCCTATAGTCGCTTTCCCCTCCTACAGCGAAATTTCGTTTTCAATTTGTGTCGTTCGTCTTTCGCTGTGCGTTTCGGCTGTCGCAAGGAGAGCTGCACTAAATGTGACAAGGCGTCCGTTTTTATCCCCAGTTCGGTTCCGGCATTGTCAAGGAGGGGCCTCGGCCCCTCTTCAAGACTAGAGCAGCCTCTTCAGTGCGCGCAATTCTACCCAGCCAACTTGACTTTTTCTTATATTACAAAGTCAGCAACGCTGGTCCATCTCATCCATTTGTGCTCTGCAAAGTCGTTTGTCCCTTGTCCTTAGTCACTTGCACAGTGTAGCAGCCAGTCGGCAATGCTATGTATTTCGCATCACTTGACATCTGCTTTTCTCTCCCTCTCTCTCTTTGCCTATCTCTTACTGTGTGCATAGCTTTACTTTTTGGCCGTATTTATTTGCCATTTCAACTTGGGCCAATTGCATTTCAGGGTCCTCATTTGTGGCTCAACATTGTGATACTTTTTATTTTCATACATTGAAAAGCATTAATGAAAATCATTAAAGGTACTTAAAAAGATTTCCATAAGTATACATAGGTAGTATTACTAAAGTAATAATCTAATATCCGATTAAATAAATAATTTAAAATGAAGATGAAAATTGCCTGACTAGGAGAGGCCCAAAGATAGGCAAAGAGCTAATATCTGATAAATAATAATACTTTTCTTCCGTACATATATGACAAACTACACAGTATATAGATAGCAGAGATCTTCTTCTTCCCTTCAGAAGTAAATTAGATATTAGCTGATCGTTGGAGCAGCATTCGAAATGAGAATGTGACAAATGAGAGCTCCATTGAAGACTCCGCTGTTTGGCTAGTGGAGGCAACAATTTATGTCTGCCAACTATAAATATCATCAATTTTAGTCACTTTTGATCTGCACAAAAAAAAAAAAATAGGTCGAGCTAAATCTAGCAAAGAATTTCTATTGTTGCGCCATCTGTAAGCCGTGGGGCCAATTCAAACACACATATGTATATATTAACCTAGTTACTCCGACAGTTATCTGCTTATTTAACTCGACGGACACGGTCGTTTGAGCTGCAACAATATAATAACAATAGTAGTAACAATATCAACATCAGCAGCAGCACAGCAACACCAAGAGCTAACATGAATCTATGGCCAAGCACAAATAATGGCGTTTACATTTGATGCATATAAAATACCAGAGAGTGTGTCATGCATGCGTTTGAGAGAGACAGAGAGAGAGTGAGCGAAAGAAAGAGAGAGAGAGAGAGAGAGAATGGCATTTATCCTGATACAGCATGCAGTGCGGACGTTGGCTGCATTGTGGGTCGCTTTATGGGATTTACCTGTGTTTAAGTTGGGGCGTAAATTAAACACGGCAGCTGCTGACATGCGACGATGGATCGGCAGAACTATTGCTAAAAAGGGCTGACCAGGGGAAATGTTTGTGCCACTTTTTATGGAGCTGCAGATAGAAGCATAGCTCACAGCATATGCCATACGTAATTTATGCTCAAAACGCGTGCTGCTCCACAAGCTGTGTGTGTGTGTGTGAATGGACTTGTGTTTGTTTGACCAAAGCATGTAAAGGTTAGCTCAGTAACAACAAATTTCCCTTAGGTCGGCTGTTGTAATTCTCTTTGGTAAATATTATAAATATAAAATGATTTTTATTTATTTCTGTCGTATGCTCGTGAATTTTAAATTTATAAATTGTTGCATAATCACTTCACAATCATATCTATTAATATATTTATATTTATAAATTAATAATAATAATAGTTATATAAATTACAGTATTATAATTAATTGCAGGAAACACTATACTCATCCCCTCATTCAGATCCGCTTCACTTCATTCCCTTGAAGTACAAGATTTGTGGCTGTAAATCAACTACTTCTTATTTAAGGCTAAAGGCCTGCAGAATATTTGAATACTAACGTATTTAAGTCTATCTGAGGTCTTCCACAGCCATGCAGTAGTTGTTAAAGAGCTAAGCCTGTGCCTTACACAATGTCACAGCAGGACTGCAAGGACATATCGGCTGCATACCAATGAGCTGTCAAGCACTTGTATTACATCAAAATCCGAGAACGGAAGTCTTTACGGATGCGGCTCCTAAATGATGTCCTTTGTTACCTGGCCAGGGGCCGGCGGTCAGGGCGTGTCATGTCGCTGCCTGGGCGTGGTCAAGGGAGTTGTACGAGCCACAAAAATGTTACACAGCCACATGGATTGCGGTCTCGCTCGTTTATTGATTTCTTTAAAATGCTGCACAGATTCTGCTCATTGAAAGTTTAGGCAACAATTTCGCCTGCAGCTTCCGTACATTGTGTTGAGTTGCGAATAAATTGAACTGTTTAGTGCTGGACGGACGTGGTGGAGTCTCCATAGTGATGTAAATACATTGTGGGTCAGCATGTATGCGCCAGATAGCTGCAAAAATAAACAGAACAATATAAAACAGAGCTGCTGAACAATACAAAAACCTATCCGAACACAACAAGCTTAAACATTTATGCTTTCTGCCGCATGCGAATATGGACGATGATTTATGCATTTCTCCTATGTGCCACATTGTTGAAATCTACAAAAGGCTCATACGTACAGACACACACACACACACACGTGCAAGCTGTATGCATTTTCGGGATACATATTCAATTCACAGACAGAACGGCTCTGCTTTATATGTATGTAAATTTATCGAAATGGGTTTGAATTTGATATGAACAGTTGCCCCAATCCGAGACACACACAAACACACATGTTTGAATTCTTGGAACTGCATCAGCCAATAGTTGCACGCTTTTCCACGCATTAATCGGTAATATTTTCAAAGCTGCTTAAATCGTATTGCGCATAAATCGCTCGCAGCTGATGCTCAGAATAAACATTTAAATATTGATAACAGTCAAAAAATAGTAGATTTAAAAATTACATATTTTATGAAACTTGCTTTGCGGCTTTTAATGCATTTTTATTTAATAATTCTAGCTCTCTAATGTGTTGCGTTTTAATGCTATTGATTTTCCGCTAATTTTTTCCACAAAATTCAAGTAAATTGAGTCCATCCAAAATAAAAACCATTTAAAGATTAACTAAAATAATATGCCAGCAAAAAATATATATAATCTCTCAGAAATCCTTGAAAAAAAGATTTTGATTTTTGTAAAATAAATAGAAAATTTACTCAACTGCACAATATTTATCAATTTAAGGTAAGTTAAAGTCTTAAAGTGAATTAAGACTTTGTTGAGTTTTTTTCTGTCTTGTATTAATTTAATGGTAATGAGAGCCCGCGCTAATCAAATTATTGGCCAGAAAGCTGGTTCTGATTGAAGGTAAAAGTAAGGTAGAAATACTACGTGGCTGGATGGAATAAATGCACTCCTAGCCAGGTAATCAAGCAAACCAACCGCGCAACAACAGCAACAACTAATACAGCTGCAGCTCTGGTAATTTAAATGCAGCGGGAAGTGGATTTCTCTGAATCCATGCACATGGCCATGGGTCGAGCTCGCCTGTTTGCTTTGGCTTGGCTTGAGACTGAATGAAATTAAAAGCAAATGTCAGGAAAGGGCATAAGCGCTAAATTCAATTTATTTAGCTCAAACTGTAGCAAGGCAAAAGGCAATGGCAAACGGCAATGGCAACATCAGCAACAGCAGGAATAGCAGCAGCTGCCACTTGCCCTTAGAGTGGCTGCCTTCCATTTACTGTTCAAGCGGGGAGGCAGGCGGATAGGCGAACAGGCGGGCAACTGCAACTGGGCTCGTTGTTCCACCGGAAGTTGCACAGCCCCTCGCTGTACGCCAATTTGAGCTGCGCAAGGAGAGACGTAACGTAACGCAACGTAACGTAACGTAACGAAACGAAACGAAACGTGAAACCGTTTCCATCTACATAATGGGATCAATTCAATTATAAAACCAGTTTGCCCTGCTCTCACAGCGCCACATCGTGAACCATCATCCTATTCGAGTCCTAAATCTTCCATATTCAGACACTATTCAGCATCGTTGTTGTTGCTGCTGCTGCTGCTGCTGCTGTCGTGTTGCCGCTTCTGGATGCGGTTTGCGCTAGGTGTGCGATTCCGCCGCGCACCCGCTGCCCTATGATGAATAGCCTCAAATGGATTTGATTCATTTAACTGCTGCCGCCTGGCGTTGCGAATATTTTGCCTGCTGTTGCACACAATTTGTGCGGAGCGAATCACAACGTTTTCAAAACAGCAGCAACAAAAATCAAATTGACAACGTTGAGAGTGTGCTGAACGGCTCGGTACCTTAGAGCTTGCTATTTGCTCGGTGTTTGGGCATGTAAATATTTCCAAAAAGATTGCAGATCTTTTCACTGGCTTCACAATTCAATATGGAAATTAAGTTTATTATATAATTGACATATAAAAGAATGAAGCAAGGACACCAATGACATGGGGATTCTTGAAAAATAATATATTCATGATTTTTAATTAATTACAAATATTCAAGTTGTAATTTGGGAAATAAATAATTAATATAAATATATACAACTTTTATTATTACTAATATAAAATATTTATTTCTAATCAAATTTATTTTTCTACAATATAAATATTAATTTTTGTTATATATATATATATGTTTTAAAAATAATAAATCATTTAATAATTATTTCAATGCATTAAATACGATGACAATTTTTAGTATTAATTAATATAAAAATGAATAATTAAATATATTTATTGCAAAAAGAAATTATTAGAAAAAATAAAATAAATAAATAAATAAAAAACATTTTAAAAATATAAATTATTAAAAAAATAAATAAAAGTACAAGTTGAATAATTTTATTATTCATACAAAATTTTAATATTAAATAATAATTGTGAGTTATGCATCAAGTAAAGCTTTAATGGAGATATCCGCTTCGAGCCACAAATATTAGGCAGACTGAAGAATAACTACATAACGTTTTCCAAATTTTAAAGTAAGCACAAAACAATTTAAATTTAATTTGATATGCCATGCAAGTGGTATGCTCTATCTCATAAGCTTTAAATGAAAAGGTATTTTGTCTGGCAGACGTTGCGTATGATTAATTAACTTAAAACTCTGCTACTGCGTTGCGCATACGACACGAGTGCCTGTCGGTTTGAAGGGTGTGCTCTATCCACTCTTGTCACTCTCAAATGGGCTTCAGCAGCAGGCAGATGCACCAAAGACCATGCAACTATCAAAACTGTCTTCAGCAGCAGAAACTTTAAACTTGCTGCCAATATGTTGTGTTCTGTGTGTGTGTACAGTGTGTGTGTGTGTGTGTGTGTGTGTGTGTGTGTGTGTGTGTGTGTGTGTGTGTGTGTGTGCTTTGAATTGCTAAAGTTTGGCTGAAGCCCTTAGCCTGGTGCAGCCACCAAAGTTGCTTTTTGTGCGGTTGCTCAGTCAACAAAAACCAACAGCAGCAACAACAATAGGCGGAGGCATGCGCAAAAACCGTTGCTCGCCTGTTTAGAAACAGTTTTCAAGTCAAGCAGCTATTTTAATTGATATGGCAGAGTCATTGTTGTAGTTGTTGCTCGAACTGTAGACACCCACACACACACACGCAGTCTGGCATGTATAAATACTTTGTCACCAGCAGCACTCCCGCCAGTCGGAAGCAGCAGGGCATATGCGTGCGTGTTTCTGATTGCTGACTTGTTTATTATAAAATGTGATGTTGTTCTGCTACGCTTTTTCTCTTCTTCTTCTTTTTGAGTCTAACAAAATAAAGTTCAAAATTAATTTTGAAAGTTTTGACCACTTGTGTGTGTGTGTTTGGGGCGTGTATGGCTCGCATCGTCTGCAGCACTCCCTCAAACTGAGCAGAGCTCCAGCATGGGCAGACGGCACCCCGGTTGGCTTTCACATTACGAGCACATTTAACGGCCTAAAAATTCTTGATGCCATGATTTGTTGTTTTTATTTCGGCTCATTTTCTTTTCATGCTTCACAAATTAAGCGTCTTTTCGTTTTAAGCAAACAGCAGCAGCGAATTGTGTTCCATTTAATTAGAAAACATTTCGGGTTGCGTTCTTATTCATTTTTGTTAGCTCTAATTAGAAATTTTATGCGCCCCAAGAGGTGAATGTGGCGCGCGTTGAGCAAACAATAAATAATAAATAATCGGCAAAGTGCACTTTATATATTTGTCGCCTAATTGGAATTCCACGTAGGTATCTCAAGTCGAACCGCATAGGCTGAGCCGTGTTGCGCTACGTGACTCCGCCTTGAACAGGCCAAGTAGAACTCAACATTCCTGACAGCCTCGTCATGCGCGTGCCTCTCATAAACAACATCGCAAACTATTAAATTGACTAATTAGGCGGCTGCTGCAGACTCCGTCTCAAATTATGCACACACGCATCGCCATCAAGATGCGCTGCCTCCCCTGGCCCATGCATATGAAATGCTGCCTCTGCACCTTTCTCCTGGCCATAAACTCAGCTGGCGCATAAAGAGCTGTGCGCTCCAAGAATATGCGCAAATTTTATTACACCCCCTGGGTTTGTCTACAATATATATTATGTGCTAGTTATGTACGTACGTAAAATTTTATAATACATAATTAAATTTATGCTCTTTGGGGACAGCACTAATTTATATTATTATAATTAATTTTTATATATTAAAAAAAATATATATATATTTTTATGTAAAACAAAATAAAAGATAAATAAAATATTTTAAAATAAAGTCAAATTCTACTTGACGAACTTAATAGTAATATTTATATTTACATTCAGTTTCAGATAAATAGTTCCGCTGCCCAAACAAATTTACATGAGCATACTTAGATGGCTCTAGCGTCGCTATAATGGGATTCCACTGTAGTTAGTCATTAAGTCAAGCCCAAGCCCCAAGTTTCTCCTCATACTTTTCTCGTAAATCAAAATAAAAAACTTAATAATAATAATAAATAAAACAAAAAAGAAACAGAATTGCTTAGCTACCAAAATTATAAATATCTCAGTTGGAAAGCAATAACCTCTGTTAATAATTTTTATAAAAATTTATTTCAAATGATTTTATATATTTTAAATGATCATTAAAAAATCTTTAAGGAAAATTAAGCAAAATAAATAAATAAATGTATAATTCAGTTTTCAGCTATTGAATGTTGGTGAATTGGGAATCATCAAGGGGCAATGGACACAATTGCAAAGACCCAATCATTTTCGGGGTGAAAAGCACACTAAGTTCAACCGGAATTCAATCCATGGCCACAATTGAGGCAGCCACAGCCACAGGTCACTTTGGGCCCAGAAACTTGACCATACATGGCAATTAGCACGCAATTCGGGCCGCAGCTCCCCGGGCCAATTGCACGGCCAGCGAAATCATGCCGGCAAATGCGAAAAGCTGCCAAAAGGCAGCATTGGACGCAGTGACACGTCGACAAGGCTGCGCTTATAGCAGCGCCCACTGTAGCGTTCATAAAAGGTAAAGTCAGGTAAATCGAGCGCTGACCTGCCATGGCAACTGCCACACTTTCAATGCGACCCCAGCTCAAGTACATTCGCCTCTTTTGGGGCGGCCGACGCGCTCTGCTCAATTGTTGTGAAATCCCTCAGATGTAGGTAGGCCCATGCAATTGGCATTGGTAATAGCGGGTGCTGAGGGCAGCGAAAGCGCATCATTTTCCGAGCCAAATGGGCGTGCCTCACAGTCGTGCGGGCGGGTGGGTAATGTAAACCATCGAGAACCAATTATGGCCACGTGGCAGATGAGGCGAGTGAGCCCAGTGGTGGCCAGCAATACAAAGGTCGGCACGACAACCAGAGCCACGCCAAGTGGACGAAATTCACAATTGGTAACCGGAATTGCACCACCTGTCCATTCGCCGAAATTGTTGATTGCGTTCGCCTCGCTTTCGGCAGCTCTCGTTGCTCATCTGCCATATTGACACAGTGAACTCAGAACACTCAATGCAATTTGTTGTTAAATCGATAAATATCGATGTATTGAAATAACTTCAAGATTGTGAAACAATAACTCTTTATATATCACACAAATTATAAGAATATTTCACAATAAATTTGCAATATCTTCATCGGCATATCATTTATTACTTATGACCCTCTCCAACTGCTTGTTCCATTGCGAGTGAAAAATTGTTATAGATTTGGCAGCAAAGTGGATCATTAGTCAGCGGAAACTAATAGGGCTTGCTTATCGCAGGCTCAGCTCTTTACTGGCTTACCATTGTTCTGCTAATCTCAGTGCGAAGGAGCCGGACCCATCGAACTCAACATTTCGGCTAACGAAGCTAATAGCTGCGCCAACTCCAAATGCTGTGGTCTATTCACGCACTCAATCGAGCAGTGCGGCTTGACCCAGCACCAGGACAGGTTGATTTTTGAGCCCGAGCTGGAGTGGGTCGGTAGCCACTGCAGAGTGGGTAAGAAGAACTGTGCCAGTGAATGGAACATTGTTCGGAGCTCAGTCAGTTGCACAGCTTCGAGTTGATTTTGATTAATTTGTTTGCGTTCACTAAGCAATTTGCACGCGGCGCCCGCATGGGCCGCAGTACAACAAGGACGACTCTGGCTCGACCTGCTCGTAGATGGGACAGATAGCAGATAGAGTTATGGCCAGGTGACGGCAATGGACCAGAAACAACTCTGCATGCTTAACACATTTGCCCAGTTGCAATGCGTATGTTTGCGCATTGCGTGTTGGCTGGCAGGTTCAGCGAAGGGGAGCGGCTCCTGTTTGCCTGGCCAGTGGTGCGGGTGCGGGTGCAGGAGGGGGCTGCTCTGAGCCGGGCAACTGCAGCGGTCGGAAAACGGATGTGCGCACATTTGTTAGCTGCCAGGGGATTATAGAACAAGCGCCAGAGTATTTACCGCTGCTATGAATGACCCGGCCACGCCCGTGCCCCAACTCCAGGTCCCTTCTGCTGTTTGCTTCGGAGGCAACTTAGCCAGCTGCGATATAGATTGGGGTTTGCATCTACAAATTGCCACTGCGCTGCATGTCCTTGCCACTGCACTGACAGCAGCAATGCGCGCCACCCCCGCACGCGTGCTAGACAGTTGTTAACAATGTAGTGCCACGCCCGCTTCGCCCCCCGCCTCTCTCTCTCCATTAGATCTGTCAAACTGACGAAATTTAATTGAATTCTTGCGCTGCAACAAATTAATTTCAGCTACACACAGTCTCAGGCTCTTCACGGAAATCTTTTATAACACTCGCAGCCGAAGCTCCAATAAATATTCATCGATCAACTTAATTACGGCTAAGAAATTACTGCTAAACAAAATTTCGATGTGCAATACAAAATTTCGAAATACACTCTAAAAATAAATATATATATATTTATATATTTGCAAATCAATAAATAATAAAGAATATAGAAGTTACTATAATTTTGCTTCATCCCATTCTTCTATTCCTGCACACTCACACCTACATATATATTTGTACAGGGTATCCTCATCTTTTACTCATGATATTGCTGCTGTTGTTGTTGTTGTTGCCGTTGAGTCGTGTCCAAACTGCCACTTAATTAATTTTGCAGCCATCAATTGACGGCAACACCTTTTCTATGTAAAGTTGAAAAGAAACTTTGACAGAAACGGGAACTTTTTGCCTTTGGCTTAATTTGACTTTGATTCATAGAATTTTATGCGCCGTCCCGACTTGTTAAAGTTAATTAATTACGAAACATACGCGTTTTCCCATTAATTACGTGAAACGAACAAAAAATATAACGTGTTTTGAATTCAAAACAAATTTTCATCAATTTTTTCCTTTATCATTAATGAATTTGTTTTGTTCATTTAAATTCAGGGCGAGCTAAAGACTTTTTCAAACTTGAAAATGGTTGATTCAAGAGAATTTTACAACGCAGTCGCTGCTATTTAAGTGGAGCAGCACCGAGATATTTCTTTAAGAGCTCCCACATACATATATAAATATCTTTATACAGCGGGGCTTCTTTCGGCTGAAAATTATTTCGGAGCACATCAATTAAAAATGTAATTTGGGTCAACTATATTTAGCGAGTACTCTGGCCTCCTTCGCTTTTAAATTCAAATCAACTGGGACTACAACAGCAAATATGTTCGATATGAAGGGAAGCATTCTCCTGCTATAGATCAAGCGCAACTGCTTTTCCCATAGCGAACATTTCGCTAATCAGCCACAGCACATTTAAACTGTGCTGTTGCTGTTGCTGTTGCTGTTGCTGCTGTTGTTGCTCACCTTTCTGTCTCGACCTCCTGGTCGCAGAGTAAACGCCGATAAACGCTCGTCGAAGCGCATAATCAGGTCCCGACGCAGCGCGCACGGAATGTGGGTCGTGCAACGTGCCGCAATACTTTTGAGGGAGCGCAAGAACAAATCGAGCGCTAAAATCAATGCAATCAATAAAAGTGTGCCACACCTCGTCGGTCGCCACGGGACGTATCAGCTGCTCCTGCTCCTGCCGCGGCATGTCAGTAGTCTGTCCACCCACTGCGCACACTGCGACTGCGACTGCGACTGCACTGCTCTGCTCTGCCAATCATGGCTCGCGTATGTAGTCGTATTCATTTTCTATATACTGCAGCTCTTTTGCAGGTCCTGGCAGGAATTGTCGGCGTCAGCCTGCGGCGGCAGGGCACGGCAGCTAGCTTCAGCGCTGACTGTATGTGTTGGCCTTCAGTTTGCCATGCTGTTAAGATTCACAATTTGTGTACGCACACACACACGCGCATACTGATGTACAAGCATGCATATATGCATGTGTGTGTGCATGTGTAAAATACACACAAGAGACAAATTTCAGGTAAACACACTTGAGTTGCCTGGCGGGCCGACTGCCTAGCAGCCAGAGTTCCTGACTGCCAAAAAAAAGCCATTACCCTAGTAGCAACAGTAACAGCAGCGACAGCAGCAGTCGAGTCGAAGGCGTGCCAAGGACATGTGAAGGATTCAGATTCATTTTAGCGCCACAGGAGTCTGTAAAGCCATTAGTAGCTTTGCTTATAAAGATCGTCAACCGGTTGCCCGCCACTGGTTCGCTCTCTACTAGGGCCGGCTCCGACGGCATCTAAATTAAGATAAATGTGCCGTTGCCTAGCAGCTATGGCCCGCACATACCTTATCGATGTCGCCCTCTCCTGCCTCAATTGAAAGTGGCACGTGGGAAAAATGAAAATGCTAGCGTGAAATATTTGATGACACCTTCGCCCGCCCCGCAGTTCCTTGCATTCAAATTTATATAAATGTTGTCTATTTGCGACGTAATTTGTTTTGCGGTTAAAGTGCCAGCAGTACTTCAATAGCCACGCCCCCTGCCACCGCCTTGTGGCATATGCCACAGTCTTAAAGACAGCGACACCACTTTAAACGTAGCTGCAGTATGAGCATCCACTCCATTTGCATTCGCATGTGCGCTGTGGCAAAATGCGTTCCAAGGATTATTTAAATATTTGTTGATTTGCATAGGAAAATGGCGTGCTGGCGGCGCTGCACAGCTGGCAATTGCTCCTAGCACCTGTGGGACTGCTACACTGAGCAAAGTTTTTGACTATGCTGCAGACGGGAGGGCTCGACTGAGACATGCCTCTGACTCAGGCCCAGAGCGGCTGTAACTAACACTGGAGCTCAGTTTAAATTCAAGCACACACATGAACGGAGGTATAAACGGAGGTGTATGAATATATATCTCACCTGAACAGCTTTGACATTTGTCGGAAGTTGTATCTCTTCAGCGAGAGCTCAGACTTGAATGAAATAAATTTTTAAAGATAAATAAATGAATAAACTTTGCCAAAGAAAATATTCTGGCCTGTAAATATTTACCTTACCTGCTTTTTTTTTTAGCTCAAATTAATTGATAAAGTGCTGAAATAATTTTTAGCCATATATAATGTATTAGTGTATTTAGTAAATTTAATAAATTGATGATAAAACAATGTATGATATATTTAATAAATTAAAATAATTTTTAAATTTGCATTTCGAAGTACATGGATATATACATATATATTTGATAAATTTAATTAATTTATAGATCATATTGGCGTAGAGGAATATATTTCAATATATTCTTCGCTATACATACATAAATATAAAGTATGTTATTTTGTACATTAAATATTATTTTTGAGAACCAGGAATAAATGAAATCCGCTTTTAATTATTATCTAAGAATATAAGTATGCATATATGTATATGAATAGATGATTATATTATTTTTAGACATTCTACTTTCCATAAGAATATTTTATAACACTGATTCTGAAACCAATTCCATTTTTGCTCTACTCTAATCAAATGAATGTGATTCGCCTGCAATGGCTTTAAGCCAGCTTTAGTTCGCCTTTGGCTGCATTTAAAATTGTCAGCTTTAGTGACAATGCATGTGTCTTGCAGATTAAACTTGTGGATGTCAGCATTCCATGGATGCATCGCGACATCCTAACATCTCTGCATCCAGTTTCATCCGCGTCCGTTACGACCGCCTGAGAAATTGTCACGCAAACTGGACATGCAGCGCGGATGCGGACATGCACCAAATACGTGCAGCTTCTACCAGTCTGTGGCAGAGTGGAGGGACTGCCTTCAGTGCCTGGACTCACTGCCGGGCACTGGCAATGCAATTTCAAAATATTTTGCATATTTTCAAATAATTGTAAATGCTCTTGTATGCAGCAGCAGGCCAGATTTTCACAATCGATCTTTCTACTTGTGAATGGCATTTTTAGGAATTTAAGTTTGGTTCGGAGAGAACTCTTAAGGCGACCTGGTGTTTTATTTGCTTATTTGTATTACTATTTTTTTTTTTGTTTTTCATCTCGGCTATCGTGGTCTCATCTGCATTCCCCAAAACAATCAAAAATCAACGTCATTCCCATGAGTTGCGCTTTCAAAGATTTTCGACAAAGCTCGTTTTGGCATCACATGCAAATGGAATGAATGTGAATATGAAACAAGAGACAATGGACGCATAACTTGGGAGCTACAACATTTGCGAGGGCTGCCAGATAATATTGGGTAAATATAAAGAAAATACTTGGGTAATATTAAGAAATAAATATATATATATATATATATATATATATATATATATATATATATATATATATATATAAAACTAAAATATATATAAATAATCAATAGTTATTCTAATCTCTTAAAGCTTATCTTATTCGTATGACTGATCTAAATTCCAATTTGTGGAACATCAAATGTAGTTTGATGAAAGTTATAAAGTTTTATTGCTGCCCATTAAAATGCAGAAAACGCTTTCGACTGCGGCAACTTTTATGGCAGCCCTCGCATACCAAATAGGGCCACTTACACATGCAGTTAGCTGTATGCCAAAACCTGACAGCGCAGAGGTGGAACAGCTTCGGCACAGCAACCGACTTGCATCGAAGGTTTTTGACAGCTGTCATTAGGCTAGACTTCTGCCTGGCAATCTATGCAGTTTGCCAGTTTGCCAGTTCCCCGCTGCTAACTTTGCTGTCCCTTATCACAAGACACAGACAATTAATTTAAGCCGACACCTCAAAGATGTAGGGAGTGAGAGAGAGAGGAAGAGAGTGGGAGTGGGGGGGAGCGAGGAACGGAGATAAAGCTGGCGCATTTCATTGATGGCTGAGCATGAGAACTGCAACGTGCAGTGGCTTTTGATGTAATGCGAGTGATAAAACTCACTCGATACGCTACGTATGTATTTTGCAGCTTATTGGGAATCTTATTATCTCTATATATAATTTAATAATAATGAGAATTTATTTTGATTTTCATTACAAGCACTTTACTTCATCTGCAATTTTGGAACAACTCTTGTGCATCTATTGAAGACCATATGTAGCGACACCCACAGTCGCTGTTGTCGAGTCTTTAATACCTCAACATTCGCCTGCCTAATTGTCAGCCATCCAGCTGCCAAGTTATCAGCGTGTAGCACAGGATTATCACGCGCGCGTGTACTCAGCTTGCTGATAGCTGCAATTGCAGCGCTCTCCCCCTCAGCGTGCAGTCAGAGTTGGTATGAAATGCTTAACCAGCTCTGTGCCAAGCAGGGGAAGCTCTGTGACTAAACATGGCATCAAGCGCCAAGCCCTACCCTAACCAAAACTTTTGACTTCGAGCTGACACAGTTGCAAGTCGTTTGGGTGAATTTCTGGGTGAATTTAGTTTATTTGGGACATGTTTTATGTCCTTGGTAACTGGAAACACAATTTATACGCAGTAATAACTTGAATATGACTTTGTGTAAGAGGTCAAGTCCAGCAGAGTAAATTTAATCATTCTAAATATGCAGATCAAAGTCGGTTAATTAGTTACAAATATAATATAGAAAATGTATTATAACCACAAAAACAAATCAGACAATGACTTGCATATAAAAAATGTGAGTTATTAGCAACTTCGGCAAATTAATTCTCATGCAAATGTTTACATGTCAGATAAATCACAGAGAAATTCAATCAATTGACATGGGCCCAGCAATTATTAGCACATTACGATAAGAGCAGATAAATCAATTTGAGTTCGGCAACGAAGAGCACATTTCAATTACAAATTTGGTTCGCTGAAGCAGATTTTGCCAGATGAATGCAAACGACGCTAAACTGTGTTCAGAGTCCTCGCACTGCACATGCGAGTATATTTGGAGTTGCGGCACAATGGCAATGGTGGGCAATTGTTGACGAGTTACGCGACCCGTTTGCACATTGACGTTCAATGGAAATCCTTTTCCCCCACGTAATTACAATTAAAATAGATGAGCCCGGCACGCCCTGGGCTGGTGGACTTCGGGGATGGCTCGGCGAGCGCAGCGCGTTAATTGTAAATTTATTGAGGGCAATAAATGTCAGCGGATCTTGAGGCTATCAAGGCTGCTACCGCCTGCACAACATGTTACGACAGTGGGCATTTGACTCTGAATTAAATTGAATTGTGGCTTTGATGCAGCGAATGCAAACCAGAGATTAAAATGAATCGATTGCTTAAATACTTTACATTCTGTTTGAAACTGTAATTCAATCTTAAATGAACTGAACATTGATTTATTTTCGGGCCCATAATGAATGCCTTTGTGAATATCAGAAACTCTCTTTGAGAGCAAACGCGACTACCATTTGGGATACAATCGCCCGATGCACCGCAACAACTTCAATTCTTTTGGCCAATGTTAAGCAGATACAGTTGCACATATCGCCGAACCACTGAATGCAATTAACGAGCCCCGAACTCCATGGAAACCCCGAGAGTGCACAGTCAATTGTAATTACGTGCAATAAGAATAACATTGCCATGCACGCAGCTCGCCAAATGGGATTAATTAAAATTGCTGCATAAGCCGCATGTGCGTACGATGATAACGTTAAGAAATTTGAGAGCAATTGCAGCTGCTCCCCTTTCAGTAAGAACTTCAAACTTAACAAGCAAGTATCCAGGCGACGCCAGATTCATGATGAATTCGTGTGAAACAGGCAAAAGCTGATACAATTTTAAAATATTCTATTGAACAATCTTGAGGGAAATGAAAGGAGAATGCATGCGATATATATTTGTCACATATGTGAGTTACTAAACTTGTTAGTGACTGCATTGCATACACACTAAATTCTATTACAACAGCCAAATCGCAAAATAAATATATATTAAATCAATCAGGCTATTCAGTATTTTATATGCTGTGCGCCCTTAAAAATAAGTTGAATAAATCAAACTGAAAAATATATCCATGAAAATGTCAAAAGTCACTTGAAAATAAAAAGAAAGGCAATTTCATACCTTAAAGCTGAAATGCCGAGCTTTGATTATTGAAAACGAAAAAAAAAAAAAAAAATAAATAAAAAGAAAACGTCCCACGCATAAATCAAGTCATAAGCTGTCTCTGGATTATTAATATGCTCAGGAAAAAGAATTTTGTGATTTATTGGCATTAGACAAACGCCAAATGTGCAGGTCCCAACTCTGCTTGGCTATAGGATTAGCAGGAGGCGGCAGCAGAGGCTCCAGCTGAATGCCACAACGGATAACAATCAAGCGCACAGGTGAGTGTGTGTGTGTGTGTGTGAGTGTGAGTGTGTAACAAGTCAATTTGTAGTGCAAATTTGCTCAGTTTATGCAGGCACAAATCATTTTCGTATGCTGGACGCTGGCCACAGCAGAACTGCGCGAATTTTAATGAATGTTCTGCCCCAAAAATTGTATGTCAGCTCTTATATGTGCGTGTGCTCCTGTATTCCCTCTGGCAGCAGAGCTGTAAGTTAGATGTATGCAGTAGCCAAAAGCAAATGTAATCATATGAATTTCTAGCATTGCTAAAAAAGTATTTAATAAACATTTTCTATTTCGCAGATCTTAATAATCAAAGTCACTATAGCTTCTTTTGTCTTTTCAGTTCTTCTTCCGCTTTGCTTTACATTTCTCACATTTTACATTTACATATTGCTTCAACTTCAACTATTATCATACACAAAATATCTCCATATTGCAGCATATTCTTTAGTTTCATCACCCTCTGCTTTCGAAGTTCGAAGGGCATTTTGAGGTCGGTCAACAGCGGTGTATTCAGTTGGTACATGGATTTGTTGCCTGGTTTTGGTTTTGCTGCTAAGAGTCTTAACTGGCGTTTGGCGCAGTTGGAGTTGGGACAACAGCAGGAACAGCAGCAAAAACAACAACAACAATAAGAAATACAAGTGCAGCCTCGACTGTGGCTCCGAGTTTTGCTTGTGGTTCTGGTTCTGGTTCTGGCTGGGGCTCAGGCTCGGGCTCTGGGCTTATTATGATTGCAACAAGCAAGTTGGCTGGCGAGAGGGAGTGCGAGAGAGAGAGAGACAGAGAGAGAGAGAGAGGGAGAGGGAGAGAGGGAGAGGGAGCGATGTAGGTTACGAATGACTGTTTAATGCGCTTGCTTTGCTGCTATTTGCCACAGTCCCTTGTTTACAGTCCGAGGTCTCGGTGCAATTGAGCTTGAAATATGTTTGAAGTGCTTGCGCCCATTTCCAGGTCCTGGCGAATATTCGGCTTTGTGCAGATCACAAATGCAGTGCTCCAAGTGCCAGTCACCCACAATCCGCTTAAGAACTGTACGCACCTCTGCTGCTAACGCCTCAACGAAAACGAAAATAGAAAAAATGAAAGCAAAAACAAAAAATATGTCGTTCGAGTTTCTGCTCGATATAAACTGTTTCATTTACTGTGAAACGAGCGGGGAGTAAAGTATCGAAATCGGCTGTAGTTAAAGTTTAACCACCGCATTGCAGCTATAAATTGTTACAAAGTTTCAGCAATTAGGTAGAAATATTTTCTGCCAGTGCTGAGCTCTGAGCTCCTCTGCTAACCGCATCACTGAAAACAACTGCAATGTGGCTAGCACAAAATAAATGCCCTTGCATGTTTAAGCCAAATAATAATAAAGAAAACAGCTGTATTTGCCATTGTATTTGTTGCTGCCATTAACTTTGGCCTGATTGCCAGCCTCTCGCCGCCTCATCCACCTCTGCCACCTCGGACTATGTTTGCTCGGCTTTTGTGTTCCTTTGGAGAATTCGTTAGAAGTTATGGCCAACAAATAAAGCTTAAGCAGCCAACGAACTGGACAGGCGAAATGCTAAAAAGCACTATAATAGGAAGTGAAATTAGCCAAACTGCAGAGATAAGCCAGAATAGAAATTAAACAGATAAAAAAATGCGAGAGCTGGCATAAGGTTTCTATTAATATCAGGCCAAGTTGTTGCCAAGGCAACACTAAAGTGGAATTTGTGGCTAAAATATCCAAGCAAAAAAAACTCAGTTAGAAATTTGAATATTGATTTGTTATAGATATTTATCACATATTTCATATTTATTTTTATTTTATTTTTTTTTTTAATTTAAAAAGGCAAATCAAGAGGGAATTTGGCATTTAATTTATTCAAGTGTTGAGTAAACAATGAATGGTAAATATGGCTAAAATGTTATTTATGACTTGTAAATATTTGTGAAAAATAATTGTGACAATAATGACAATAAAATTGCTAAATAAATCTTATCGGGAGGGAAAGTCAATAAGTAAACAAACTGAAAATCGTGGAACCATAAATTTCTAAGCAAACAAAAAATTAATTCAAATGATTTATGACAATTTTTTAATCATATAATTACAACAATGTATAAAAATCATTTTATTAAAGGAAAAAAAAACGGCACTAAATAGATAAATAGTAATATAATAATATTAGCTAAGGCAGCGAGGACTAGAGCTACCCTATGCTGTTAAAACTGAAAATTATCCAAATGTAAAAAAAAAAACCTTAATTGTAATAATTTAGCAAATTTTAGAGGGAAAATAGAGGGATGTATATGTCATACAGAAATAGATGTGTGTCTCTATTTATGTAAGCAATGCATACCCCGGGGCTACAGGTGCTACAGGGTATATCATTCAAAAACAGAGCACTTCAATGCAATGCCATTGGTATTAATAAAAAATATAATAATTTATCATTGAGCGAACGAAAAAATATTACAACATAAATTAGACAAATGCAACAAATTGAACAACAGCTACAAAGGCAATTCTCTCGTGCCACGCCCACAGATGCTAAACGCCCACACAGACTGTGGACAAATTCAGCAAATGGAGAAAGTCAACAATTCTCATTGTCAGCTTTGGCTCTGAGCAATAAATTTTGCCATCAGAGCAAAGTTTTGTAGGGCGAGCCGAGAGGAGAACTATTTGTAATATAATGAGCATTTGTCTGGCTATGTCTATGCTTATGTGGATGTGTGTGTGTGTATGTGTGTGCATTTGGTATGTTTGTGTACGGCGTGCTTATTGGTTGCATCAATTGTCAACATAAATAAAATTAAATGTTTATCCCTGGTGTGTAGCGGAGACAGGGATAAACTGACAGCCCGCAGAGGCTGTCACACACACACACACACACACACACGCACACACACACCTGTCTGTGGCTGTCAAAGTGACCATTTAATTTAATACAAACACATCGTCCGCTTGTTTCTGCCCTCGACAAGTGGAAATTAAATACAATCTTCGCACGCATACACAATTGACTGGGTCACGGTCTATCCCTCTGATTCTCTCTCCCTCTCTCTCTCTCTCTCTGTCTCTCTCTCTTTCTCTCTCTGTTAGGCAATATAGAAATTGCTCCAAATCACCATTAGGTGGCATTACCTTTTACCAGCCTCGCAAAATTTCCATTTGCTTAGCATAGCATATTTGTTTAGTCACCTTTACTTAGCTCGCAGTTGGCGGTTTCGCCCTTTAGTGTGGCCTAAAAAAAGATGGCTGCACTGTTACAAAGAGAGTGTATCTAATAATGCATACGACAATAAATAACCACAGGGTATTTTAATACAACTAGTAAAATTGGGCCTTCTATTCGCTAGATATTTTTTATTTAGAGTTATATGCAGTATTATTTAGATTGTGAAACATTTATTTTAAAATCTTTTTGCTAAAATATGGGTAAAATAAAATAATATATATATATTCAAATACAGGGATTAAGTTAATTTACAAACAATTTTTTATTTTTCACATAAAACCTGCTAGGGAAGCTCATAAATGAATATATTATATATATAATGCAGTTATTATATTTATTATGTATGTATGAATGATATTATATAAATTAACTTTCAAATTATTCATTTATATCGTATAAACAATTGAAAAATATTTTCAATTTAAGACAAATTTGCAGATATTAATTAAGCCAATAATAAAAATAAATTCAATGAAATAATGCAGCTCGGTTTCCATATCATTGCTATCAAACTCTTATGAATCAAGATTCTTACGCTTATATTCAACCCTTCCAATTTAGTTGCCCCGGTTTTTGGCAGTGCACCCAATCAGTTCTCGGAAACTACACTCTGGGCATTTGAACGAGAGATAGACACAAAGAGAGAGAGAGAGAGAGCGAGGGAGAGAGAGAAAAATGTCCTTGACATTTCTTATGCTTATCGTTGTCAGGGCAGGCGTTGAAATTGTAATTTGTTTAATCTCAGGTGGGCAACGAGCAGGCACACCGAAGACAAAGAAATAATGCTGTCCTCGGCCATGTGTGTGTGTGGCTGTGGGTGTGTGGGTACGACTCGATCTGGATGGGGTGTTTAGAGGTGCGATTGGGTGTGTGAAAACCACTTAATCCGCGCGACAGCTGCGTCTGCGGTCGTAGCATGCTTTTCCTAATTAACAGCAGAATAATGCTAATCCAATGGGAAGGCAAGGAAAAGTACATTGCGTGGCAGAGAACAACTTGATGTTTATATTAAAATTAATTAATTTATTTATTTCATATTATATAAATTACATTACCGAGTGGCCCGCGCTGCGTTGCCAAAAATATAAATGTACAAATCAACTTTCTTTTAACTAATTTGTTTTTGGTGTAGCTGCGTGGGTGATTGTGGATATTGGTATTGGTATTGGTGTGTGTGTGCATGTGCGTGTGCGTGTGCATGGGCGTTAATTGCCGCTTTACATGTGGCGCGTGTTGCTGAAGCCGCCATGGCCCGCCTGGGAGGCACCCTTGTTGTAGCCCATCTGCAGGTTCAGCTCGCCCTCATGGGCACGCAGCTGCTCTTCGGTGAAGGTGCGCTCGTTCTTCTCGGCCATCTTGGGGCCCAGAGTGGGGCCAGTGAATTCGGGATGTTTTTGGGTCTATCGAAGAGAAGTTATGCATTAGAAAGTTGAATGTGGTGTGCCGCTTGGCTGTCGGCTTGCCAATCACTTACAATGCGACCCAGGGCGTACAGCGAAAGGGTCACTTGTGGAATATTGCGACGCTCGAAAAGATCGGCAGTTTGGAATATCTCTTCCTCGGGCACACCGTACTTCTTGACCGCCGCCTGGAAGCGCTGAATGTTCTCCATCAGCTGAAAGTTGGTGCCGCGTTCCTGAATCTTCTTCACGGAGCCAGGGGCCAGCTTATTGATCAGCTTGCACAGCCAGATGCCGTCCTTGAGGATGTCCTCATATTGGCCGCTGGGCACCTTCTCGCCGAGCACGGCAAAGATCCAGTTGAGCACCTCCTGTTCCTGTTCCTTGTTGCGTGGCTGCAATGGAGTAAAACGATGCCATTAGCTGTGAGTCCACTAAATCAGTCTCTTGTAATTGGCGACTCTTCAATTGCCCGATCCCCAAATGAAAAAACTGCACACAAAAGTAAACAGACAAATCTCACAGATTGCCCGCATTCAGCCGGAAGTCAACATGGAGGCTTAATTTGGCTGTTCTCTTTTGTTTTTTCGCACTTAGCAAATGTGCGACAAGGCAGCTTGCGGTGCGCAGGCGGCCTTAAGCCTTGGGCCAGACACCCAGTTCGAGAAGTAGGCATCTGCCCTTTGCCCACAACAAAGTGAAGCATGAGAATGGAAATGGAAATGAAAACGAATAAATGTACATTCATTTTCCAATTAATTAATTTCGATTTTAATGGCGCGCCACGTGAAAAGCTCAAACGAAACCGAAACCGAAACCGCGGCCAGCGCGCACAGACGTCGCAGTTTATGTGACACTTTTCGCTGACAGCCAAAGCCACTAACTGTTTAATTGAAATTTACTTGTGCGTCCGGCTGAGAGAGCAGCGCCTCACTTGGGTCGATTCGAGACTGGCAGAGTGCGACCGGCCCTTCCATTTGCGACCTGTGGGCCTAATTAGGCCTATGAAAGTAAGTAGGCGGCTCTAAAAGGAGTTCTTCGGGAGTCTAGAAGCTTTGCGAAAACGCATAACAATTATCTCTGCATAAAGCTGACCCGAAAGATATCAAACTTTATGCAAAAAGACCCAAGGAGGCGCAAAATAAGAGATCGGAATATTTACTTAAAGTGAATGTAACCATAAATATAATATGAATAACCGAGCAGAATGCAAACTGAGTCTTGCTCACGACTTCAGATGCATAGACAACAAATAAATCCCACTCAATGATTGAGACAACACTCTTAACGCTCTCCTCTTAGGTATATAAAACTAGGAAGAAGTCAGTTTCAGTCAATGCTTTTACTTAATTCTCTGCCACAGATATTTTAAACGAGTCATTTGACGTGGGCAATTCTTTAGTAATTGCCCAACGTCGCATAGCAAGGAAAATCTAATTAATTTCACTAATTAAACCCCGGTCCTGGCTCCGTTTTCTGAGCATGGCGTATACGCAACAATTGACTGATTGAACAATGTGCACACATTTTAATTGAAGTCCCATGGCAGCAGGATTTGTTCTAATAATATTTGTGCATATTTATGGCGAAAATGTTGTGATTTTTAGTTATTATTGCGGCCTTGTTCATACATACATTGAAAGCTGTCATTTGATTTGCGGCCAGTCATGAAATTATAATAAATTTTGCTAACCGCGATGTCAAAAACCGAACTGTCCACGAAACTTCAAATATTTGGTTGGGCTCACAAGTGGAAGAGATCCAATATCGGCCAATGTTTCAGCATGTAATACAATATATGTCGGTGATGGGCATAAAATGCACAAATAATAAATTAAAAATGTAAAACTGAATTGAGAATCCTATATTGAAGTATGTTGTTTATGTTGTCGCTATTTTTGTATGCATGTTGGTTCAGGCGGCACTGATGCATTACCATATTTTGCGAATATTAATGCTGCATTTCAATACTTCTTTATTATTATTCGATTCATCTACATATATACTACATACATATATATAGATTTTATACATATATTATTTATTTATGGGCTTGTTTGGTCGATATTTCAGTTGGAGCAGAACCACGCTTAAATAGCCGCCAATGAAGCGAGGGCATTTTAATGAATTGCACATCAATTTGCATTCGCCGAGGCTTCGATTTTAATTTCTGCGAATCGAGCTGAGCTGGGCGGGTGGGCGTGTGGGTGTTCTTTTGCCCAGTTTTGCTTTTAATTTTTAATTGAATATACAAACAAGAAACTAAGGAGAGCTCTGTTATTGCTGCTCTGAAATTATTAATTGTTTTTCCGATGTTCAACTTTATTTCATTGCTGATGCTTTTACTGCTATTCACAATTTCGCAGACAGCTTTTCACACAGATATTGATACGACAAGTGCAGCCTCATATAATGAATCGCTGAATTACTGAGAACTACGTTATAATTTATGAGCATTTTTATTTATTCAAGTGTTGCAGCTATCGAGCCTCAAGCGTCTCATGAGAGCTCAAAATACGAAATGAAAATTGCCCAGTTAATTTCAATTCATTGATGCAAGAAAAAAAGATTCAGCGCTTCGTACAAAATATAATGATTACATTTTTATATAACAGTATTCCCAGTTATAAATATGTATTTAATAGAAAAATTGAATTTAATTTATAATGGAATTTAGTTTGTTAATTATACATTACAATTATTGTGTCTTTGATATGATCTACGAATTATTTTTGTTTACTTGTGAGCGGATTTCTAAATCATGACTAAAATATTATTAAACTGCTTTATAAAGAACTAACAAATTTTAGGTATTTTAGTCAAAGTTCTTAGCACTCTAATGTTTGAGATATTTAATTCAACAAGGAATTATCATAATAATGAGTAGCTTACAGCTGATATTCTGGAAGTTGGCTTTTAAAGTAAGTAAAATATTATCTACCTACCTATTTCATAAATTAAGCTAATTCAATGCACTTGGTTATATATTTGGGAATTCGTTTTACTTTCATCTCTCTTCCATAGTCAGCACAAAGGAAAGCCTTATCATTTTTATATTTTCCATAGTTCTTAACATTTTATCGAATATGATTTCCACAGAATTCTGTATGCACTTGACACGCCCTGTGTGCGGGACAATCTGGCATTGCCTTGACGCTGGGTAAATGGACAACAGCCGTGACCTTCAAATAACCCCCAATTTGTGCTGGCTGGCGACCCGTTTTCACTTTACACTTTTCAGTTTTCTGTTTTCAGCTTTCAGTTTTCAGTTTTCAGTTTTTTTTCAGCTGTTTGCCTTTTTTCGGCCGCTGGCATAAATAAAAATTTTCATTTCAACATAAAGATAAACGTTCATTTTTGCGTTCTTCTTTTCCCTATTTTTTTTTTTTTTTCTTTTTTCTGGGCGCCAAAAAGTGTTGATGTTGTTTGGTTGCTGCTGTTGCTGACTTTGCTATTGTTGTTGTTATTATTTCAATTTGTCATTTGGAGCAGTGCCAATTGGCGACCACCACCCAACATTAACCAACCAGCCAAATGAAATAAAAATGTGCATTCGGCGCCCACACGACTAAGCAGACCATTCAGGCCATATAATGTTATAACATTGGCTTGCTCGAATTCAAAGCGGGTATATAGGTTCGCCTCGAATGTGTATGTGAGCAAATCTATTAAAGATTTATGATTCCTTTCCGGCTAAAGAAAGTTCATATCTTTCGCTTAGCAACATTTCAGACAGGGCTGTAGAGCGCTCAGTTTGTGAATGTCTACACAGAGCAGGTTCTACTGTACACATATTAAGGAGTTTATGTCTTAACAGCCCAAATTACATTTAATGTTTGTATTAAAGCTTTTTATATTGCATTTGGATTCTTGCCAATGAAATCGGCAGATGCCGGTCAATAATTTTCCTGATTCGTCCTCGCTGAGCAACAGTTTGTTTTTGGACAATAAACAAAATTTGCAAAGCAATAAACTAAATATTCTACATATATTTAAAATGATGACGCGATCTCTTAAATAAAAAATAAATAATATAATAATAATAATAATAATAATAATAATAATAATAATAAATACAAAAAATGTCTAATTAAGAAATACGAAATTTAAAGAAAAACTTAGTGAATTATTTTAATAATATATCTTGTGCTTTTTTATTTAAAGTTTCAGAATGTGTTTATATTTTATGCTGTTTTTTTTTTTTTTTCAGAGCAAAATTTCAGTAATTAACACAAGAAAATAATTCATAATAATCTAAAACAGAAGTCTATAATAATACAAATAAGAATATTGAACTAAACTAGTAATACTACTTTTTATTAATACTGCTATTTACTAATAATACTACAATATATACTACTATTTAATAATACTACTATTTACTAATACTACTATTTACTAATACTACTTTTTACTAATACTACTATTTAATAATACTACTATTTAATAATACTATTATTTACTTACACTACTATTTACTAATACAACCATACTATATACTACTATTTACTAATACAAATATAGTATATACTACTATTTACTTATACTACTATACTATATAGTATTTACCAACATTAATATTTTCTAATACTACTATACTACTACTATTTACTAACACTACTATTTATAAATTCGACTATGAATTCATTCCGAGAGCTGACGATTTATATTTTCCGACTGGTAAGCCTAGGGGCTGGTCTCAGACCAGGGCACAAATGTCAACAAAGTGATTTTTTATCCTCATAAAAAAACCAAAAAGCGAAGAGGCGCAAATATGATATATGAGTGTGAATTATGAGCCACAGCAGCTGTCCAGGCCCAGTGTGTGGGTGCCTGAGCATAGCGGATATATGTATAATGGCATGGGCATGAGGCAAACAATGCAAAGGTCGCTTCTGCATTTATTGTTAATTGACTGTTTAAATATTTAATCAATAAAAGTTTTTAATTGAATTCCCAAACATTGCATGCCTTGCATTTGTGTGTCCTATAATTGCTTACTTAATTAAACAAAAATCAATTGAAATATCCGCTGATGGTAATAATTAAATGTGATTTCGCATGCAAATTAAAATAATCAGGGGATATGACCATGCCCGATGCCTAATTGACTTAAGCAAAGACTAGCACTATGGAAGTCAGCTGGTTCCGACCTAATAAGATTCAACTAGAAATATGCTATAATTCATATTGAATAAGCCAAGATACATCATTTGCATATTTAGATTTATACATACATATACATATTTAGATTTATACCTTCTATTAACTCAAGAGGAAGAAAACAGAAACTATAGTCATATGCCATAGTAGTATATAGTGTATATAGTGTGTCGATTCTACGGTTTGCTGTGTTTTGAAGTTGCTTACTATTTTCATCAGTACGTGACTTTAATGAAATTGAAACAATAAAATATTCATTATGTTCACATAATTGCTTTTGTATGTAAATATTTATAAGCAAATAAGCAAAGTGCAGGCTTAAAGGGCCATTGCGTGATGTTTTAATTGTAAACTGATCTCACTTGAAATTTACATGCCCAATTATGAAATCAATTAATTGCAATTTATTATAAAAATAGGAAATGTATTTATGTGTATGTATACTAACATACATACTTATGAATATAATTAATCAAAACGTAAAACTTATTGTTCATAATCTTTAACTATTTCAGCACTTTTACTAACAATGAATTCATAATACCATATTCAACTTCATTTAATATTAAATTTAATTCAATTTTTAATTTTCAGAGAAGTCTCGCAATTTGGGTAAAGTGAACTCATATGTCTGAGCTATGAGTATTCACTAAGGAAAACTTCAAATATTAATTTTTACTTATTTTCCGAATGTTTTTTAATATATTTGAATTTTGAATGACACTATAAAGATCAATTAATTTCATTATAGACAGCAACAACAATAATAATCCCACTTGATTATAAAATCTCAATAAATTGACATATTATTTTGTTGAAATTTTATTTTATTTTATTTATTATAATTTTTTGTTTGTTAATTTTTTTATTTTTGATACTTTTCAATTTTGTCCGTAATAAAAAATTTCGTTTGTTGCAACACTTACAGCCATTGTTCTGTTTGGTTTGAGAAATGCTGAGCTATGCGCGACTTTTGCGATCAAAATTGAATTTTCGACTGACGCAAGTTGCTGAAACAGTTTTCCATTTATCCTAAGAGGCCAGAGATAATTTAGGAAAATGCTGAAAATGTTTTTTTAGGTTAGCCAAATGCCACTGCCAGCAGCGATGCTGATAGCGACGCGTCGGCAGCGACGCCAACGACGCCAGCAGCGACGCCAACGCAGCGTTCGGCATTAGACGCCGATTCAACTGTTTCTCGAATGCCAAAATCGCCAGAAATAAAGCCAATGTAGGAGGCAGACAAGGCGGACAAACAAATATAGATATGAGCAGCGGAAGCTCTTGATGACGTCACGACCCCCACTGCAACAACAACAATAACAATGAACTAATACCAAATTATGAAATTATGTAGAAGTGTGGCACATCTAGTGCCAGAAAACGAAAACTATTTTCCTTTCGCTTTTCTGCCCCAGCCACAAGTCGGCAGCAATTTACCAACAAATTGCTATGTACTGAGTGCTCATTTGTATCTGATAGATATTGGGAAATATTTGAGCGTGGGCGTGGCCTCTGTCAGATGTCAAGTTCAGGTATATTATATATCTATATATATAGTATCTGCTGCAGCTTCTAACTAATTGCACATTTTTGATTAATTAGCGCACGTTTCTCACACTTGCAGCTAATTTCAGAGATGACGTTGACTTTGAGTTCGTATATTTTTATGGCGCTTTTTTCTTGAATGTCACTTAGCGAATAAATGCGTCAATTTGCTTTTTGCTTATAGCAAATTTCTTGCTGTTCACGCTTCATTTCAGCCAAATGAACGCGCCCCACATGAAGGCCGCACGAATAAAATTGTAATTTCAATTAAAAGTTTTCTCTGACATTCAGAAATGCCAAGCATTTCGCTGAATGTAAACATATTGCAGAGGAGCTTGCCAGCCAGGTCACACACTCCTACACACACACACAGACACAGAGCAGGCACGCCAACAAGGTGCTGGAACTTTGTCATTCCATTTGTTTATTTGAAAGCAATTAAATTATCTAGCAAAATATTTTGATCAAGTTCAAGTTGAAGTGCGCTGCCATTGAGCACATTTTGAGATACTTTCACAAACAAATATAAACAAATCAACTGAAGGCACATTCGTTTCATCTACCACCTGAAGCGCATAAATTTTCACACCTCTGACTTTTATTTTCTATGCCAGGCAGAAATATATCTATTTGCCTGCTGCTATTGTTGGGCGCCGATGCTCTATGAGCCGGTAGCAGGCAACGATTTTTCAATTTCAATGAAATATCAAAGAGAAGCGCGCCGAAATGCTGTTGATATAGTTGTGAGTGGTGAGTGCTAGTATTATGGCTTGATTCATGATCATCATTTTACTTTTTATTTATTTTTAATTGGAGATAAGGCCATCAATGAATCGTACTGCAAATTAACTTGGGATTGGGTTTTATAACTCGAATGAATTCCTATACTATTTATATATAGAGATAATTGATGAATTTATTTATAGCATATATTCATACGTTAAACTCCAGAGTTTTCTACTTGGACAATCTCCAGTTTCTAACAGAAAGGCTTAAGAGTCACGTCAAAGGCTTACATATATTTATGAGTTAAGCTGACTTCTATTTAAAAATCCCATGCCCGAATGGAATTTTGTCATGGCAATGTGAGACATTACCGAAAAGTACGGTTCAATATGAAAACGTATTTAATATTTGCAAAATTGAACTTTACGCTGAACTGGCATAAATTAGGCATAATTCTTTTGATTTGGCCCAAATAATTTTTAGTGAAAATGCAAAGGGCGAGGAAAACAAATTTTAAAGCAACACCTACGTAATGGAATTTTCATACAAAGATTGTGGCCAACAGCTGCCAAGGCTGCAATCAAAATTAATTGAGCGACTCAGCGCTCAGTGCCAGCTTATGTGTGTGGGAAAATGTATGTATATATGCGTATGCACTGCTGTGTGTGTGTGTGCCAAACTGAAGGCGTTCACGTGGGCGACCTACAAATATCTATATATATATTCATATATATATATATATATATATATATATATATATATATATATATATATACAATGTATGCTGCTCTGACAAGTGGCGGTGGCGTCTGTCTGTTTGTTTGTTTGTTACGACCCAAGAAAGCCAGCAAAAACATTTTTGTAAAAAGTATTTGATTTATAAAAACATAAAAACCAATGAATATAGTCCGAATTCATTCTATAGCTTGACTGTGCAAATACTCTATTCTGGTCAATGTATTTAAAAATCAGAGATAAAGACATGTTATATTAGAAAAAAGGCATATATACATATCTTCATTCTTCATAAAATAAAAATAGACAGATAAATACTAAGTTCGTAACTCTCTAGATCAATCAAGACTTATCCGAATAATTTTAATCTCTCTTTTTCATGTCAGGGTATTTAAGTCGGCTAGCAGTTTCTTTGTGCTCTCGCTTAATACAAACAACTGTTGCTCATAAATAAGAGAATAAATTGGCTAAACAAACAAGAGACGGAAACAGAAAACAAAGCCGTGCACAGCGTTAGCCCCTCCAGTCTCCGCGCAACAATATTTGTCGATAATTATACTCAAGGAAAACCGCACTTGTATCGAGGTCAATTGTACAAGGGCCCCAGCCACAGACATTTTTGGCACCATATGCAGAGCAGTGAATCAATGCATATAGATGTTTCTATCAGCTTTCACAAGGAGCCGATGAAACTGGAAATATTTATGTTTGCCACAAATCCAAGTTTGTTGCCATACATTCTACTACCAACGTTCTTTAAAAATAAAGAAATAAATATAGAGAGTACTGAATCTTGAATTGAAACAAGCGAAAGTTCTGGTTTCTCATCTATTAAAGATCTGTTATGCTAATTTTAATTTTAAACATATTTTCTAAACTTTTATCCGAAGTGTTTTTATTCTTAAATTCGGCTATTGAAAGAATTAAAAATTTTGTATTCAATATTAAGAAAACAAAAACATAGATCAATCGAGTAAATAACAAACAGCTTTTAAATGGCCCATCAAGCAGCAAAGTTTCCATTTATATATATACGAGAAACTATTACATTATACAAACAGATGCGAAGCAAGGGCGAGATAGAGGGCATAACAGTTTTGCCCTGTCCAATATTTAGCATCAAGATGCGAATTTAAATTCAAGTAAGCCCCATAGCTGCTGCTGCTGGCACTATCTGCTGACTTATGCAGTGTGGCCTTTTCTTTCGAGCTGCGACTAAATAATTCCCCCCAATCCCCTCTCTCTGCTGGGTGCGAATGTTTATCTCTGGCCGGCGCCAACAACTGCAAGACGTAAAATTTTCAATTTGAATAATTTCGCGGGCATATCTTGTGCGGTATTCGCATACCCATTGAAATTCAATCGCAATGGGGCGTACTACACAGTCGAGGAATATTTTCGTGATTGACAGCTGACAGCTCACAGACAGCCAAAGAAATGTAGTCTGAATTTTAATAACAAATTTCAAGCTGAGAAATGAAATAAATAATATGTAAATGCTAAAATATATATTAAAAATAATTATAACTTTAATATAAATTTAGTATATAAATAATAATACTAAAAATTCATTTTTATGTCTTTTTCTTTATATTTACTTTAAGTTCTATATATTTTTGAAAATATTTGGCATAGGATCATATTAGCTTACCGCTGACATAATTTACAGGGCATCCTCTACTACAACACTCTCAACTAAGGCACTTTTATTTGTTAGATTTTAGTTTGCGCTGCTGTTTGGCTCTCTCCTCTGAGCTGCAAGTCCAGTAAATAGTTGAATAAATATTAAAAAATATAAAAGATAGCTGCAATATATGCAAGCTGCAGGCAACACGCAAACAATTTACGATCTAAACTCATATAAATACACAAATATATATATACATAAATACGAATATTTATATATGTATATGTGCGACACACGGACACACAGTTATTTGTGTTTGCATAAATTAGAGTTTGCTCTGTTGCTTGAGGCAACATATTACGAATCTGTATGTGTATGTGTATGTGTATGTGTATGTGTCTGTGTATCTGTATCTGCTGTTCGACTAGGCCATTATATCACATTTTCCTCCAGGCTGTTTACCAATAAGTCGCACCATTTGCATTGTAGATTTGGGCCGCACTTTTGTCTTCCCATTCCACGAAAGTGCAGCGTGTAAACAATTTGTTGTATCATGTTTTGGCTATTAGTAAACATTTTGCTGTTTATTCTCAAAATTTGCCGCCCATTTCCGCCGCAGGCCCACGCACAGTTCATTCTTTTTTGATTTTTTTATGCTCTAGCACAATTTTCACGACAGCTGCCATATGTTGCCCATTGGCTGGGGGATCAATAAATACAAATTCACTATATTCGCGACTTGCATATATATGTATACATATATACATGTTCTGTTATGCTTTGTGCCAATTTAAAAAGTAGCTAATTTTATTGTGTGTCTGGCTCATGTGTTTTCCGTTTATTAACTTTTCCGACACTTACGCTGTGGCATATTGAATTGTGAACGTGCATAAATACTAACTGATATCAGTGTAATATTATACTATATATATACACGATTTGTCACTGTAGTGAATATTACATTGAAATATATGTGCACACAGATTTCGCAAAATAAACTTAAAAATTCCAATTAGTAAAGTCTTTGATCCTGAAGAAGAGCTTACGAACAGAACGAAGTACACAATGAAACATATGTGCGTATGCAAATGACATTTGCTTGTCTCTTATGCAAGTGCATTAAAATATATACATGAAAGAGCTCTTTTCTCTCCAAACAGCCGTGTTGCCTCGGAGGACAGCCCTCTTCGGGCTGGTATCCCACACTCAGCCTAGGAGATGGCGACTCAGCTAATGTGTGTGTGTGTGTGTGGGTGTGCTTGTGTTTGAGTGTCGTCTTTGTAATCACTTTATTTTGCATATGTGAGCGCAGTTAAGTGTATAAGCATTCGTGTGTCTGTGCGTGTGTGTGTGTGTGACAGTGTACTTTGTAAATAAATTGCAAAAATATTTTAAAGGTTGCCAGAGCGACGTCGCTCTCCTGTCTCAGCTCCAGTCGCTTCCCGAAATGAAATAAAACTAAGGACAGCGGCAACAGAGCTTGCCAAAGCAGGACAAGGCAAGGACAAGGCAGATGAAGGCTGGGGATATAAAGTTGCTCGAGGATTTGTAAAATTTATCGTAGACATCATTATGCGACTATTTCACTAGCTCTCGCCCACGCTCTCCGCTCGCTCGCTCTTGAGCTGGGCAACAGCAGCTGCAACATGCAACTGACGCTCGTTGGCTGAGAGGGGGGCAGGTGGTGGAATTTTAGCATTTTACGTTTTACATTGGCAAAATTGTTCTTAAAATGCAAAAAAGAAAAAAAAAGACTACCCTAAATTATTCAAAACATAAGCCATGATATATAATGCGCACAGTGGGGCGAGACTGCGGTGGGAGGGCGACGGGCTGCTCGCTTTCAAGTCTTCAGCACCCTTGAGCATATGGCTTGGGTATATTTAACATATATGACATTGTGAGAATTTATTATGCATTTTTTCTCAATAAGCTGAAATGATATTATCTTTGGAGTTGGTTAAGCTTTGAACTGAATTGTGAAATCGGAACTGAAATTAAATATTCATACATTTGATTTGAGGAATTATAATGCATTTCCGAGCATTTCATTTGCGTAGCTCAATATATTTTCGATAACTCCTATATCTAAAATAGTATTAACATACAAATTTTATTAAGCTGTAAAGCCTAGTCTAAATCTTTCTTAACTCGAAGCCTTTTCCTTTTTATAAGGGACTAAATAGCCAAGTCGATCAGGACATATTTATTCTCCTTCGTGAATTCATTGATCCCGTTACAATAAAGACATTGTTATTTCGAACTTTTATCGAGTTGATTTTGTTTGTCGATTTGATTAAAAGCGATAGCAAGGCGAACGTGCTGCTGACTTTTGGGAGCGCATATAAAGCGTATTAGAATAAACGCAAATAAAATATGGCCTGACCTGGAGATCTGCAAGAAGTGGAGATAATACATTTGCAACGACCGCTGCGGGTCCCTTCTCAGTGCTTGGCAGCCATAAAAACGTGCAAAATGAATCATTATAAATAACAATAAACGAGACGTAAGCCATATTTTACCCATAATAGCTAATAAAACACACTGAAAGTGGCCAAGAGCAGGCCAACAGACCAGCAGACGAGCAGACCAGCAGATCTGGTAATCATGGAAGCATAACAACAGCGGCATCTCCATGTCCGACTACATTTCAAATGATAAAGGAATGCCACAAAAAGGTTGTGCGCCTAACAATAAACCGAGTCGACATGAAAATAAAAACGAGAAAGCTGAAGAACAAAGTGAAAAAGAAATAACAGAAAGAACAGCAAAACACAAAACAGACTAAGAGCTGAACAACGCCTTGACATTCAAGCTAAACAAGTAAAGGTCCCTGTCCAATGGCATCCGCAAAAAAATGACCCACGATTCCTTTTTGTGCTCGCTCAGGCGCCAAGCCATGCGTCTTTACCTTCCGGCAGGTCACGTGGCCAGGAGGCCAGGAGGCGAAGCCGCCAGGATGCACTGCCCGACCACTGTTCCACTCTGATCCGCTCCGTTCGAGTCCGAGCAGCGAGTGCGACTGTTGCTCGAATATTTCACGCTCGAAAATCTTTGGGGTCACACAAATCCGATTTACATGCAAATAAATAAAATTCATGTCGAACCTCGAGTTGCAGACAATAAATTTTTGAGTGCGCTTCACCAACGCTGCCATCCGAAAGAAATATGAGAGACAAAGAGTGAGAGAGGGAGAGAGAGACGGAAAAGCAAGGCGAAAGCGAATGCCTAGCAAAGCTTAAGCTTGAGGGTTCTGGCTACTCTGCTCTGCTTTCATTTGTTGACTTTCGCTTTGAGGTCAGCCTTAGCTACGCACTGTGAAATTGTTTCCATAATGAATCATAAGTGATTTGCCGATTTTCCACATCCCTAAATAGCTCAACTTCAGTTATTAAGAGCTTTGCAAATAAATAGAAAATTGTGACTAGAAAATCGAGTGTTTGAAAAGGCTAAGAATGAAGTTTTAAGCGTTGGGCTCATATTATATTCATTTATTAATGCATGCAAAATTGAAAATATGATTTGATATACCAAAAAGAGGGAGACAAGCTCAATTTCTTTATTTTATTATTTATTTTATTATTTATTTCTCTATTGCCAACTCGTTTTGCACTTTTTCAAAACAATTCCAATGCAATTCATAGCTACAAAATAGCTTTTGCTAACAAATGCGAATCTGGAAATTGTTATTAAACAATTTAGGTGTATTTCTCTTGCTTTTATTGTCAGTTCATGATCGTAAATTCCTCATTAAAGGACAACGCAATAAATAATGTAAACCATTTCAATAAACTCCCGCAATTCCTTGGACACCGACAAAAATGTGGGGACTGAAATTTATGCGCCTAATTTAGCGGCAATAAAATGCGCAGCAACTACGGTAAAAATAATAAAGATGGCAAAATGCTGAACTATGCCAACTAAAACAAAGAGGAGAGAAGAAAGGCAATAACGGGCCAACGATATAAGAAACGATTATTTTTTATTATTTTAAAATTGTCTCCAGTGGAGAGAAGCTGCATAAACAGTCGAGCAGGAGAGCAGACGAGCAGGCGAGCGACAGTTGACAGCGCTGTTGCTATCTGCACGATTTTTGATGTTGCTCAGGTAACAGTCTCTATGTAAGTGTGTGTGTGTGTGTGTGTGTGTGTGCTGTGATGAGAATGTAAATTACCCGGAAAATGCGACATATACAGTAACAACAGCAACAACAACAGCAGCGGTAGAAGAAGGAGCAGCAGCAACAACAACGACGACAATAAGGAACCAGCATATCGCATCAGCTACAAGGAGAACTAGCAGGCACAGGGTTAGGGCGGGAAGGCGTGGCTGTTGCCACAAATGGCTGCCGCTGTCAACTAAAGTGTAAAAAAATGGCAGCTTGAGCGCTGAAAGCCCCGGAAGCAGCCCACACTGGCCTCGAGGTCGAGAGCTTGGCTTCGCCCCCTCCCTGCCATGCCTTCCCTGGCAGACAACAATGTAACATAATGGCGGTAACATTGAGTGCCTACATAAGTCCTTTTAATTTGAATATTTTACGGTCGCAACTTAGGCCGAGGCACCCAAGCATCTGCATGCGTGTGTGTGTGTGTGTGTCTGTGTGCATGTATTGGAGTGTGTGCTCGAGCTGCGCCCGAAAACGTGGCCAACAATATGAGCAACTAAAACAGCCAAAATCTTGAGGACGTGTTGCAATTGTCAAGTGTCAGAGCCAACTAGAGGCAACTCAGGTGTGTGATCTATGCGCGTATTTGTGCGGCGTAGCGACAGCCGGAAACGGAAACGGAAATGGCGGCATTGAGCACAACGTGAGCTTCTTGTAATCTCCAAAATGAAATATCGAAGTTATCGCGGTGTCGCTAATGTGACGTCTGCGCTTGCCCTGCCCTGCCCTGCCCTCCTCTGCTCTGCTCTGCTCTGTCAAACGGCACGAGCTCTATTTTTATCGTTAAATCTTCGATGCGTATGTGAACCCCATTCTTTGCTAAGCCCGAACAGGATTATATATTGAGCTTACATAAATGCCTTTAAGTGGGAAAGCAGATATTACAACATTTTTAAAGGTAGATTCAATATACGTTGATTGCCTCGGTTATTTGAGTTTATTTCTGAAGAAATTTATGAATTTTCAATCAGAAAACTACATTCAGACAGATTTGGTATATTTGTATATACGAAACACATATCTAAGCTATTTTATTGTTTATTTGCATAAAATAGCTAACTCATACTATTTAGAGATATATTTCTTACCTAGCTTCAATTTAAACTGTTAATTCTTGAACAAAATTCAATTGAATTTAGACTGACAAATGAATGCGTGTAAAAAGCCGAAATGTTTTTCTAACAGATTGACGTTAAGTGTCCTTTCGCAGGAATCTTAGATATCAGAGCGACCTAAAATCAAAGTCAGTTGGTTGCCAAAGCGACTTCGTTGGGAATGTTGGCAATTGGTTTGTGAGGCTCTAATGTCATTGAATTGGCAAAAATAACAAGCTCGGTCTATTTATCGGGGCGAGTGCTCTTATGTGGTGCGTGTGTGTGCGCAGGCTTTACATATCAATACCCAATAAACGTTAGACAAACAATGTGGAATGGGATCAATCCGGAATTCTGCCTGTTCGGCCAACTGCAAATGAAACACGTGAAGACGTCGAGGAGTCTGAAATTGCCACGCAACCAATAAACGTATTTATCATACGCCACGTAAGCCGGATACACAATAATAATAAAAGAGCAAAGCCCAAAGAAATACATTGAAAAGTCAAACAGCCAGCGTCAACTTTTCCTTCACTCCCCTCGTGTCTCTCACCTTTACGTTTTCTGCCACGCCCGCCGGGTGTTTTTTTTCAACTGCTCTCTTACCAACTGTAAAGTGTGATAAAACGTGTTGCGAAAGTCTGTCAAGCTGTGTATTTAACCATTATGTATTTGGACTAGTAAATCATAGCTCGACGGGAATAATTAACTGATGGAAAAATAATTCACAATATTTAAGTATAAGTTTTAAATAAATCTTATAAAGAAATACTGCTTTAAGATACTGATTATATTCGATCAACGATGCACTTGGGTTACATATAAGATGTATTGCGTTGCCAGGAGATAATTGCTTAATCAGGCTTACGACAATACTCTTAAGATCTGAAGTTTTCAAATGTGCTTAGAGAGAAACTTCCACGGCTACCGGCGTTGGTATTCTCTTAAGTCTAGTTTCTTGTGTGCTCGCCCGAAACTGCCTTTCTGTAAATATTTTCAGCTACTCTTTTGTTTTCGGCTTGAGTACGCATTGCCCAACTGTGTTGCCTAGGGCTCGAAGACGTTTTAAATTGTATCCTTTCGGCAATTCGCGCCAAGATGTGGAGGTAGGAGAAAAAAAGAAGTGAGGCAAGAGGAGAGAGAGAGAGAGAGGGAGGGAGAAAAAGAAAGGAAGTGAGTGAGGGTGAAGAAAAAAGATGAAGTAAGAGGGTTAAGCATTTTCCGCTTTAACTGTACGCTTTCAAGAGTTTTTCGTACACGCGGCGTATACGCAATTTGGCGTTTGCCTCCGGTCCAACTTTAATGACACTCAGACTGAGTGAGTTTACGTTTGCCCTCTCACAGCTTTGACCCCTCGGCTATAACGTGCGCACGCTCATTTAGCGCTTAAACACATTTCGCAGAAGTTAGTAGAAGCCGCTGATTAATTTTCCATGGCATTTTCCTCTCGTCACATTTCTCTGCGCTGCCTATGTGCATATCAACCTGGTCTGCCGGCAAACAAAATAGCAGCTAGAGATTTGTTAGTTGTAATTAGGTTTTTTTAGGGATTCATAAAGTTGAACACTTGTTTAATTAAGGAAAGATGGCCTGAATACAATGTAAAACTAAGCGGGAAATGGAAAAGCCTCTCTGAGCTGCAACGGAATGAAACATTTGGGAAGGCTAATTAAATAATAAATCAAATATTTAGAATTGGAAAATAAATTTCAATAATTACACCAATTTCTCTTAAATCTTTTCAACTTGTCCTTCAGATTCACAAGGAAACTCTCCCAATTTGTGGCCAATGATATTCAGCTAGCCGTATATCAAGTGAACAGGAAAGAAAGTGTAATCAAACAGAAGCTCGACATAGACACAATGCAACTGGAACTGCATGTGCTGCAAACAGGAAACAATGCCAAAAATGCAAGTGTGGAGGACACTCGGCTGAGCGATTCAGTCAACTGCGAAATTTGAAAATAATTTGCAGAAAAATCTTCCATGCGACAGATGTCGGCCAGATGTGGTCACAAAATATGTGCAAATGCATTTGCCAGCATTAGAGTGCTTCGAAGGTTAACAACAGTCAGAAACTGTCAGAGCTCAATGAGCCTGAAGTGTCCTTGATGCCAGGCAAGTGACAAGTGTTTGCCTAGCTAAATGCATCAAAAACATTAGAGACAGAAGCTGCACATGAATTGTTCCTCCTTACATAATGCACAGTGAATTCAATTTTATATAAATAGGGTTCTGTGAATTTGTAAGGAAATATAAATATATACATTTACGTGCATGCAAGCTTAGGTGTATAGTATATATGACCGATATATATTAATTAATTTGTAATATGACCTATTTCTTTTAGCAATCGATTCCTACTTTATTCCTCCTCTTTTAGCCCATTCCAGCTACACATACACTTAAGTATACGGAAAGAGTTTAAAATTTCTATTTGTATTATATTTATATATAATTATGTACATTAGTAGCATAGCATAGCTGTATATATATACTGAGTTAAACATGTGAAAAATATTTAAATTTACATTTTAGGAAAATGCACACAATGTATAGTTAAATACTTTTAATGAGAAACATCGACCATACGATTTTATACCCTGAACACATTGAGACTGCGAATTCAAAGTCCGACAGGCAGACCCCAAGAGATGTCGAAACTGAGTCGAACTTTCTACACTAGGGCAAAGCTTCTGATCGAGCAGATTCAGCATGTGTACGTGTATGTATATGTGTATGGTGTGTGAGTAGATGGAAGTTATGGAAGCTTAGCCAGAACAAAGGATAACTCTTAGTAGTGTAGAATTTTTACCAGCGCACATTCGAAATAGTTCATGTCTCTAGCGAATTTTGGTAAATTCACGTTTTGCAAATGCTACACAAACTATATGTGTAGGGCTGACGCTGTAATAAGAAAAATAAAAACTCGCGAATTTCGTTATATTATATTCAGGTTTTATTAAGCGTGTTCAAAACCGCGCGAACAATTACACATGTAAAAAAGTAAGTAAGTGAGCAACATTTTGGGAGAGTACTTAGCGGAGCGCCAAGTACTGAGAGCACAGCTGTTATGTTATTAACAGCACGCTGTTAATAACATTGCTGAGCTGTGTGGGGGAGGAGCAGTTCTTGTTAATGGTATCTGGCATTAACATACTCCCCCCCCTTGCAAGGTTGCAAAGTTGGATGGAGGAACGAGCTCATGAGCATGAGCCCGAAAGGACCCACCCGAACACCGTGTTCTGGGCCATGGGAAGGCCGTTAGTGCTAGGAACGATTCCCGGAAGGATGACGTGAGGATACACGTCAGCCCCCAGCACAATGAACACGGAGCTCGGGTGAGCCCAGCTGCTGTCGGCAAGCGTGATTCCAGGCGGGCTGGCTTCACGCTCGATCGGCCGGAGTGGCGTCCGGCAGTTCAGCTGGGGGTCCAGCTGGAAGATGACGTCATGGGAGAATTCGGTGGCCTTCGATCGGATGACACCCGTGCAGACTTCACCCGGACCGACGCTGGTGGCGGAAAGACCCATGGTCCTTGCCAATGAAGCATGGATCCGAGTGGTAGGGCTACACGGGTCGATCAGAGCCCTCACGTCGAACAGCTTCTCCTCTGTCTGCAACCCAATTATGGCTGTCGGGAGGATGCTGACAACCTTGTGTTGCATGAGCGACGTCAGCGACGGAGTGGCCGAACTGCTAGTAGCTGCGGAGGGGCGACGCTTCGAAGTGCGACGACGTCGACGAGCTCCTGGGAGATGCAACAACGTGTGATGCTTTTGCCCGCACGTTTTGCACCCCCCCTTGCTGCGGCAAGACTGCCCTGAGTGTTGATGGGCCAGGCAGTTCGCGCAGTACTTGTTTATGAGTACCGCGCGCAAACGTTTCTCGGCCGGCAGGCCTAGGAACCGCTGACACTTGCGCAGGGCATGGACCCCCCTGCACACGCGGCACCGGAAGGAGTTGGAGCCGGATGGCTGTGCGTCATAGGATGGCGTCATGGCTGAAATGTACGAAGGTGATAAGACTAGGGTGAAAAAATGCGTGCGGATAGCAAAAAGTCAGCTGGACATCACAGGCCTGGTGTCGCCCGTTGGTAGGATGACCAGCTTGTGGACGGGTCTGCGGATGACGCCTCGTGTGGTAAGGACGTCCGCCACTCGGACCCGTCCGTCATCTCCCGGATAGGGAACGTGGACTCGGGCAAGCCGCCACTCGTTCGTGGCGGTATTGTCATCTTTGATGATGACCATATCACCGATCTCCAAATCGCGGTGAGGAAACTGCCATTTGTTCCGTTTATGCAGTTCCTTAAGGTACTCCTCCTTCCAGCGGAAACAGAACTGTTGGTGGAGAGCCTTAAGTCGCTGCCAACGATTCAGGATTGACATCGCTTTTTCGGGAATCTTTGGCTCAGCGATGGAGAGAAGGGGCCCACCGACTAGGAAGTGACCCGGAGTCAAGGCAAGTAAATCGCTGGAGTCCTCAGACATAGGCGCAATCGGCCTGGAATTGAGGCACGCTTCGATTTTAGCCAAGAGGGTCGAAAGTTCCTCGAAGGTGTACTTTGCTGAAGAGGTAGACTTGTAGAACAAAGCCTTGAAACTCTTCACGCCAGCTTCCCACAGACCGCCCATGTGGGGTGCGCTGGGAGGATTGAAGTGCCAGGATAGGCCTTGGAGGGTATATTTTGCAAGCACTTCGGATCTAAGAGATGCTGTGAAGTCTCGCGATAACGTCTTGGCAGCCCCGACAAATGTTTTCCCATTGTCGGAGTAGACCTTTTGCGGACACCCACGCCGAGCCACTAATCGGGAGAATGCCGCCAGGAACTTTTCTGTGGTCAAGTCAGACGTGGCCTCAAGATGGATGGCCTTGGTGCTAAAACACACAAACACGCAGACGTACCCCTTCGTGATGAGGCAGGCGCGTCCCGTGTAGTTCTTCACGTCGAAGGGGCCTGCAAAATCGACGCCCACGAACGTGAAGGGCCTGGAAAATGTCGACCGTTCGGCTGGCAAATCGCCCATCATTTGAGTTTGGAGACGCTTACGATAAACTACACAGGATTTGCATGAGTTTATCTCGGATTTAATCAGGACCTTCAGCTTGGGAATCCAGAATTGTGAGCGGACGAGTCTCATCATCAACTGGTTCCCGCCATGCAAGGATATGCGATGGATAAAGCGGACCAGCAATCTTGCTAAAGCACAAGAGTAGGAAAGGATGATTGGATGCCGTTCATCATAATTCAAGGAGGCGGACGTCCTGATACGTCCGCATGCCCTCAGGATACCTTTATTATCCAGGAAAGGGTTGAGGTTACGAACTGGACTTGAGACCGGAAGTTGTTGCTTTGCGCGAAGACTGCTAATCTCCTTTGCATAATCTCTTCGTTGGCAGTGGGATATGAAGAGGGACTGAATGTCGCGCAACTCATCAGCGCTGAGTTCCTGCGACGGCGGGGGGGCGGATTTCCGGCACCGGTTGACGAAGCGGAATATCCAGGCGGTAACCCGGAGAGCCCGGTTGAGTTCGGAGAACCTGCTTATGAACTCAGGATCAGTAGACGGACTTGCAATAAGGCATTTGATGGGCTTTTGTTCCTCTGTGGTCTCGAGAGGTGGGGCTGGCGTCATTGGCCACTGATCTTGGGGGAGTCGGAGCCACTCCGGACCATGGAACCATAAAGAGCTTAAATAGAGCTCACGTGGATCAACTCCCCGGCTTGCGAGATCTGCTGGGTTCTGTTCAGATCGGACGTGGGCCCACTGTCCAGGGTTAGTGATTTCGGTGATCTTACTAACCCGATTGGCGACGAAAGTCGTCCATTTGCAAGGTGGCTTGTTAAGCCAGGCCAGGACGATGGCCGAGTCTGTCCAATAAAAGGACTGGAAGTTAACTGCCGGGGATGCCGGAAGCACTATGGAACATAGGTCAGCCAGAAGAACGGCGCCGCACAGTTCCAAACGGGGTATGGACAGTGACTTGATTGGGGCCACACGCGTTTTCGCAATGAGCAGATTGGTGGAAAACTGGCCGCCGTGTTCGATTCGCACATAGATGGCGGCTCCGTAGGCGCGTTCTGAGGCATCACAGAAACCGTGGTATTGAACCTTGGTCCCGGGTTGAAAATGCACCCAGCGAGGTATGCGGATGTCCCGGAGCGTTGGATAACCGCCCAAGAACTCTTGCCATTGTTGACGGAGGCCGGTAGGTAGCGGTTGGTCCCAGTCCAGTCCTTGCAACCAAAGTTCTTGCATGAAGATCTTTGCACGCACGACGAAGGGGGCCAACCAACCGGCAGGGTCGAACAACTTCGAAGCCTGCGAAAGCACGCTTCTTTTAGTGTAAGACACCTGAAGAGGAATGTCGGACGGCGAAAAGAAAAACTCATCGGAATGAGCTTGCCAACGGATGCCGAGAGTCTTTGCAGTGCTGGCGTCTTCTAGTTCTAAGAAGTCATCGCACAGCCTGTGACCTTTTGGAATAGTCCTTAGGCAGTCCTTGGAGTTGGACGTCCACTTCCGCAACGGGAACCCCGCACTATCAAGAGCTTCTTTAAGCTCTGCAATAGTTGCAGTCACCTTTGCTTTAGAATGCGCCCCTGCAAGCACGTCGTCGACGTACATGCACTCGGAGATGACCTTGCTGGCGAGAGGTAGCCGGGATCTCACGTCGTGTGCGAGCTGTTGGAGGACTCTCAAAGCCAGGAAGGGAGCGCAATTCACTCCGAAAGTGACGGTGTTCAGCTCATAGTCGCCGATGTTGCCATCAGGCTTGCGGGCAAGGATGCGTTGGAAAGGGGTGTGTTTTGGATCAACACGAATTTGGCGATACATTTTTGTGATATCAGCATTGAACACATATCTATAGTATCGCCATTGGAGGATCTGCATGGTGAGGTCCGACTGAAGGACCGGGCCTGAGTGAAGAACATCGTTCAGGCTTTTCCCATTGGAGGATGGGCACGATGCATTGAACACCACCCTCACTTTGGTGGTGGTGCTGTCGGGCTTGAATACCGCATGGTGCGGCAAGTAAAAGTTTCCATTTGCGGTGTCGCAGTATGGAGAAACTGGCCTCATATGACCAAGGTCGAGATACTCTTGCAGGATAGCTTCGTATTCGGCCTTGAGTAACGGATTTTTTCCTAATCGGCTCTCGTTTTTAAGAAACTGCCCAAGTGCGATGGAACGCGAATGCCCCAGGTCAATGTTGTTGGGATTTTTGAAGGGGAGGGTCACAACATAGGAGCCAGAGCTGTCTCTTCTTGTGGTTCGGACAAAATTGCCTTCACACACCAAGTCAGGCTCACTGGCTACCTTGGGTACATCCTCCACCTCCCAGAATTTGGACACGAGATGGTCGAGCTTCTCTTCTTCAGAGAAGATAACTCGAGTCGTAAATGCGGACACAGTTTCTTGGAAATTTGGTGTGACTGGACCAGTAAGGATCCAGCCAAAGATCGTCTCTTGTCCCATGAGCGAGCCGCAGAGGTTAGGACGGAAACCCCCCTGGACGATCGACGGAAGGATATCCGCACCCAAGAGAACATCAATTTGGGCGCTCTTGAAAAACAAGGGATCGGCTAATGGGATGTCGGGAAGGTTATCCAAAAGCCGCTGCGGGATCGGATATGATGGCAGATTGCCGGATAGGCGTGGGAGGACGAGCGCAGAAGCTTCGATTCGAAGCCTTGGCTTTAACTGGGTCCCAATATGGAAATCACAGAGTTTCTGCGACTTGGCCGCCACAGAGTGGCCTAGGCCGGACACCTTTGTTTGCACAGGTCGATAAGGTAGCTTCATTAGGCGGAACAACCTTTCGGAAATGAAAGTTGCCTCTGACCCCGAATCGACCAGAGCTCGGGCGGGATACGTGGCTCCTAAGTAGCACACGTCAATTACCGCCGTACCGAGCAGGACACCTTGGGTGTTAGCCGTAAAATAAGTTTGGATATTAGGCGCTGCTTCGGACGGACGAGGAGTTACAAAACCCGTGGATGATGAGCTGGTCTCTGCGGTACCTTGGAGGAGTAGAGTAGAGTAGGGTATTATGCCTACCTTTGCATCTGGCGCAATTGTGGATGCTAGTACAGTCGCGCAGCTGATGGCCTTGCGCGAAGCAATTCAAGCACAGCTGCTTTCGCTTTATATAAGTATCTCGTGCTGCAATGGACATTTGCAGAAAGCGAGGACACAATCGAACCGGATGGTTCTCTTTAGAGCATAAGTCACATTTCTTGACCTTAGCGCTTACTTCAGCTTCAAAAGCATGGACTTTCTTGGCTGTAGTAGGGTGCGCGGATCTTGAATCTGGAGTTGTGACTTTCAGGACGGGTTTGTCACCTTCCATAGCCTCAAGAGCGCGAGCACGCTCGCTAAGGAAGTGACTAACATCTTGCCAGGCTGGGATCTCAGATTTTCTCTGCAATGAATGCTCCCAGAGAGATCGAGTCTGTTCTGGCAATTTGGAGGTGCACAAGAACACTAGAATGCAGTCCCAATTCTCCGTCGAGATTTGAGCATGCTCGATGGCAGTGACGCACCGATGAATGGTGCCATGCAATTCTCTGAGAGCTGAGCCTGATTCCTTGGTGACTTTGGATAGGTTGAGAAGGATCTTAAGCTGGCTGTTGACTAACAGCCGCTTATTCTCGAACCGGTCACACAAGGCGTCCCAAGCTGATGCAAAGCCGTCGTTTGTGAGCGGGCACTCGGCGACCAAAGCGTTTGCATCACCTGCTGTTTTCGCATTGAGGTGGAATAGCTTTTCCACTGGAGTCAAGCGCGGGTTCTGGATGTAGATGGCTGTGAAGAGGTCACGGAACGTTGGCCAGCGCAAGTAATCGCCGTGGAACACCTCCGTGTCTACGGGTGGAAGGCGGCAGCCTCCTGACGAAACGGACGGAACAAGTGCTGGGGCGGACGGTGCAGCTCTTGCCGAAATGGCGCTGATCTGCTTGCTCAATTGTGCTGTGCACCGTTCGTAGACCGTATAGCAATGGTCGAATTTCGATTCTACGGCCTCAACGTCGCCACTAGCAGACCCCTGGCTAAGCGCTTTTGAGCACGCATCATATTGCTGCTCCGCTTTCTCCCAAAGAACCTTGACCCGATCCCGTCGGATCTCTAAGGCTTGGAGTTGAGCTGCCGGAGTGGACTCAACATCCTCAGCGAAGTCGATACGGCTCTCAAATTTGGTGAGCCTATCTGCAGCCGCGATGAGGTCGGACAGCACCATTCTGGAGGACGGACTTACTGGCGTTGCTGTGGATCGAGTCAGGATCGGACTACGTTTGAACGTGCCGGCGGTCTGCAATTTAGCGGACGGAATCGGAGACGCGGAAGCACTGCGCTTAATCAGGCGCGAAGAAGGTACGCTCAGCTGTGCACGGCCAGAACGATCGGACATGGGGTTGACTAGAGCGGCTTGCACACAAGAAAGGAGAAATTTAAAACCCCTTAATTAGGATAAATTAAGTTGGAGTACAAACGTCTATCTGAATAGATGAGAACGGAAGAACTGAAAAAATGAACTTAATTAGGATAAATTAAGTTTCAGTTCAGTTCGGACGAATTGGAAAAAATAATTAACTTAATTAGGATAAATTAAGTTGGAGGACAAGTCGTTTATATTAATAAATAAAACGGAAGAATGGAAAAAATCTAACTTAATTAGAATAAATTAAGTTGAGGTTTTTCTTTTCGAAAATAAGTGAGAGAAAAATAAATTAACTTAATTAGAATAAATTAAGTTTGAAGAAAATTTATTTATTTTATTTATTTGAATTTGAACGGAAGACCGAAAAAAACTAACTTAATTAGAATAAATTAAGTTTGAGTTTTTTCCCGAAAATAAATAAAGAAAATAAATTAACTTAATTAGAGTAAATTAAGTTTGAAGAAAATTTATTTATTTTATTTATTTGAATAAATAAAAACGGAAGATATAAGTCACAGAATATTCGTGCAATTAATTCCGATCATGAACTATCGGCACGAAAATGTGGCGGTCGGCGATAGCGATCGGAGATTGGTACTAGTGAAAATTGCAACTAAATGCACATCACAAACAAAAACAAAGTTTATTTAAAAATAATTTAATTTATTTTTAAATTTATTTATAGTTGTTGCCAATGTGGAACTGTGAATAATGGAAAAACAATAATTTTCAATAAATGAAACGACAAGTGTGATTGTAGTCAGTTTATTCAATAGTTCAGATGTAACTATGGAAAATAAATATATCACCCAAGCAACAAAGAATATTGTTACTTGTTATATTTATTATGATTATTGTAAGGGAATAGGATTTATGTGTTTATGGGTGTGGAATAGGATTTCACAAACACGTAGTTCTTTTAATTTAAATTAGCGCATATGTATGTACGTATAATATGGCGGATCATAAGTGCCGTATGTGCATACATATGTGCTATTTTAAATCAAAGCAAGTAATTTACTTATCTTGGCGCCAAATGGAATGCTGGTTGCAGATGTGAATATTATCCGGCTCGAAGGACCAAAAATGTGTAGGGCTGACGCTGTAATAAGAAAAATAAAAACTCGCGAATTTCGTTATATTATATTCAGGTTTTATTAAGCGTGTTCAAAACCGCGCGAACAATTACACATGTAAAAAAGTAAGTAAGTGAGCAACATTTTGGGAGAGTACTTAGCGGAGCGCCAAGTACTGAGAGCACAGCTGTTATGTTATTAACAGCACGCTGTTAATAACATTGCTGAGCTGTGTGGGGGAGGAGCAGTTCTTGTTAATGGTATCTGGCATTAACACTATATTTAGTTTCCTTAATTCAATAATAATATTTTGCACATAAATTCATATTGTTTTTTTTATCTACAGTCCCTTTAATTTAGCCCCTTGGGCATTCAATAAAATTGCTTGATAAAGTTGATTTGAATGGGAAAAATTAAATGAGGTTTTTTGCAACATAAATTATTTAACAAATGCGCTTCAGGCGGACAGGAGTTACAAGATATTAAATGTAAGTAATATGTTTATTGAGTCCACAAACTTTTGTAAATGTCAAACTTTTAAGAATTTTATTATTAAATTATTCAGCATCAATGTGCGCCGCCTTACAATTTCATGACATTAAGTTGATGTCTGTTAAACGTGGCCGACACGCTTCGCGGTACACACTAAATGCATTAATAATGCAAACATCAGGCCTCCTGCAGATACTTCAAGAAGTTAATGACTGGCGTGAAATTCAATTTGATATTTTATAAACCAACTTTTGCGTTGCAATAATTTCGGCTGAAGAGGCATTAAGGCTTACAGAGAATGCAAGCATAAACATGTGTATATTTTCTGTACGTTTTTAGTTTAAATTTTATAGTCGAAGTATAAGTAAAATTCCAATTTTGTTATTTCAAATAAATATTTAATTATCTGATACGTGTATCCATGATGGCCTCACTTTCCTGCGAGATATCTAATGGTTGTGTCGGAGGCGCTGGCTGCCTCAGTCAGAGTCAGGAGTGCAGACGCATGTGTGTGTGTGTGTGCGTGGACCATATAAATGCAAATGGCTTATGAAAATAATTTGCCAGTAAATTATAAATTTATGGTAAATTGCATATTGAGGGATTTTTCATTTTCGGGCCATCTGCCGGTGCCTCTCAGTCGGTTACATCCTTGTTTGCAATAAAGGGCGACACCTGCCCCGGCCAGCAGCCCACCTGTCTCACGTTTTCTCTGTGTTGACTGCCTCTCTCTGTGTTGTCTGCCCGTTGGCAGACGTAAATTTTTATTTCTTATCAGCCTGATAGCGTTAAATGGAATTTTTTTCTTTTCTTTTTTTTTTTTTGTTCTTTTTTTTTTGTAAATAATTGCGTGTTTAAGGTGAATTTTCTTATATGCCGGAAATGATTACAGACCAAAGTATGCGACGTCGAGTGCTAAGAGACGTAAATTAAATAAACGCCTCTCCTCTCTCCTCACGCCCCATATTGAAGGCGTTGTAATAAGCAGGCTTTCTGTTCTGCAAAGGCTTAAGTGCCAACTCCTCGCACCCAGCTCATCCCTGAGGAACCACACCTGCGTCCTCTTAATGTGAGTGCCTGCGGCTCTGCCACAATTGTAATTCATTGTAAATGTGTAAAAAAAAAATATTTTAATGAAAGCTCCTGCCAATCTTCAATAAAAGCGAAATGCATTTGTATTGCGTGATGATGGCGGTACTAAGTGCTTTGTAAATTGCGACTCACGGCAGTAAGGAGCGATATGAACTCTCTAGACGGGAGAGCTGAACTGGGAGACGCGCACAGTCCCAGCGCACCTATTGTTTGAAGCCATCTAGTTGATATCTGTTTCATCTCTCACAGAAACACTCGCACTCATTGGAGCTTTCAATTGTATTTAATTATATATATTTGAAAGTGTGCACATTAATCCAAGATCTGAGGTTACATAAATAGAGACAGGCAAACAAACAAACAGACAAGCAGAGGGTTAGAGCAACCCAACTGTAAATTCAATAAATTCAATAGATTCAGCGTATACAAAAGATAAGCTTAAATTGATGTATTAAATTAAATATTAAGCATTGTATATGTATATGTGAGTAAGTAATAAGAGGGGCACTTGTATTGCTGCTAGAGCTGTTAGAGCAGCATTTGAAGCTGAGGGCACAGGGCGGGAAGGTTGCTCAGGGCATGCTCGCTTTCATTATGTTTCCTCTTCATGCTATGCATGTTTACTCACTGAATAAAGACATTGTGAAATTAAAAATTGGCGGCCGAACGCTCTTGTATTATTTGTGAGTCCCTATGACAGAGAACAGAACCAGCAAATCGGTATATATGTATATCTATATATATTTGCAAACCATGCTTATGAATAAATAATAAATAATAAATAATAAATAATAAATAATAAATAATAAATAATAAATAATAAATAATAAATAATAAATAATAAATAATAGATAATAAATAATAAATAATAAAAAATAAATAATAAATAATAAATAATAAATAATAAATAATAAATAATAAATAATAAATAATAAATAATAAATAATAAATAATAAATAATAAATAATAAATAATAAATAATAAATAATAAATAATAAATAATAAACAATAAATAATATATAATAAATAATAAATAATAAATAATAAATAATAATTGTATTTTTGATTCACTGCTTTTTAAAGGTAATTGAATTAACATCAAATATATATTGGTAACAGAAATATCTGCATTGATTCCGCAATAGCCCTCTTAAAGGGACAAGTACTGCAGGAGCATATTGAAAGCTGGACTAAGATGATCAAAGGTACCCTTATTTCGTTTTTTTGAATAAAAGCAATCGCAGCATTTGCAAGCATTGCCAGTGGTCTGAGAGCAATCATCGATTGGCTTTTCACTGAAAGCCGATCAAACGCATTTCAATAGACTGCGAGGAGCATTCCACTCGGTCTTTTGGTCCGTCGACCTGTGCAGATGTGAGTACTGAAGACGAACAGAGGCTGGGACAATGGACATCGCTCTGATTTACTCAATACATGGAGCGCCTTTAACTTTTGTTCTGCTGCCAAAGTTTTTGCAATTTTCCATGCTGTTTGCAAAATGAACGAAGCAAGAAGCAAACAAACAAATTGCCAAAGAAAACTTTTACGTTTTACGCTTTATATTTTACGTTTTGTGGAAATGCAATTTTGTGTGCAGGGCGAAGGTGAAGTATGCTCGGCCAGCAGAGCCACCTTCGAAAGGGCTTTCCAAGTATTCCTTTGTTGGTCATTAAATTACATTTAAACTTCTTTTAGTTGAGTTTGTTTGGTAATTTTGTTTTTGTTTTTGTTTTTGTTTTTCTTCTTTTTCAGACTGTCTGCTTGGCTTCTTTGTGTTCAACACTATTTTCTTAACCTTTTTTTACTCCCCTGATAATCTTAAGTAGCAAGTGCTTATGTACTCTATAGGGGAATAATACCAATTTGAATATCGATCGAATCATGTCTATATAAAAATAAAAATATAAAGTAAAGCTCTCTCACTATTTTATTCAAAATTATCCATTTGCTCTCTACTCTAAAGTAAATTATTCAGTCCCCTTAAAATCTGTAGATGCCATTTGACTATCGGAAATTAAGTCCGTACCAGATCATCTATAAATTGCAGCCTCATTGGACAAGCATCACCAGGATGTGCTCCACCTCCCTCCGATGGCCACAAATTCTTTTTTCTATTCACTAATTACGTCTTTTGCCTACTGGATGGTCTCAGCTTCCTTGGCGTTGATTACAGGATGACAGGCGCCTGCTGGTGTTCATTAAGACCATTTGCAAAAATCATTTTCAGGAAAATGCAAAAGTTGCGGGGCGGAGAGTTGCCGTTCAGAGAGAGAGAGAGAGAGAGAGAGAGAGAGATAGACGAAGACGGAAAATCATTCGAACGTAAAACTTAAATTAACATACTTAATTTTGTGAACGCACTTGCACACACAAACACACAAACACACACACACACACACACATACACATACAGACGGAGTGGCATACGCAGCAGGAAAATGAATTGCGACAATTGATTTTCAAGTAATTAGCACTTTTAAAGTCGACGCTCGTTTGGCCAACAACTGTTGCCTCTTAGCGTGTGCACAGCGCCTGCCCCCTACCTTAGGCAATACTGAAATGGGCTCGATGCGAATCTCAGACGCTGGCAGCATTTGTCAGGAAGTGCGTTAAATTTTACGGAAATTGGCGTTAATGAAAATGCCAGCAAGCAAATAGTTTCAATTACCGAACATTGCCTGCCGCCCAGGCTGAGACGTTTCGACGTCTTGTGTTCTTAATGGCTTTATGTGGCGTATACGTGATTTCTGTTTATATATCACCAACGACAACAGCTGCTCGTCGACTTTATATATATAGCGGTTATATAAATATATATGTATATGTGTATGTGTACGTAATCATTACTTTTATGATTGCCTGCCGCTCAGTAAAGCGCTCTTCAAATTTTTGCTGCCCTTATACTCCAGCTATAAATCTACTTAACCGAGGGGGAAATCGCGGTAATCTATCCGGGAAAGGCTCAAGATTGAATGTGCGGTGCTTTCGTGTGGTGTCAAGGATTTCAGAGCCAAATGAGCCCCTTAATTATATCATTTTCTCTGTGTGAATGAGTGAGTGTTTTTATTTGTTTTTGTTTATTTTTTTCTCCCCGATTGCATATGGCATTCTTGAGCTAAGATAATAATGAAATTAATGCTGCTCGCTGGGCTATTTTTGCATGCGCATGCGGCAGGGCTTACTCGCATGCGTGCTATTCAAATAAATGTCAAGAACAGACAGCCCTCACCCCGAGTAGCCAGTGCCTGGGGCTCTCGTGCTGCCAATGGCACAGGCATGGCCTAAGGGCCATACTTCAACCGCACTTGTTCACGCAACTGTCAGTTCGCTAAGCGCAACATACAGACAACAGAAACACACACAGATACACAGACATGCATAAGTCGATGTACGTGTTAGACACAGATACATGTACGCAAACATTAAGTGCACTTGTCATGTGTCGGCCTTTGGCTGAATTGGCTGTTGTTGCTGTTGTTGCTGTTGTTGCTGTTGTTGCTCTTGTGCTTTTATTAGCAGCTCTCGTTTAGACAAGTGACGAGCTAAACTCTAATTATTTCTGCGATATGCATAGGCCAAACTATGAGAGCACTTAACACTTGTGATTCTATTTGTCAATGTCTAAATCAAATACAAAAACACCTTAATACTATGAATCTAAATCAAATCATTTTACTTAAATAAACTAACGCATAGCTTTAATACTTTGAGCAGAAAATATGTAATTTAACATAGAAATTCATTGGCAAAATGTAAGCTGTATTGCACTCTGCTCTTCAAGGTATCATTTGAGATTATATTAATGGCAGCCAATAACAGTATCTTTATTGTATTTCGGCAATTTCAATTCAAATTGCACTAAGGCTAAGGCTTCCGCTCAGGAGATGCGAAAATGCTTAAGGTTATCTACGGGGTCATCATTAACCGCAATCAGCGCGTATTTTGTGCCAAATGACAAACAATAAACGATTCTTCGTGCGGCAGGTGCACGGCAAAGCTGCGGCCTGGGAATTAGGCAGAAGAACAACAAGAACAAGAACTTGTGTTTAATCTGTTGATCTGCTCATGTGACAGGCCCGCAAAGCCGTGGAAAAAGTGAAGACGAAGGCGCTTTCTTTTCCGCACTCAACGTTGCTGAACAAAATTTTAAGACGGCTTAAGTATTTTTTCCACACAACGCTGAAAACATAAAAAAAGTTCAGAAAGTAAGATAAGTAAAGGAAATTGAGCAACAGGAAAGTCGCTTAACTTTCATGGCTAATTCATGTTAAGATAATTTCAAAATGAATACAAAATTCTATTAAAAATAAAAACAGTTAAAAAATTAAAGTATAATTCTATGACATATTGTCTATATATTACATTAGTATGTAAATTTTGAATTTTAGTTTAAAAAATGTATTTTAGATTTTCCCTTTGACATGTCAGCTATGCACAGCTAATAGGCCTCTTTGAAGTTAGGGCATGTTATAAACAAAAGGGGCGTGTGACTTTGTTTCTGCACGGCGCAAGACTACGTACGTACGGCTGCAGAGTGCGCCAGAGGCTCTTTGCTGCTTTGGGGTCGCCATCGCCTTGCCCTTGCCCTTGCCCTTGCCTCAGCCTGGGGCTCGTCTCTGCCGTCAGCGGGTCCGTCCGCTTACCTTCGACGCCTTTTAGGGCGGATGGCACTTGCTAAGTTGGTCTGTTGAGGCAAATGCCACAAACGCTTGCGGCAAAAGCCCAAAAGTTTTTCGGGCTTGTTGCGAAAAACACACGCGGCGTGTTAAAATCTTATCAACAAATGCAGGAGTCTCGCTGAGCGTACGCGTATGTATGTGTGTGTGTATTAAGGGAAATTAAACGCAAAATGCGTTAATCATGAGTAGAGTTGAGAGAGACTTTTCTTACACAACGCAATTTAATTTGCGTTAAACGAGCTCACTCCGCTGATTAAAGCAGCTGAGTCTGGTCCTGGGCCTCGGGCTGTTGCGCCTAATTTTATGCAACAACAGAAACTTTTACACGCGTCGTCGCCTTGCATGTGTGTGTGTATGTGTGAGTGTGAGTGTGAGTGTGAGCGCGAGTGTGAGTGCGAGTGTGTCAAAAGGTAACTTTTGGGTAAAAGTTCCTTCCTCAACGGCAAACAATGGCAACAAAATAACAAGAGCCCCAAAAGAATTCTGGGATATGTGCCTAATCCAGACTGACAGCCGCACGTATCCAGCCAAAGATAAGAAGAGTGCAACTTTTCCAGCGCGCCCAGAAGAACAAGAGCAGAAGTGCGAGCGAAAAGTTTTGATAAATTACCCGAACTGAGATAAGACCATCAAGTAAGCATTATTAACATTGTTTGCTCTCAAAAAGTATCTTTATATTGCTATAAAACGAATTTACATTTTAGAGACAGATCAATTTTATTTATGGTTTGGCTTTTATTATTATTGTCTGATGCAGCTGTCATAATTTGGTTATTATCTTTAGATGGCCAAATTGCATTACTCACTCAAACTCTGGAGAGAAGCTAATTAATTAATATTATAATTATATTCCTTAGCTTATAGAAATTATATATGAAGATTAACTTAACGAGCATTAGAGTATATAATCATTAACCTTTTTCAGTTTTGTATCGATTTGAATCAATCTTTTAGATGTTTTCCCCCATTTTATATAATTCAATTTAATTCCCGTCAAAAATTGTATTTCACATAATTGACGCACTCTAACCCTTAATTCGAATCACTCTACATATTTTACGTGTGTGGCAAGCCGGAACTGTGCTGGAATACACGCGAGCTAACTTATTTGCAGTGCACTAGAGGAACTTAATGTCAACGCTTTTGAGTGCAACATCCGCTGCCAAAGGGAGTTTATTTGTTTAATTCGGTGACACCGCCAGCTCGGAGCTACAGTCAAAGCCCCAGCAGCGCCAGCCGGCTTTTGTGTGGAGCGTTTGTTAGTGATGCATTTAGTTATTGCCTTCATACAAAACGCACGCTGCTGCTGACGAGTTTTTGAGCTGCTAACTCGGCAACTCCAAAAGGCTACAAATGCAGCCACGCACACACAGACACAGATATATCCGACCACACACACTCGCCTCCCTCCCTACCTCCCCCGCTCCCTCTCTCTCTCTCGCTCCCTCTGTACTCCCTGCACTTGACAAACTAAGCACACATATTATTTACACTTTTGAACGCGCAACGTTGCGTCACGTTGAGTTTGCAACGCGTTTGCGCCTCGCATTTTATGAATTCATTTCCGTTCATTTACGCCTGATGTGACGTCGACGACGAGTCGAGACTCCGACGTCAGTTAGTAGAGCCTGTAATTAAGTTAAACTGCCTGACGGCGAACGGAGCTCATAATTGAAGGGGCTAGGCCCTGCCTTTACACCGGGCCCCAGGCATCTGCAATTACATTTGGCCCCCATCGCAAAAATGTGCTGCCATTAGAAAGGGGCGAGCAGAGGTCGGCACATTGTTTCGGCAGGAGCCCGCTGCAAAGCGGCCTAAGCATGCATACAACTTTGGCTACTGGCACTCTGGCTAGAATGCAGAATCGTTTGGCTAAATTTCGTATATCTACGTTGACGGCTCTTCCCGGGTGTGCTATATATATATATATATATATATATATATATATATGAATATACATGTATATAAAAAAGTTGTTGGGGTTAATGAAGAGTTGCCAAATTACAATTTAATATTCCAAGTTCATTAATAAAGCGAAATATTGGATGTGCAATAGACATAGCCTGTTTTAGGCAATTATCTGATGAATCCACATGAATGCAATTTTCAATTCCCTTCGAGCATCTGATGAATTATAATTTAATATAATTTAACAGTATTTGTGAAAATTAATAAGAAATATTTGTTAAATATTTACATTAAATTTAAATATAGTTATGCAAAATAATTTATTTAAACTAATATTTATGTACAATTAAAAAATATATAAAAAATGCCTAAAACAACAAAATATTATAAATATTTACTATACTATTCTGTTATATATCCTAAATTTATTTAATGCAGTGCGGCAAGCATAAAACATACAAAATTGTATGACTACTTCATTTCCATGCATAAAATTCAGCATTGCAACGAGTACGAGGCAAAGTTTGTACTTGCCTTAAGTAAGTTAGTCTCCATAAATAGTTTTACTCTGTTTTATGCGTATTGTGAAAACAGCAAAACTTTCACTTAAGTTGTATTCCGAGAGTGCAGGGCGTAAAAAGTAATTTATGTGATGGGGCAGAGATAAGGAGTGATGTGGCGGGGGGTGGTATCGCGGCAACGGACGGCTTTGTATAAGCCGCAACAAAAAACGCGTCACACATGAGGCATTATTAAACCCATCCGAGGACTGATAATTGTGTAGGTGTGTGAGTGCGTGTGTGCGTGTATGTGTGTGCGTGCGTTAGTCAGAAGAGCGTGAAGGGACAAAGGCGTAGAGCAAAATATTAATTAATTTCTTTAACGCGCGCTCGAGCACCACAACAGTGAGTGGCACAATACTGCGCTGTGATGTAGCAGCTCCTAGAATTATGCTATAAATATTTTACTTGCCATATTAATAGGATGCTGGCGACAAGGGCAGCAACGGGGACGCTATCTTAATGAATTTCAATATGGCGTCAGTCAGCCCGAGGCGCTCACCTCCTCGCCCCCTCAGCTCCGCGCAGAGGCCATGGCTATGTGTGCCTCTGTCTACGTTCGGTCATGTGTGCGGCTGCTTGGAAAATCCTTGAAATCCTTGCACTTGATGACTGTTAATTAAAAGCCGCTTAGAAAACTGTCGCCCGGACGAGTCGAAAACCTCGTTGAGCGAGCACTCGACAACTTTTAAGTGCCTTCAAAATCGTGTGCATTACAAATGTATCCTCGAGTGGCGTCTGTAGCAATTCGCATTTCGCATGTGGCAACTAATTCAAGTCACAGATACTGAGCCCTTGTTGCCTTTGATACCCCACGTAACCAAATTATTCTTGTGTTTACTCAAGGACCGCGAACGTTGACTTTTCCTGTCTGCCAGCCCAAATTTCTAAAGACGAATGCCTCCGTCTGCCTCTGTCATGGCCGAGACAGCCTTGGCTGACATCTTGAGCTGGTCGCACACGAAATGTCAACTTGAAGCAGTTTGCAAGCAAAGTTTTATTTGACTGCAACATGCCAAACACACACAGAGCGAGAGAGAAAGTGAGAGGGACAGAGAGAAAAGCATTGAATAATATATGTATATATAAATGTCGCCCATATATATTTATTACATAAATAAATGTACATTATTATTTATATAAGTTCAGCTTTCCGCTAAGCTCCACGTATTAATATGGAAAAACTGATGAGGTAATTATCATTCCCACATTCAAGCGCCCATTTACCTACCCAACTCGAAGCTATCAGATACACTTAGTCCATGTTGGCTGGGGAAATGCGTATTTGAAGCATTGGGAAAAGTATTCGCAATGCCGTTCTCTGTACGTATATTACCATCTGTTTCACATTTGCCCAGGCTTAGCCGATTGAAGAGCAACAAAAAGTTAATAGTAAGCCGAGACCTAAACGGACTGGCCAGACATTTCAATTTACAGCAGACTCTTTGCGACCGTAACAATTACCCTACAAAGAAACACACAGAAAAACGAGAACTAGGCATGACTTTGGTTTTGGTGTTTCTCCTTGGCCGAGTCACTGGCAAGGGCCTTCGGCGGCAAATAACATTACGTTCCATTATCGGCCAGACGGCGGACACTCGCTCCGAGCAAGTGAAGTGGCAATGGGCGAAGAGGGGCCCATATTGAGCAGTAGACGGGCGGAGCAAGGGAGGGGGCCTCTGACTGCGCTGCCCGAATTCGCATACCAAATAAAAAGAGCCACAAAATCCATTCAGACACCGCCAGCGGCAACGCCTTTCGGGCGGAGCCATTTTCCAAACTTCTCGCCCGAAAGTCCCTTTTAAGGCCGCGCATAAAAGTTACTTCCTGTCGCCTGGCGGCACAAAAAAGAAAAAGACTAACAAAACTATTAAAATGCCGGCGACACCACACACCAGACCGAGCCAAATATATATATATATATACGTATTTTTATATATTATTTATTTCGTTCTACCCATTTGGATCTATGTATCGGGATGGGACTGTGTGCTTACGGTTTTATTTCGTTACATTTGGATTTGGTAGTTTTTTTTCAGAAGGAGGGAGGGGATGGGCCTTGTGTCTGCGGGCTACAACGGAAATAGAAATCCTTTAACGGGGAATTGTGAAATAAATTTTTCACTTTACCACGTCCCATGCAACTGCAACCTCCTGCAGCTCAGCCGTGCATGTTGCCCTAATGACGCGCAACGCCTGTTGGCTCATGGACTGCCCATCCCCCATCCTCCGCTCCCCATCCCCCACCGGCGCTGCCCTTCACTGCCTAAAATGGACATTTTGTTTTGCTTTTAGCTATTAGCACAGCTGCAAGTGGAGCAGGAGGTGGAGCAGGAGCTGGAGCTGGTGCTGGTGCTGCATTTGGCAAGCGACAAAGTAAATGAGCGTGTGCCCGTGTCCGTGCCCGGTCAAAGCCTGGCTCTGTGACAACTTTATTTCAGTTTTATTGTTGTTGCCATTGTTGTGCCGCGCATTAAGCTGGCTTTGCTATTTATTTGTTGCATATCCCCTCAGGCTCAGCCATTAAGCCCGAGGCGTGCGATACTTACAATTCGTGTAAACGAAATTTAGTTATGAGCCTCTTAAATATTGAGACTAAAGAATTTACATATTGGCCGAGCGAAGAATTACCAGAGCTTCTCCAGCTCACTTAACAGCTTCAGGAGCTCTTGATATGCAAGTCATTATAGAAGGCAGAGTAAACGGGGACAGTACAGCTCGCAAGCCTCCATGTCTGACTCACTGAGAGTATATTCAACGAGCTCGTTGATCGGACAGTAATCCGATTTTCCGATTTAAATGAAGCAAAGAGTTGATGTATGGCTATGTATGCGAGGGTTGCATTCGATAAACACATCAATAGCGTGAGTTAAGTGTGTGCATGTGTATGTGTGAAGACCGATTGCTGTGAGCTTTAGAGTTATTTTGTGACTTAACCCAATTTTCATTGTGCGAACGTTAATCGTCTCGCTCCCTAAACGATGTTTGTTGAAAGAGCATGACAATAGCTCAACTCAAGCCGCTCAAACGAAAAGAAATAGAATCGAAGGCTCCTGCTCAGAGAGCGATTGAATGTGGTAGTTTAAGTATATTAAAAAAAAAAAAAAAAAAAAAAAAAAATATATATATATATATATATATATATATATATATATTCTAATAATATTGCAGTATTTAGCAGAAAACCCCTAAATTGGATTATACATTTTTTGCATTTAAATGGAAATAATCCTGCTTAGCTTAACAATTGGACATTTTTTGGCAGTGGTAATATATAGATATAATTTTTAATATATTTTCATTATTTTCTGCTTTATTATATTTTGCCCTTGTAGCCGTAATAGATTTAGTGATAACGGCAGTAGTTTTAACATTATTAATGTTAGTGATAATAATAGTAGTTGTTACGAAATATTTTGACAGCAAGATTGGCTTTTTTGGATTAAATAGTGATTTTTGCGATTAATCATTTCATATGTTTGATCAATGTTTAGTGAAATTGAATGTAAAAGCATTCAACTCATGTATCCTTATTTACGCTCTACTCATTGGCTATAACAAAAATAAATACAAAAATAAAAGAGAAACAAAACACATAATTCGAATTTATTCTGTAGATTTATTGACGATTGTCGCAAATTCAAGATGATGCTCTTCTTATCTAACTAAGTATTTCGCAATTACATTATACTTAAGAAATTCTCTGAAATATTGAAAAGAACAATTGGGGGAAAAAAGAACGCCCTCTCTATTATGCGAGAGCTGTACAGGACGATTTATCTAAAGTACCAACAAAATATTTAAATTAAATTTTTGTGCTACACGCAGCAGCTCAGAGATTAATATAACAGGAGAGGCTGGTCAGACGGTGGCAGCTGACAATCACCGGGAGGGAGGTCTACAGACCCAACTAGAATGGGCTGAGGAACGCGTGGCACTTAATTTTGCAGATTTACATAAGGGGGGGCACTCTCCTCGAGGCCTCTCAGCGACTGCAGGTGCAAGTCAGCATGAGAGCCGATGTCATTATATATTATGTGGTGAATGGCTGGCTGTCAGGCAGGCGGGATGTCGAGCTGCCGGGCAGGTGGGCAGAGGGGCCGGAGGCAGCCGGTACAGGAGCCTCAGCCGTGGAGTGCCACCGAAAACTTTGCATTGGCGGTGACAAAGTTTTACGCAGAAAACAAAAAAAAATTGTTAGGCATATGTTTTTCTTTTTTTTTTTTTTGCTTGGGTGTTTAATAAAAACAGGAAATGCGCTTAAGCTATTAAAAAAGTATTTATAAAGTATTCCAAGGCAGCCAGCCCTCGAGCCGAAAGTTTTCTCAGGCACTGCAGGTGTGCGGCCCTAGCCAAATATGGCGCTATGCTGCCTTACAGGAGTCGGGGACAAGCTGCGAAAGTTCAGACGCAAGATAAATTACAGGTTTCCATGATTAATGATTGCGAATAGGCCGACCTGGCCGAGCTGGCAGCCCGCCCCACGTCACCGTGAATTTATTCGATATCCGCCAAGGTTCCAATAAATATTCGAAATTACATATTTACTGCCGAAAGGCATCTGCATAAATTTAAATTAATTTCCACTAATAATTGGACTCCTGCGCTTAGTAGTAAGTAGTTAGTCATAATTGACTTGATGTGCTTGCCATCTGCCCTGATTTATCGCTTATTAGCTAATAGGCGTCAATCTCGATCAAAGCGAGAAAAGTCGGCATTACATATTTGATATTGATATTATTGTGGAAATCGCATAATAATATTCAAATACAAATTGAACACAATTGAAAATGTATTTGAGTAGAGCATTTGGAAGCATATTAACTTAATTAGATATTCAGTTCTCATTTAATGCGTCGCCAAATAACCAAACGCAAACAACGTGAAATGAAAGGCATTGCCGGGAACAAATAAAACTCGATACGAGGCAGGACACAGAGACAGCATATAGAGCAACCTTGGCAAATGCAAACACAAACACCAACACAAACACAAACACAAACACGAATGTGTGCCGGTTACCAAATGGCTTTATTGCAATTGACACAAAAAATGCTCGAATAAAAATAAACGTACGCAGGAAATCAAACAAACACACAGACCCTAAGGGGAGCTGGGAGGAAGGGCTGTGGAGGAGCGTGGAAGAAATTTGTATTTAAATAGAGGGAGAGCGACGCCGACGTCAACGACTAGCGCAAATGACAACAAAGGAATTTTTCAATATTGCAGTGCGTTGCGTATACGCGCCGTCGGCCAAAACAAATGAAATTAAACAAAGCGACAGAGTTGCGATTGCGTTACGTGGGTGAAGAGCTGCGACAGAATGTTTCGAAATGCCAGCTAGAAAGAGACAAGCTGAGAGCGAGAGCGAGATGGAAAAAAAGAGAGAGCGCGCTAGAGAGAGAGAAAGAAAAATTCGAGAGCGTTGCCTTTGCAGTGCGTTGTTTACTCAATGTCTGCGAAACGGAAACAAAGCGCAGGCGGAAGTAATTGATTTGCATGTGTGCGTGCTGCCATCGTGCGTGTGCGTGTGCGTGTGCGTCTGTGTGAAGTTATGTGTGCTGTTGCTCGTGAGCTATGCAAATGCGCAACATGAGCGCAGAGAGCAATAAACTGTCAGAAGTTTTGCGTAATATTTGCAAAATATTATTTACAGCCAAAGCCGCATCTGAGTACGAAATGAAATTCGTATAGGTGTTAGATGTGCTTCTGCCCATCTAATTTTCCCATTGCAACAATTTTCATTTGCTGCATAATTGCACATATTTTACACCTATAGCAGTTTGCTCCATTAGTGCGGAAACAACTAATACCGAATTTTTGAATTATGCGCGATTTCAATAAATAATTCATGTATTCTGAAAAATATTTTAATTCCAATATTTACGTTTAATTATTATTTTAAAGTGGGTGAAATAATCTGTCCCGGCGTGGGTGCCCAAAAATAAACACAAATTTTAACATCGAACACCTGTGAGAATATAGACCTAGCCCGATCGAACTGCCAGCTGGATGGCAACTTAATTAACCAAAAATTATTTGACCACAATTATAATTAACGAAACATTATCCAATCAGTGGAAAAGTCTGCAGCCGGCATAAAAGCAAACATAAATGGATGAAACGTGCTTAATTTTATAGACAGTTTTTATATGGATTTGTGCGGCCAAGCAGAAAATTTGGCGCGTGTTAAATGGCTCGAAAGTTGCCGCTCCCGAAAACAGTTGTTAATTATTATGCACAAATTATTTGAATGCATTTACGTTCGATTTAAGCTTCACGTGCTGTGCCCTAAAGCAAATGCAATTGTACAGGAGACTTACGAATCTCATATAGAGGCAACAATCAATGGGCAGCCTAGCTGCATAATCGCTTGGTTTGATGCAAATAGGAAAGCCAATCCAAATATAATTAGTTTTCAATGGTAAATAGTAATGGGTAGATTTTACCAAATGTAAATATCTCGATAAAATCCAAATTATATATAGATATTTTTATGATATGCAAATAATATAAATTATCATAATATTAATTGATAAGATATAATGATACATCACTTACTTACTATTAAACGCAATTTAATTTAATCTACGCCTAGATTTTTTGACATAGCTTAAATTGAAGCAACACCTAAAATTGAGTTATTCTCTGATCTAAAAGTCTGCACAGAACCCCAAACAGGGGCAAATATTTCCGTAATGAAATAGAGAATCAAAATGAAAGCCTTTGCAAAAACAATGAGTAAACAAATTTGTCAACATTCCGAAAATAGTTACAAATGCGATATGCAGGTGGAACCCACATACGATATCTATGCAGGCGTATTTATTATTCTGAGGCCATTAACAACTTTACGACTAATCAAACAGCAGTTGAACACAAAAACAGCGTTGAAACAGAACGGTCATCCACATCAATTCACACCAGGAGGCAGTGGCCACTGGTCGATCGATGTGGAGTCAGCTTGGAGGTGACAGTTGGGCATGGGCAATGATTGATATCACTTGTCGATATATCATAAAATGTTGATTTGTTCATTTGATTGTTTACATGCATCACAATTGCCAGTTACCCCACACACACACGCACACATGCACACCTAAACACATAGCAGGCAACACTCATGTGTGTTTATTGCTGGGATAAGCGACGCGTCCTGTCCACAGCAAGTTTACATTATGTGTGCCTCCATCTTTGATTGTTCACTGCACAGGCCGGGCGTTGTTGTTGTTGCTCTGGATTCTGTTATTTTTGCGCTGGCGATGGCAGCGCATTCATCAAGCTAACAGCAGGACATTGGCAAAGGCAGCCACGCACAACACTGATTATGTTTTTCCATCTTTTTTAAGGTTTTTCCTTTTATTTTTGCCGCTGTTCTATTTCATAGCCAGCAACGGGCTAACTCAAAAGTGTGCGGACACTTAATATGCGCATAAATTTTATTTTTCTTTTTATACACAATTTTTTCTTTCACTTTATCAGCATTAGGTTTTACTTCCTTTTTTTATAATTCTGGCCGTACTTTGATTGCTTTTGAGTTGCAAATTATTCACAGTGGTGCGAATATTTTCAGAACTCCATGAAGTTGTGTGCATTTTATAGTTGCATTTTTATTTTGTGTACTTTTTGAGAATATTTGTTTGGTTGATTGAGTTTCCAGCGCTACGAGCAAATATGGTGAATAAAAGCTGCAGTAAAAATATAGAAGGGAAAAGAAAAAAATTTTATTTTCTAGAACTATATAAATGTAGGCAGGCAATAAAATATATATATTTCTACTTGTCTTATTATTAAACAAGTAAAAATAAATATCAAAAAATTTATATAATAAATTTTATAATTGTTTATCTTGCTTACTATCTGATGTGAAAACTGATTCAGAAATTTTGTTCAACTATCTCAACTATCTCTTGGGCCAACCGCCCAGGTTCCAAAGCAGGTTTACACAAATAATAAACAGAAGACCAAATTACGATTGTCAAATACATTTGAAATTGAAATAAAATATTAAGCCGACAAACTGTTAAAAACAACATTTTAGATATTAGCAAAGTTCTGCCACATCAGAGCTTCGCTTTATTAGAGGGTCTTTTATTTTATTTATTTTTTTTTTTTATTTTGGTTATGCCAGTACTCCTGCCAGCAGAGAAACTCATGTAGCCAATTTTTATGTGGGCAAAAACACATTTCGATGGGTTTCAAACTGCCAGTCAACAAAGTTGCAACGCCCCCGTTTCGGGGCCGGGCTGAGATGTAAAAGTAGAATGTGAAGTAAAACCAACACGCTGCGAGAATATTTTATTTGCACTGGCAAGCAAAAGAAAAATTACGCATACGCCCCGTGGTGCAATCGCAAGCATCTGGCACGCACGCTGCCCTTCCCTCGAGAAAATCCCGCCCCCGCCCTCTCTCCCCCTCTCAGCTTGTATGTGTGTTTGTGCAAGAGATATGCTCTACGCATGTGTTTGTGTGCGAGCAGGGCTAACTGTTGGAAAAGATAAATACAAATAGGAAAGTTTTCAACATCAAATGCTCTGGCAATTATAAAAGAAATGTAGACAGGTTGGACAGCGCTCAGCAGACAGCAAACTGCTGCAGATGTGTGGCTGTGTGTGTGTGTGTGTGCGTACGAGTTTTTACGTGTCTCATGCATAAAGCATATGCTAATTGAATTCCCTGATTCGAGTCAGAGCGACGAGAGGCACAGAGAGAGAGAGAGAGAGAGAGACAGAGAGAGCAAAGAGAGGGAAAATAAGTTTGGCACTGGCCAGAGCCGGAAATGTGGTCGAGTTACAGTTGACCGCAGCATCAATTGTTTCAGTTTCTGTCGTGCTGCTGTTGCTATTATGCTGGTGTTTTTGCTGCCCGATTCGTGCAACGCACGACCTCAACTCGACATGGCCACAAGCATTAGATGTGCCTGTGATTCACATCATCGCATCCAGCTGCACTCCATCTCCGCATCATCACATTGCCCATTCATCCAGCTGCACGCACAGATAGCGTGTGTGTATGTGTGAGTGTATCTTAAAGACATACTCACACACACACACACACACACACTCATGCTCTAGTTAGTCGACGCCAGTCTCAGTTTACTGCACTCGGCTATTGATGAGCCGGCATTTATACTTGTCGTTCACTGTCTTGGCGATATATATCGGCTGCCCTAGTCCTGATGGCTTTTCAAAGTCTGTTTGGCATTAAATCCTCTGCCCGACGTTTCAACTTGGCGTTAAGTTATCTGAGCGTGGCCATGCGCAACTGACCACAGACTTGGCTACAGCCGGCTGTGATTTACAATTATGTCCAGAGCAGGACGTTAAATGGCAGCCTCCTCTCTGCTTTATCGGCCCGCTGCTCGTGACTTAGCTGGCTCTCAAAATGTATGCGTTCTGCCCCAGTAACTGCGAATATAAATATTTCAAATGCTGCGACCTTAATGCCGCACAAAGCTAAGCTGCTTTTTTACGGATATATGTGGGTCTGTTGTTTTGGCGTTGTTACAGTGCTCGTTGCAGGCAGCCCAGTGCCCAAATGCAAGCCGCTTATTCGTGTAATCCCGTGTCAGGGGCTTATGTGGATTTCAACCAATGCCTCACATTCAGTCAATTGATTTACCTTTTCTTCTTGTTTTCCTTTTTTGTTTTTTGTTTGTCATATTTCTCTAGTGCGCTACAAGTGGCGATTCCGTCCCCTCCGCTAAGCCTCGTCCGCTGCCTCCCACTCTGTCCATATTTCATGGCACTCTCCCTGTCAGCGTTCAGTCGAAATCAAGTTGCATAGCGAGCTCTAATTAATGAGCCGGTTCAAAAGCGAGTTCTCAAATTTCAGCCCATAAATTATATTGTCTATCATTCTGCTCGCTTTCTGAAATCTAGAAACAAGCGCAAAGTGAAGAATAATGAAAAATACAAAGTGGCTGAAAAGACATAATAAGAAATTTTGGTTGCAAAATTGCTTTGTTCTGCTTTTTAGTTTGGAGCAAAGTTATTAATAGTCCATAATTTAGTTGATTGTAGTGCAGCTTAAATGATTTTAACAGTTTTATTTTAAAGCTGAAGCGTATTAATGCTTTTTGTGTTTCCGGCTATATTTATTTTAAGAGCAGGCTTAATCATTAATCAGCCTGGATTCCCCTTATATTAAAGGCGAAAAAGGAGAGATTGAAGGACTTAGGCTCTGTACCCAATCACGGAAAGGAAAAGGAAACGGAAGGCACTTTTAATCAGCTTGTGTTCTATTCTTAGATATTAAACAGGCCTATTTTTGTGGGCTCTTAGAAAACCTATCTTGAAGAAGTGAAACTGTTAACAAATATATCTGGAAGGATCAAGAAATTGTTTAATACCTATATTTATTATTAGCTTTTCAAAGAGCAGATGTCCTAAAATTGTTAATGAATAACTTTTCATCTTATTGATAAAAATATGTATGAAGCAAAAGTCTTTCTATTGTTCTATTTCCTTAATATTCATAATTTAAATAAAATTAATACATATACTCATATTTTGCATATCTTTACTTATTTAATCATAAACAATATTGAAATCATTGTCATCAAATGATTTCAGAGAGATCATTGACTTAGGAGGTTCTCAGATCGAATTAGGAACAGAAGGGCGAACAGACCTACACACAGGGCAAGCTCGACTTACACGTTAGAGGCTATGCCACGCCCCTCTCACCTTTCCGTCTTCATTATATATTTCTCTGGCCACCCATTTTGTGTTTTGCAGTAATCTATTGACAAACGATTTAGTCAGAATGAAGCAATTTTATTCAATTATAATCGCTGTCATTCGCACACATGTAGTGCACATAATGCACTCTGATTTAATTTATTTTTTGTTGAGCTCTTGATTAAACAGACTCTCGTTTATTATAGTAAGTATGTTGTGCTTTCAGCTATCGCTAATCTAAGTTGAGCTCATGTAAAATGCGGTTCATTGTTTTGCTCTAATGAAAAATGGCCTCTTGCAGCGCAGTTACGTGATGGGTCATAAAACTTGTACAGCTGCAACAGCATCAACAACTACAGCAACAACAACAACAGCAGGAGCTGTAGCAGGGGAAAATGCAGTACATAGCAGTTGCTTATCTATGTGCCGTCTATTTTCTTAATTTCTCCATCTCGCTAGTTGCTTTCTTTTATATTTTTCTTTTCCTTGTTTACCCTTTCCCTCTCTCTTTCGCTTTCTCTTGCTTTTCAACTGGATATCTAGCACAAGCGGACAACTTAATTTTCCAGGCTGCAGCATATAGCTGAAGTTGAATCTTGTGGCATGTTGGAATCTTGCTTACATTTTCTTGTTTTATATACTCTGCAACAAAGCAAGCCAGAGCGTAATTGTTTTAACAATAAACTTGAGCATACAATGAAGGGAGAGTATTGAAATGAGAAAATAGACATGTTTGACTGTCCATATACATATACTCTCTCATATAAATCTCTATATAGATTACCCAATTTCTCTGATTAACTGCTAGATTTACTATTTGCTCTGTTAGAACACAACTCTCCATCCAAAGTCGCCTCAATTCAGCTGCGAATAGAGCATTGAGTAGTCACGGCTGCCTTCATACTCTTCTTCTTCTTTCCTTTTTAAAAGTGTATTCCATGTTGTTCTTGTTGCCTGCGTTCTGTGTTTCGTAATTAACGCCCGTAATAAGATCACGATTAAGATTTTTTTCTTTATTTTTCGCATTTCAGAACTGGCTGAGTTTGGTGCTCGTGAAGTTGTTTTCCGCCGTCTCAACCTCATTAATTTTAATTCCAGTTCGCTTTTATTTTTTATGCCGAACGAAATAAAAACTGTCCGATTGTTCGCTGGGCATAAAGGCAGCGAAAATTAGCATAGATTATGAGGAGGCCCCTGACCGGCTTTGCAGCCACTGAGTTTTACGCGGCGGGAAAACCAATTGTTCGCCATGATTAAGAGCTTATTATTATTATTGCGGATATGTTGCGAGCAAAGTTTATTGGCATGATTAAAATGAGTTAAGTACGGACGAGCTCTGCATGGGCCAATGCAGCACATTTCTGCTGAGCGGCTTGAGTTGAGCCATTCGTGTGCCGCTCTTCTAACGAACATCATTTACGGAGCGATACGATTGACACTCGCACAACGAGAGTCAGACTAAGTTAGCAAATAACACAAAGACTCAATGCAAATGGTCTTCACACTCACATATACATACACATCTCCACACAAGCATATGAAACACACACATGTGAGCACAGCCCTTGCAACCCCAACTCTTCAAAGAACCGAAGCAAACGGCTGCCTGAGTTTTCCCTCAGACTCAGATCAAAATCAGCTATTTAATAATATGAAACTCTGTTAAAATGAAAATAAATGAATATTTTTTAATTAACCAATAATATATAATATAACATAGACCATAATATATTATTCACCAAGCTTTACCAATTGAGCACCTTCACAGCTCAAAGCAATACAAAGCCAACATGACGTATGTGCAATATTTACCAAAACTTGTGTTCAGCTGAGCTTTAGATTTTACTACATTTTAGTTAGACTAGAGTCTAAAGCATTCCTTGTATACCTGGCGTATGTGTAATATTTACCCCTAGCTGAATAGGCATTTTCTTAAGTCTCGCTTGAGTTGCATTCAGCATTTCCTGTCATTCGATTACATTTCTGCACTCAAGCAGCCTTTTTCCAATTTTAGTTTTCAATTAGCCGACTCTCCATTCATTTTTGCCTTCAGTCAAATGTCTCAGGCACGCCGACAAAACTGTCTTTTCATTGAGAGTCGGAGGCTCGATCTCGGCCAGCCCGTGCCGAAGCACTTTATCCTTTTGTTCGTTCGCTGCAAGAGTTTTTGCGTGGCGTTGATGGAGTGCTTTAGGTGGGCCTGGTCTATGACCAGCCACTCGTCTGCCGTTTCTCAGCACTAGCGCAGCCCTTTATCTCTTTTGCATTTTGCTCGATTCCATCCCAGTCGCGCACACTTGATTATGCGCATTTACAGTGAAATTAATTTCTACTTTAAAGTTGCCACAAACGAAAACACACACACACACAGAGAGAGAGAGAGAGAAAGGGAACGAGTAAAAGCAAAAAAGTTTGGTGTCGCCTGAGGCTGGGCGCTGACAATTAGCAAAAGTAACGAAAAATGATATAAAAATCCTTATCGCTATAAAAGTTGGCCCGAAAAATTGTCGCAAATTCTGCCATTTGTGGCAAAAGTCTGACTGCCACGCCCACATCCCGCCCTTGGCATGCGTGGCCCGCCGCGTAAGCCGCTTATCAAAATGCGTTTTTTGTCTCAAACGCCTTCCCGGTTTTTGCGACCCGCCCATCCACTCCACTCCACTCCATCGTATTAACCGTGCGTTCGAGTATATGAAATTTATTTTCAAACTTTTAACGAGCTTCGCTTTGCATTTGCACAGCGGTCCACTGAAAAATCTGATTAATTACATGTGCGGCTGAAATATTTGCGTTTTTGCTCGCTCATCTCTCTTGTGGGACTGCTAGGATAATCCTGATGAATCTGCCAGAACTTTGCACTAAAGTTACATTATAATATAAGCGCGTCAGCAGTCAGTATCCAATGAATATAGTGAAACTGTGTATCTATGGTTCAATATTATATTAAAAATGCATTTCCCGCAATGCCAATGCAATTTTATCAGATTATTCATGTCTTCAGGCTCAGAAAATTATACATCATCATTTTGCATTTTCATTTTATTTTATATTATATTTATATATATTATTTTGTTGTATTCATTTGTATTATTCATAATTTTTATATATATATATTTTTCTTGAAAAAAATAACCCAGAAATAATCATTACAAAATTACATATCCTATTCCTATTTCTATTAAATAAAAATATCCAGAGTCTTAATGTTTTTTTTGCGATTTCGAGCTCTGACCAGGATACATCAAGTCAGATGTATGTACGTTTGAAATGAAGTCAAATGTAGTACAATTTTATTTACAACCTGTTATGGCGTCAATTCTAACACGTACTTAAATGTAATTTCCCGTAAAACGGCAACCGAAAGGCTAGCGAAAAAAAAGGAAAAAAAAGAAAAGGAAAATCATTACAATAAATAAGAGAAAAGAGAAACAACAAATGCCATGCAGCATAACCCAAAAACGAAATGAATAATGAGACTGGCAAGGATAAAGCGCGACCGCAGCAGCAGCAGCAGCAGCAGCAACCAGGGCAATAAACGGAGGCGGGAAACATCAACCACAGCAACATCCACAAAAACACGCTCAAACTTGCCACTTGCAAGGGATGTGGGCTGAAACCTTTTTATTGATGTTTTTACATGTCATAAAATATTTTTATAACATACTTTCGGGCGCAGAACGAAACATTTTGTTAATGCTTTGCACAGAAGCCAACATGAAAGAGTAACAAATATACACCCACACACACACACGCAGATACACATACAGAGACACAAACTGACACTTTCACGCATACACACACATTCGGAATTAGATTAAAAACAAAAAATTATCAAAAGGAATTAGAGCTAACATGAATTCAAAACACGAATGAAATTCCAACTATTTGCACAGTTTTTTTGTTCTGACTACAGTTGGTTTGAGGGCAAAGGCCTAGTAGAATTCATTTGGTTAGCCTGTGAACATGCAGAGCATCATTTTTCATTGGCCATAAACACACAGCTGAACACAGAAAAACACACGTAACTAACTAGCAAATCAGATTTCGACTTTATTCACACTGAAATTTGCATATTTTTGTGTCAAAAATGCGAATGCTGATTTTGTATCTATATTCGTATGTGTGTGTGTGAGTGCGTGTGTGTGTTTCTGTGTCCCGTCACGTCAGGTAACAACTGAGTTCGCTTCAAAAAGATAACAATGAAAAATCTAACATAGAAAAAAACGTATTTTCTGTGCTCTTTAGATTGTAAAAAAATATGTAAAATTTTCATCATTCACACAATATGAATATTGAAGGGCAGAAAGGGAATAAGGGAGAAAGGGAGTCCTGTTTGACTTTAGTCTGTCTAATAGCATGAATCTGCTCGACAAACACAACTAATACTTCCTACTTTTTAATGAATATTTTTATATTCTGTTTTCATAAAGTATACTATTTGTTTAATGCATCAGGGATTGGCTGTGAGTTTCACAATGCGCCCATTTAACACTCTAAACTAATTAAAAGCTTTGTAAAAATAAGAAAATGCAATATAAATATATTTATTTTTTATTTTTGTGTTAAAGAGCTCTTAGCAATTCAAATGAAAAACTTAAATAAATTCTAATTAAATTTATAAATCAATTTCGTTGTTTTCACTGCTGATAAAATTCACATAAAATTTGATTTGTTGGTATTTAAATATTCATATATTTTCATTAAAATGTTAAAGACGTGAAATACTTGAGCTCTTAGCAGCTTACTTAATGTGTATTTAGTATTCAAATAGAATGGAATATGTTCTGGGAATTAATTTCTAAAGCGGAAAATGTTGTAGAATAAGCTACCTAAGGGAATTCGAATACACAAATAAATGTACCAATGTGCTCACACACGAGCTCCGTTCGTTTGCACTCTAGTCCCTGGTAGCCTGTGCCTGGCTGGGGCTCTGTTGGCATACTTAAGCCCTTTTTTGTTGGGGCATTTAAATTTGTTAAAGCGCTGGCAATTTGACTGACAGTCGACGTCAAAGGGCGCATGTACTTAATACACAGAGGACGTGCTGCTCGACAAAACAAGCATAATAAACGTCAGAGTGCCAAAAAAGAAAATACATCTACATATATAAGAAGGGTTGCCCGCCCCTTGCAGTGTGCATCAAAATGCCATAAAGAACATGTTGGCTAACCAATAAAGCGTAGACAGCAGTGAAAAGAGGAAAACCGACAACTAAATAAATGAACTGCAGCCGTCTCAGCGAAACAACTCATACGAATGCGAACGAGCCCGAAGAAGGGGGCTCACGTCTCAGGAAGACTGAAACACTCGTGTGTGCGAGCGTCTAGGACACAGGCAGCAGGACATAGGACACAGCTCGCAGGACGTTGACGCAGGACCTTCCGCCAGGCGATCGAGCGATAGGCATCCTACACGCTCATCTTGTCCGAAACTTGGGTCACAAAATACTGAGCTGGAAGCGGACTGCGGTCAGGATGCCGAAATTTCGGTACGTGAGGTCATTTGGTAAATGCTTTAACAATTTAGATAAAGTTAACACATTTCTTTAGAGGCTGCCGCTGCTACTGCTGCTGCCTGAAAATGTAAAAAGAACTTGGCAGCACACTGCAAATGGGCATAAAATTAGTTAGGTCAGTCGTTGGGCACACACGTCTGCGGATGTGACCAGGGAGCAGTCAGCCAGTCAGCGGATGCCCTTGACACACACAGAGAGCGAGACAGAAAGACAGAGAGAGAGAGAGAGAGAGAGTGAGAGCGAAAGAGTAAATGACATAGCACAATGAACTTGGCCTTTGGTTTGCCATGCACAAACGTTTATTATGTTGATAAGAAAAGCAAAACACAACACACACATAAAAAATGGCAGCTGCTCATTTGCCTGTAATTTAGTGTTCAGCAGGACTCTGACTGATAACCGAGCGGACAAAAGAGCAGAAAATAAATAAAAAAACCAAAACGGCAAAAGGTTGCTCCTGCTTGACATGCAGATGGGCACACAACGCTCATAATTTACTCAAATTTACATCTGGGAAATCTGTCACATCTGCCGCGCACTTTAAGGCCATTTTAAAGTTGGCCTCACGCGTCAGCCAATTCACCTGCACGAGCCACGTTATGCAAGCAGTTAACACAGCCAGTCCACGCAGCAATCGCGGAATTGTGTAAATTTGAAGCCATAAACGCGCGCTTCGCCTCTGCAAATGCGATTCCACGATTGCTTTGTGGCAGGGCACACGGGCCGTATGAGTGATTTCTCTGTGCACCGTCTGCAGCAATTGATGGAGTGTGTGAAGTGTTGGCTGACTTTAAGCAATGCCGTTGAGAAGTCGATTATAACTGTGATACGCATCTAGTTTTATATTTGAATAAAATGCCTATAAGAACAATCGTAATGCCATAAAGTTATTTAATTGCTGAATAATTACAAAAATATTTCTCTAAATTAAATGAAATCAAGAAATAAATTATATTAATGAATAAATTAAATTATTAAATAAATCTAATTTCACTTTAATCAACTATTTTATTTTGCTTTTTATTTATTTTTTTATTTATAATAAAACTTAGGCTCAACTAGATTTTGTATTTTAAATTAAATATAATTAACCCAAATAAGAAATGTCTTAAATATCCGCTAGTGCTTCACTGCAACACATTGAGATTACTTCCCCGGCCCTGTTTGAATTAATAGCTTTGTCAGCCAATGTTGTCCTTTGGCTCAGGACGCCGTCCAGCTGCATCCTTTGGAATCGGACAATGCCTACCGCAAGTAGCTTTTATCTAGCATTTCCGTTGCTGCCGCTTGTCGGAAGTTGTGCATTGCCATTGTGAACAGCTGCTGCAAAGCAACAATGGAGACATACATAGCCATACAGAGACTAAATGTTGCAATAAGTCACCACGAGCGCTTTAAGTGTTGAGATAGGAAATAAATGCAGTTATTTTGTGTTTCTTGGATGGGAAAATAAATAGACGAGGTCATGTGGGGCGTGCACTTTGTAGAGTTTTCTACCGAATTAACAATTTAAGCAGTGTAGCCATTATGCCTTTTGCACTTTAAAACTGAATCAACAGTCGAATATGACATCATTTTTCATCGAGTCAAATGCTCTTCGATAACAATAATTATGTGAATTATTGAAGTATAAATGTCTTGCGCATTTTGAATTTGAGCTTCCGCATAGCTGTGCAACGCAGTCCCCTTGCCCAATATCATTTGGAACTATCCAGAACACAAAATGGCCGCAAATTGTGCTTTTATTGTGCATCGTAATTGCAAATGAAAACTCTTAAGAACTAAGGAAAATTCAAACTGAATTCAGCGGCCAACAACAGCTAGGGCACGTCTCGAGCCCTAGCTCGAGCTCGAGTCCGATCCATTCATTATGCAGGCCATGTGCAAAGTGCAAAGTATTCAAGTGGCAGCAGCAGCAGCAGCGGCAGAGGCAGCGAAGGGGCAGAAACACAAGCTGAATGAAATGGCGGCTGCAGAGGAAACAGCTTCTGCATTGGGCACAACTGTGACTGCGAATCCGGCAATGGGCGCTACCACAAGCATTAGCATCGAGCAGCTCAGGCCAAACGACAGACTGTCAGACGGACGGACGGACAGACGGACGGACGGGCTGATGGCCAGCGAATTCTACGCGGAGTGAAGAAATCCCAAAGCGGCGGGGAGATGGACAAGCGGATTGTTCATGTTATTGCTGTTGTTGTGTTTATAGAAATAAAAGCAGAGCAAGCAGGAGCATCTGTTCAAGTGCTCTAGAAATAATTTTAATTTTTTTTTTTCCAAGGCGCCCACTTGGCTGCTGGCATTTTGATTATACTTTCAAATGGAATTTACATCAAATTTCAAGATAGTTGAGCGCAGCGTAAACTGCATTTAATTATTAACCGCTATAACATCCAGACAAAGCAATGAACCAATTGCTGCGCACACTCGTGTTTATTTTCTGCCAAAGTTGTTTAACCAAAGTCCAAATAAAACAAATAATCTGGGTCAAGTGCGTCGGCAAAGCGTGCTGGCCATTGCCATGAGAGTTCAGGCTGTATTTGCTTTTGCTCAGTGGCAGAGCATATGCCATGAATTTCTGTTTGAATCGTCACTCACCCGCTGGTTAATCGAACATTTCAGCTGCTTTATTGCTCAATTGTTTTTCTACTTCCCCGAAATTCGCATTCGCATTCCAAATGAAATTTGGATTTCATTGTTGGCTCTGCTATTCCGGCTCCGCTGTTCCGAGTGCACTGCAGCTATTGCCAATTTTGGCTTAAAGCTCAGAGAAGCGATTCATCTGTTTAGCCAACTGCGGCAACTTCATGGATCCACGCTCATTTCCACATAAGTAAACTGAAGATAGTTTTAGTATTTTTCTATTCCACTATATTTATATCAGGGTGAACGCAATCGCCCCGAAGAGTAGGTAATTTCCGGTTCCCTAACCTTAATTATTCACATAAGTCTGATTAGAAATTGGAGATTTGTGCACCTACAGCAAATGCTTACCGCTTGTTATGATGACCCAATTCAGTCATCAATTACTAATAAGCACACAGCATTGTCTACATAGGAGGGAAGTTTATCCTGATGCTGGTCTGCCTCTGGTTGCATTACTTGGCCAACGCAAGTATACACACACAGATACACAGTCTACGTGGAATACTCTGCCAGCAGCTCGCTTTCACATTTCACTTTCAGTGCGGCCCACAGCTTTTTGCCACCGCCTCTGTGGCCAACTAGCCTGTTTGCTTAAGGGCGTTCCCGGCTGTCGGTTTTGCTTCTCACTTCTCGTTTCTCGTATCTCCTTTCTCGCTTCTCGGTTCTGTTTGGGCACATGTATTTAAGCGATTTTGTTTACACGCGTGTTAAATGATATTTGGGTCGAGCTTCTCTCCATGTCGCTGCTGTGGTGGCAGCAGCCTTGTTGGTACAAGCTATGTGCTTGTACGAGTGGGTATATATATATATGTGTGTGTGTGGGCCAGGTCGAGCCTTGTAGATGCTGTAACTGTTGACCATTCTGCCAGAAATGGGAAAGCTTGTTACACGCCCGTTTTGATTAAGTCAAAGGCTTGCTGGCCAAACTTACAGAAAATTCTCTTAAAGCAGCGAATCAAATGAAATACTTTTTTAGTGTGCTAATAAAGTACTGAAAATTATTATATGCTTAAAGATTTCTGCAATATCTTTGCATATCAAAACACGAATGAGCAAATCTCATTACAGTGAAGTTCAAGAAAGCTGGCAAAATTCCCTAAAGTCCACACAAAAGCTGACTATGCTGCGGCTGCTGCTGCTGATGCTGCTGATGATGATGTTGGGCAGGCGTAGCAGTAACTTATAAGTACTACCAAGAATATCGTAGAACAGCACAAAGTTAGACAATATATCAGCAACAACAACAACAACAACAACAACCACAACGGCGACGACTATGAGGTCTACGCCTGAATGTGTAGCAATTTGCTAAACAACAAAATAATTGACTTGCCGCAATGCGAGGCTGGCGAAGCTGGTGAAGCGAACAAGCAGAGCCAACTTAAAGGAACAACAGCAAATTGAATTTTAGCCCACTTAAGTATGCAACACTTTTTGCCGGCCGACGCCCACTTGAGCGTCAAATGGGCCGGAAAAACGGGTTGCGCGAAAAGCGCATGTCATAAAAATGAATGCGCCCAAATGAAGCTCATGATGCTCATCCTCAGCATGCACATAATGATGATGGCGCTGGCGCTGGCCATGGCAAAGCTGATGCTGATGCTGATGAGATCATGGTGATACCCAGACATGGGCCTCAGTTGCTTCTGTCCCGCTGTTGCTGCTGCTGTTACTGCTGCTGCTGTTGCTGTCATTGTGCCGTTGATAAGTGGAACTTGAACGTCAACAATGCATGGGGACGCCCAAATGCAACGGGCGATAAGATAAATTAATTCAAGGGCCCCGCCGACTGTGGGGCCATGGACTGCGGCCAAGTTCTGTTTCGCTGGCGATGCTGCGACCTCCAATGACAAAATTAATGAACGTAATTTTTTGAGCCCCCCCTGGCGGCCGGCATCAAAGGCATGCATAATGATTTGGCCGTAGGCCTGTGAAATGCGAAAATCAACGAGCACACCCACCTCCCCCCACACCTACCAACTGCGCCTACTAAAGTGCGTTATCAGACATCCCAGCGCCAGCGACTGCCGAGCAGTCGTTAGACAGCGCTGGCCCCCAGGCTACGGCTCATATGGCTGCCTGGTCAATGCCATGTCAACAAGCCGAGGACACGCGTCACCAATTGCTAGTCCTGATTTACCATCCGCAATGAGATCATGCCAATGGCACCCCTCTGCCTGCTCCAGCCAGCTGTGCGACCTGTGGCACCAACGAGCCAACGAACTGATAATTGCACCAGACAAAGTTATCCAAGTTAGTGTTACTTCCTTTAAGCCTGGCCATATTAAAGCAAGTTGGTAAGTTGACTAATGTAATGCTCATGTAATAGAATAGTAATTGTTTCAAAAAATATCGCTTACAGATTGGCTAACAAGTTTCTAATTAGGCTGCCAACTTTACGTTCGCTCGATATATAAAACCCAAATTGTTCTCATTAACTTCTACTACAAGCCAGATGAGTCTGAATGACCTTAAGGTTTAAAAGTGAATAAAATGTAGAGACTTATTTGCTATTCAAAATGTATTATACTTCAGTTTGTCTTAGTTGTTTTAGCTCTGAAAAAGCTTAAAGCAATATTATATTATATATAAGTACATATAAATAAATATTAGATATATAAGTAGGATACTTACCTCTTTTGTCTAGTTTTTGTTATTTTATAAAACAATAAATAAATATAAAAATTAATTTTAATTCTTCCTAATTTTATATGACTATCAAACTATAGAAATAAATAAAACAGGTAAATTATACAAATATTTCTCATAGATAAAGCAAACTCAATTGCTCTGCGCTCCAGGCTAGATTACAAAGTTGTCAGAGACTCTGACTGAATATCTCTGTATCTTGTTTAGTTTGTATTGACCAATAGAATGCTTGAAACTGCAATTTACTCAAAATTATCCAATTAAGGATGACCTCTATTCGGTAGCCCACATATCAAATGCGTTCTACTTGCTAAGCTGGACATAATTTTAATGCGAGCTAGAATTGCTATTTTCCCTGTTAACTGCTGCCTCAGCAGGCAGCAGCTAGCTATTTTCACAGCCAGCTACGGATTCAATTTGAGACTCAAACATCAGAACGTGACCCTGGACTGGGTCTTATGCATTCATGGCAACCTCAATGTCATTGTTCTAGTGCAACATGCAAAGCACACAGAGTGAAGGACATTATGGGCGAACTGGAGTGCCCAGTTAAAGGATTTGAGCCAGCCCCAGCCCCAGCCCCAGCACCAGCACCAGCACCAGCATCAGCATCAGCATCAGCGGCGGAATGCAGAATGCTCGACATTAGTCCGCCTTTCACTATGTCTTGCACTCAACGCACAAGGGTATGAGCCATAATGCAAATATGCCATAAACTCAAAATGTCAGAGCAAAGTGCAAGGGGCTGGCCGCAGTGGGTCGAGAGCAACAGAGAGCGCACAGGCAGCGGGAGGATGAGTGGGGGCTCGGCTTGGGCTGGTGTGCTATGGAGAACAAAAGGAACATCTCAACATGATGTGGCATGTCTTTGTTTTTGTTGCCGTTTCCAAGCCGAGAAGCGTGCCTGCGATTGATGGATGGCAAATCGGCGGAGAACGGGGCGTAAAGAACCACAATCGATGTCGTTATCTGATGGCATTCAGCGTGCTTAAATTGTCACCTCAAAAGGACAACGCCAGTGGAATGAGCGAGCAGGACAGACAGAGCGAGGTGGATTAAATGAGCACTGACATGGGGCAGAATTCAATTAAGTTAGTTGACTGAAATGTATTCCAAGTAAATTCATCAAAATCTGTTAAATGGAACATGCGACATTTTCATAAATGAGCGTTGCTCGGTTACCAAGCCCACCAGGAGCAGACCGTGGTTTCTCCTGGACACCTTTGGAATCGTCTTCGGCTCTGTCTGCAAATTAAATTGGCTTAATTAATGCAAAATGCTTTCGTGAATTGCGCACAAGCAAATGGGATCAAAGACATATTTAATAGCTTTCTATTTTAATTTAATACATTTACTCGAAAGGAGATTTCGAGCATGCAGCCCAAAAGCTAAACGAACTAACTAAGAGGCTTAAGAGCGGACTTAGTTTCAGACGACTGAAAGAGATGCACAGATCGGAATGGATTGCACTTGTTAAGCTCGGCTATTGTCCGCTAGTTGACACAAAATATGCAAATGTAATAATGTCGTGCTTACTGCACGCTGTAATCCGAATGAAATATATTCACAAATATTTGAAAACAAAAGTCAATAATTGTGAAACAAAATGAAAACAATGAATACGAAAATACAAAATATATATAAATAATAAATGAAAAAACATACGTGCGTATTAAACTAATTAATAATTTAAAATATATATATATATATATATATATATATATATATATATATATATATAATAATATTACAAAATTAAATAATATATCATATAAAAGGGTATTCGTACATAAATAAAAGTTTTTATTAATTTATTTGTGCTCTTATTTATTTAATCTCATAGCTACTATTAAATAGTCCTATAACGTTTGCATAAGATGTGCTTATGAGCCACCCACACATAGAAACACTGCAATCCCATATATCCTCGGGCTGCAATGTAACAGTGACGATTATAATTTAGCTGTGAATATTTGTGTGTGGCGCTGATGGCGCTGGTGCTCCTAGCCGGAAGGAACTGCAAGCGCAAAACATGCTCAGCACGCATTAAACGGTTAATTTCCTTGCAGCCATTCACAGCACAGGATGAAACACAATAAGTAATGGGCATAATGAAAAACAATGAAACAGAACACCGCATTCACCGCCCACCTCCCACCGCCTACCGCCAGCCAGCCTGTGGCTATCTGCTATCTGCTATCTGCTATCTGCTGCCGTGTGCACTAATGAATATAAAACGTGCGGCGAGATTCATGCGATGCGTACAGAGTGCATTACAAGGGAAACTTAGCACGCTTACACACAATACATATACACATATAAACACATAGACATCACATGCACACATACACCTCTACACATGTATATATAGAAATATCGTGCTGGCTGCAAGGGCTCATCAGGCTGGCTGACACATTAATTATGAAATATTAGTTATTGATGTGGCTGCGGCGTGGCTGTTGCTAAATCACTTGACGAAAGTTCATTTCGACAGTCGTGGCTGTTAAAATGAGAAATGTCCGACTTTTATTCCGTTACGTAGCACGACGTAACGTTACGTAACTGTCATAACTTTGCGGTAGCATACTAATTACCGTAATTAGGCATCATCAGCTGGACATAGCAGCTGCAAACATGCCAGCTGAGGTAACATATATATAGATATATGTACATATGACTTATATAACTCTGCAATGACAGCAACTCATTATGAACTTTGAATTTGATGTCTGCGTGTGGGAATTGCTTAATATATTCAGTTTTAAACTTACCCAACTCATCAAATAAAATAATCTCTAACCATTACTATTTTTATATGTTTATTAATTAACATCATACACTTTTTCAAATCAACATTTCAACATTATTCACACATATTTAAAAGACTGTGTTTCGGTATATTTCCTAACGAGCACTCCCGCCTAGAGCATTCATATTTTCATTATTATTATTCATATTTAGCATATTTATGGAATACACACCTTAAGCATATATTTCTTAATCCGCTTAAATAAATAAATTCACACTTGTAGACACTATACATATTTAAAAAAAAAAACCCCACATTAATTACCCTTAGGCACAAGAGTTGGAAGTACGGAAATCGAGGCTTACATTTAAAAGCGAATTATGAAAAAGGCTATGAAATGCGGACTCAACTTTAATTCCACTAATATATTTGACCTAAAGAGTGACAACGCATAGAGCCCTATTCTAAAGCAAAGAAAATGAATAATCCGTATGCATAAGCAATTTAATTCTTCAATATTCTATCTGTTCAATCTTTCAAATCGTAACTCATGTGAGACATACATGAGAGCCACCTGAGTGAAATTCCAGAGCAGATTGCATACTTCAGACCAAATTAGAATGTCATGAATCGTCGTGAGCATCCAGATCGAAAATCCTTTAAAAATTATCAAAAATTTATAGTCGAACTTTGTCCGAGCCAATGCACATAAAGAGCTCCAATCAGGCAAAGAGCTGATGCTTGGACTCCTCCTCGGATAATGTTGTCATTAATTTTTACGATATTTACCAAGTTTAATGCATTTTGCTGATGCTTGCTTGCGCACAAGTTTAATGAAGGCAAACGCATGCGGTCCCCTAAGTGATGTGGGGTCTGCGAAGCTGGGATGTTCAGAAGCTCCGATGCTGGGGGCGGGCCGTGGCATTGGTGCTCGATATTCTGCATAATTCTTCGTTAGCTCAGCTCTGCTCACATGTGCCACAGATGTAAAGTTGTTGAAAGCGCAAAAAGTACAGCCCGCTGCACGGCTCTACGGGATGCTTGGCAATTGCATGAGCGGAACTCCTCATAGGGATGGGGCGAGTTAGCAAATGCTTATCATGAAATGTTTCAAAAGCACTTTGCAGTTTGCCAGTTTGCCCATCCTGATGCAGACGCCCAATGGCAGACGGCAATCGGCAATCGGCAAACGGCAGACGGCAGACGGGCAACTAGACAGTGCTAAGGTTAATGGCATAAAGTTTATCTGCAATTACGATATGGGCTGGCAATCAAGTGGGCACGCCCCCACAGCGCCAGCCCCCAGCCATTCGACACAGCTAAGTAAATATTTATTGCTCTATTTAAAATGCACTTTAATGACGTTGACGTCGACGACGACGTTCAGAATGAAACTGTTCATATCGAGGTTGTTGTTGATGTTGATGTTGATGTTCATGTTGATGTGGATGCTGATGGCGTCGCTGCTGCTGATGTGGACATTGATTGACATTATACGCAGCCCATTCTGAGATTCGATTTCAATTTTTTATTATGAAGGGCGAGCGAAAAAAGAAGAGGAAAAACTGGTATCCGACTTGTCATTTCCGTAGAAGTAAGTGGTTCAGCCAAGTTAATCTCTTAACTTTAAAGGTAGATGAGCTAGTGTTAATATTGACTCAAAATATGCATTTAGATTTTGCATTTCGCAAAGCCTTTGAGACTCGTATTAGTTTGCTTTGCTTTTAATTAAAGATATTTGACTGTTCATTTATTAGTTTTTGTCTCGTATTTATTTAATTCACAGTCTTAAACCAATTTCTAAATTGTGTAAATTAAATTAAAATCACATTTTGCTGGTAATAATTCAATTTTGTGCACAAGCCTAACCAAAAGTGTCACAACAACCGGCTGTCTGCAGCCCGACCGAAAACTGAAAATTTCTATTTGTCTCCAAGTGAAATTCAATTAATCAAAAAATGGGACGAGGCCAGAGGCCAGAGACTAAAACTGCCAACAGAGGCAACGGCCGAGCTTGTGCCATGGATCAGCGCTCGTTGGCAACGCCCACAGCAGACGGAGACGACGACGACAACGACATCATATTGCATCAAAAAGTAGGCACACGATAATTTATCATCCTCACAGATTCGGGCATATGTAAATGTATGTATATGTAACAAATACAATTGCTATATAAGATACCAGCACCTACACCCAATGCGAGAGAGAAAGAGGGAGAGAGTGGCGTTTCAGGAGAATTTCTGAATTGGAAATAGCCAAAAGGGTCTTCCTTACATTAGACATGCAAAGTGGCTCAGCCCAAGTCTCGTCTTGGATCTGCCTGACAGAAACACGTCTGCAGGACATGGCCAGAAGCATAGTTGGCCACTGACCGAATAGGCCGGCTCGGGCCAGCTAGCCAAGTGCACGAGCTGCCCCACATACACAAACATGTCATCCAAACGATTATAAAATCATCATTTATCACATTATGTCACACTCTCCGCCAGACGGCCTGGCGGCACTCCGATTAGCCCAAGGCCCAAGCCCAGACTCTGACCTTAACTCATCTGGCTCTGACTCTGGCTCAGCTCTGGCCTAACTCGCCTTGCGGACAGCGCCAGCTGAGAAAATATCGTGCGGCATATAACTTAGGTATATTTGGAAATTTCCGAGAAATTTTATAAAGACATTAGACGTAACACACAATCGTCGTGATGCTGTGCGCTGAGCCATTTGAAGTCCTGTTCCTGGAAAGGCATTATTCGTCTGAGACCCTAACCGATTTCATTAACTTTAATTTCGATTCTCTGGAATTGAGTCTGTATAGTTTGCATAAGCTATTCAATAAACAAGATGATTTTCTTTAACAAAACTAAATATATATAGCTGCTCTCCTCTTCAGGCAAGATTTAATAATAATGACTGTAGACTTTTAAGGCAGAGCTATAAATAGGCGATTCGCACATGCCAAAGGTATATGTGAAATAGTTTTCCACTTATAACTAAAAATTTATTGAAATGCGGGACAGTTATTGTCGCATTGTCGCACTGCCATTTCATAAGTTCACTGACCTGTATAAACTTTAGCTGCATATGAGAATTTGTGAATGGGGCGCATTAGCTGCTCGGTCCCTGACCTCCTTTCCCCGCTCGACAAAAGGGAAAACTAAGCGCCAAGCTGTCAGCAGCTAAGGAAACTCGGCGTTCACAACTTAAAACTCGGTTATCTCCTAAGGGAGCCTTCAATGACAGTAAGTTAAAGTAATTTTTTAACTAAGTCTCCTGTCGCTTACCTTTTTCATTTTTAGCTTTTTCTCCAGTTTTTTCCCTTTCCACATGGCAAACCTCAAATGCAACTTTCACTCGGCATCGTGTGACATTAAACTTTACGTGAAATGTTTTTGCACCTTGGCTGAGTGTTTGTTTGAGTATTCCCAACAGAAGAAAAGTGGCAAAGCAGCCAGTGTTGGGCAGCGTTAGCAGTTTGCAACACTGTCAATGTCAGGTCATCAAAATTGAAAACATTTTAAGCTTGGTCTTTAGTTTAAATGCATTTCTAAGACGTTTCCACTTCAAAAAGTGGCAGCCGTCAAAGCGAATCGCTGCGCAGTGGCGAGGGAGTGGGACAGGGAGAGGGAGGGGAGAGGGGCAGAGAGGGGGACTCGTGCCTTGGCTGGACACTTGCACGCTCCGCTGTCAACACGTCAGTCGAGTCCAAAAGCAATTTGTCAAGCAGTTGTGATTGACAGCCAAGGCGACGCAACGATGCATGAATAGCAGGCGCCCCACACACACAAACACACACACACACAGACACGCTGAGCCGGAAATTCGCAACATAAACAAAATGACAGCACGGACGGCCTCACGTATTTGTACATGCCCTAGGCTGAATCGTTCCAGATATCTAGTGCATGGCAGAGGCCATCGAGGCGCTCAAATTAATATTCAATTATGCTAAAATAAGTTGATCAACATTTCGCTCAGTCAGCGGCTGCACATTTTAACCTAATGGATACAACTCCAGGTGCCATCTGAGTAAATCAGCATCACTTATGCACACATACATTGTATCATAATCTGGGTCTGTCGGCAAAAACAATGCGAGCATGCCTGGAGGCCCAGGTTTATTATCGATGCTCTGCGCTGAGTGCACTTGAGCATTAATTAAATACAGCTCGCCCCTCACCCTCTTGCGCTTTGCCCTTTAGTCAAAGCCTCAGCAGGCGTTTCATTTCATTTGATGTGAATGTTAGCAGAAACTAAATATTTATATTAAGATGATTTCAAGTTTAATTATATTTTATAATTACACATTTAATCAAACCATATCCAATTATAAATTATATAAGTACAAATTTCATATTTCATTTGATACGCCAAGCATTTTGAAATCAATTAGGAAGAACTAGAAGCTTTTAGTGTTGCATAAGGAATGCCGCAAGGTAAATATATTATATATTTGCAAAGTAGCAGAAAATAAAATGCATTTTTCTTCAAATACTACTTCAAGCCCCACTCTGTGCTCACTGTAGCCAAGTTAAAATGAAGCTTGATTTTACTCAACTGCTTTTTATTAAGAAAGTTGAAAGAAACATGAATAAATTCTGAAATGCCGTATAACAAATTTCGTGTTAGCAGAAAAGCAAAACATGTAATCAAACAATAATCTACGAGCTCAGTATTGCCTAAAATAAGTAAAATGTGAATTATTTGGGACGTCTCCAGTAATACGAGACATTAAAAGTTATTACCTTTTTATCTGATTTGCCAGCAGATGAACAGCCATTAGAAATGAAATAAAATAAGAAGTCAAGAGCAGGAGCAGAAAGTGTAGGCACATTTGGCTCTCGATTGCTGAAAAAGTACGCATTTTAAAATGTTTTCCTTTATAACAAGCACAGTTACATATATATTGTATGTATCCTGCCAGCGTGTGCTATCGGGCAGAGTCAATGGCCTTCCGGCCAGCATCTTGGACCTCGAATGGCGACCATCAGTCAACTTTGACCTGCAGCCAAGACAGGTGCAAAGTTGATAAACACATGGGGGTGTGTATGTGTGTGTGTGGATGTGTGGGAGATAAGAGATGTATAGAGCTATGGGTCAGCAAGTGTCGAAAATATAATTAGACAACCGGCGCCATAAAGGAAATTGAAATCCATGGACCTATCCCACTTGCTGCTGCTATTGCCATTGCAGTCGCTGTCGACGGTATGCCAGCAACACATTTCAGAAATTAATTTAAACTTTTGCCACATTTACTCATTAGCGGCAAGCTTTCGCCGTATACTTGGCTGCTCGAAGACCCCCGATAGTCGTGTGCACAAGGGCTACCCACTTGCAGCTCAACAAGTTTGCCAGAATTGCCAGCCCGGCGAAAGGGCGTAACTAATTTGCCTGTGATTTGTGTGTGGGCAACAGCAGCACGAGCAGCACGAGCAGTTCGAGCAGCAGCAGCAGAGCGCACTTTCCTCAAGATTTATTCGAGTTGACTAAAGTAACATAATTTGCGAATAACGCCACGCCATTTTCCCACATATATTCCACGCAGCATTCCCAAATGCAAAATGGCTGCCATCTTAAGCCAACTTGTGCTGTTCGTTGGCAGCGAACGAAAAAAAAAGGGAACAGAAAATTTAACAAAAATGATTTAAAAACTGCGCCGGGTAGGCTCGAGGCCTACAATAGGCGACTTAGTGCTAGAACACCCTCTTCCCAGCCCACTTCTCCACCTTCCATTCAGCCGCTACCTGTCGGAAAGTTGCCGTAAATAACTTTTTTCAACTTGGCCCGCAACTTTCAGTTGCATTAGCTGCATAAGTCGACTCGCCCATTGCTCTAGCTTGGCCGACTTCACGAAGTGTTTGTGCCATCCGCGAGAGCCGCCATCCACGGCAGCGAGACCATAAATCACGCACGCTTTGTCCGCATCAGCCGGCATGAGTGTGTGTGCGTGTGTGTGTGCCATCCGAATTGCTTGTGTGTGCAGAGTAAATTTTAAGCCGATTTCCGTTGAACTGCCAGGCCACTTCGTTTCTCCTCTGAGGTCATCTAAGAGCAATGCGAGCATCAACGTCAAACAATAGCAGCAGCAAGAAGAAGAGCAACAACAGGAATAGCTTAACCATCAACTTTGTGTGTACTCTACGATTTTCCCGAGTCTACCAATAGGAGAAAATCTACTCCACTGACTTGACATAATAGTAACAAATAATTTCAAGCTTCAATGCAGAACAATTATAGGGAATTAATTGAAGAGATTGTAGATTCCTGAATATATTTAATTGACTTTACCAAATCTCTTATTATTTTGCTTTCGACCTTATTTATAATTTGTTTAATAATGCGATTTTTAAAACTAAAACTATTTTATTTGTAATTTTTAAAAATTGTTTTCTATAGATCTCATGCTGATAATATTTCATTTTATAATGAATAATAATATTTTCTATATTTAAAAAAACTCAATTGTTATTTATTTTCTTCAAGATCTCGTTTTATATATTGAAAACGCTCTCTTGCTGTCTTAGACTTTACACTCAGTTAAATTGATATTATGTGATCATAAAGACTGAGAATCAATACACTTCAGTGGAGCAAGAGCCAAATGGTCTTGTTGCTTGGTTTCATCAATATCAAATAAATATCGCGTATACGACGCATAGACGATAAATGTGTGGCATGTCTAGTGCGCCATAAATTCGCGATGGAACCGCACAATAAACCAGCACAGCCATCCAAATGCTCTGGGTAATAGCTAGTTATACTTACATTTATGTATGTGAATGCGAGCGAGCATACAGAATACGAGCAGCACGAATGCTCATCCTGCTCTTGGCTCTTGGCTCTTGGCGTAGCGGCTTGGCCGAGGTCAGGCTACAAAAAATTTAATAGAGTACTTAATGCATAAAATATAAACATAAAAAGTTGCGGACGGACCACACATCAAGCTCTCAAGTTATGGACACATAAAAACTAGCTTCGAGTTGCGTGCGTCTCGGACTGCACGAACTGCGGGCCGCAGGCTGGAGGCGCTGAGGGAGCGCCTCATTTTTAATTGCGCTCAAAACTGTGTAAATTGAATTCCCAACGCCCCATAGCGTCCGCAGACATGCATAGTTACACGCATGTGAACAGAGGCTCGTGTCCTGCGTCCAGGACAGGAGGAACGGAAATCGAGTTACTTCACACGCAGCTCGTGGACGAAGCAAAGGGAATCTTACGATCGAGGACTGAGGGAACGTTTGCCAACTTCTTATGTGGCTGAGTTTGCTTCACATTCTTTTATGAGTTATATAGCTGCTTGGCCCTGCGAATTTTCCACTATCTACAGCCACATCAAGGGCAAGCAAAAACGAGGGCTATGTCCCGCCCCAGTTCTGTGCGCATTATGTAGACAAATGGCCTTTTAAATTGCTTGCGTGTGGCTACGCTGTCTGGCTTGCTGTCTCGCTGTCTCGCTGTCTGCCCTGTTAGTCTTCCTTCTACATTTACATGTTGATTTGATATACGAGTCGCAGCCACACCATCAATCAGCCCGTCTATTGGCAAATGGCGTGCTCGCGCCCGACTTCACCATCGCCATCGCCATTGACACTGATGCCATTGCTGCTACTGTTGCTGTTGCTGTTGCTGTTGCACTTACGCACATCGTTAAGCCACAGTGAGGATACTCTTGCCACACAGCTCTCACATGCCTGCCACGCGTCGCTGCTTCATTTATCAGCACAGCTCACGAATTGTACTGAATGCAATTAATAGTGTGAAACATGTGTTCCAAAAATGTTACGCGCGATTCACTGTTTCCTATCAGATTACGTGTCAGTCACCAACAATTTGTATATATGTATATGTATATATATTTGACATAGTCTAATTAAGACATTTAGTAATAAATTATCAGGTAATCTAGGCAGTTAGCCCATAATCCTCAAAACTCTATTATTAGGGAACTTAGCTATTATGTTCTGTTAACAATTATAATAATAATTATTATTACACAGAAATTACGTAACTTTGGAACTTCCTAATTAACTGCCATGACTTGAAAATTTCTGCTCTCAGTAATCACCAAATATGGATCCACTTTTATGGTATGTGAAGAAAAAGTCTACAAATTATATGAGAGCCACATATCAAGCTATTATTTTGGACTTCAAAACATAAGGAGCCGCAATAAATACATAAAAACATATACTATAACCATTTAAGCCCAATAAACACAATTATAATCTTAAACTCCATCGAGTCGAACCCATCTTATATTTTACTTGACTAAACGGGGCACTAAAGCTCACTGGCTTGAAAACGGGCATCATCAAAGCGCTGTCAGCTTTTATACACGAAATGCCTTTGGAATTGGCTTTGACATACGATTGATAGCTTTGATTTGGGCAAAGGAATTTGGCTAAATCCCATCTACTTTCGTTTATATAATCGATAATTAGCTTAATCAATCATAATGAAACTAGGTCTTGAATATTTTGCACTTTTAAATAATTTCAATCATGAAATAATCGAAAATCGTTGTAATGTCTGCCTGTCTCGCCATATCTCGCTAACAAATGTCGTTAAAACTGATTTTTATCCTTGAGTTGCCAATTCTATTTTAAGCCGTCTCTGTTGAAAGTGTTCAACGACTTAGCATTCCATCGAACTGTTCCATTTCACTTACTAATTCCGTAAGAATTTTAAGTGTTCTGCCAGATGGACAGCGCCTTGATCTTAAGTTTAGCCAGTTGAGTCGCCAGAAAACACAGAGAGACAGAAACATGATTGATTGCGATATATATATATACATATATATATATTTATCTATATCTAACAGAGATCAAACAAAAGTATATATAAATTATCTGCAAAAGTATATATAAATAAATTCACAATTGAAGTTTATTTGTTTGACGATTTTCAACTTTCCTTTAACAGCAAACAGGGTATTGTGCAGCCGATCACACACATGAGAACAAAACTCTCTTCTCGTAAGAGGGGATAAATTAAATTAGGATTCTATTTTGAGCTGCTGCGCAGCTTTTGACGCTTACGAGGACAGCATATAGAGAGGAAACGCTGTAATTTTATTGATGCGTGGGCGCTAACAAGTCAATGTACTTTTCAAGCAGCTCCCATGCTTACACACGCTCACATTCGCACACACACACACACACCCACACACATGCGTTGGACTATTAATGCGAGTATAAAACTTTAATACCCCGAAAAATGCCGAAAAATAGCTGCAAAATCAAAGGCCATTCTCAGTTCTTCCCATTCGATTATTCGCTTGTATGTGTATGTGTGTGAGTGTGTGGAGATCGTATATGTGTTGATATTTGTATTCCGTGCTGTTGATTTTTGAAAGCGCACAGCTGGACTTTTATTGCTATGGCTGTTTTTGTTTTATTTCTTCTTCCTCTTTCTTTATTTAAATAGTATCGGGGGTAAATCAATTTTAGTTTGGTTTGTGTACAAAAAGCTCCAACTAAAATATAAGCTAAAGAAAATATTTCGCTAGAGACGAAAGAATGCCCACACTCATGCAAAATAGTTCAGCTGTGTGTGCTTCTAATAAAAAAATACACGGAAAATATATTGGCTATTGAAAAAGTATTCAGAAGGAAGTTTAAATGCGGCTATTCTAGATTTTCATTAAAATTGAATGAAAAAAATGTATATAAGTATATTAATTATTTCACATGGGAAAAATGTAATTAATTCATATATGAATTAAACTCAATTTATATACTCCACCCATAGACTGCAGTATCAGTTCGTGGTTTTCAATTTAAGCCATGGCAAAATGCAGGATTTTTGATGTGGAAGCAACGTCCTGGCTTCAGCGTTGTTTGCTGTTCGATCTCACACCCTTTGAGAGTGGCTGCCTGTCTGTCGGTCTCTGTGTAAGTGCGTATACATATGCACTATTTTTATTCTGTAATTTTTTGTATTTTGTTCAGCAGTTTATGCCTTTGTCATCACGCTTTCATGGAGCTCGGCTGCTGCTTTGTCTTCTTCTTTGTTGTTTTACAGCTTTGTATATTCAACTTACCGAACACCATCAGCAGCAACAACAACAACAACAACAGCAACACACTCACACACACTCATCCACCTCGAATAACACTTTTCATAGTCATTGGGAGCGACGCGCACTTTAGTAATAAAAACCAAAAAGTGCAGAATAAGATTCATGAAAAGGCATTAACACGCGCGGCGTATACGTAATGTGTGCAGCAATGACTTGCATATTGGCATAATTATGTAAATGAAAGTGTGCATCTGCTCTTAGAATACAATGGGATAAAGTATTTGCCGAGCTGGCTTTAATTTTCTTTTCCATGCAATATATTCATTTAATACTTCAGTCTCTTGGATTGAAAGTCAATATGGTCAAAGACAATAGTTGCAAATTAATTAATAATAAACAAGTATTATATTTGTTGCATAATTAAAACAAAAAACAATATATTTCATAATATAAATGTATATATCCGAGATGTACTTATATTCTCGTTTTGGCGAAAACATGCTGGAAGGCTTCCATGAAATGAACTGTTTTATTCTTCTCATTGTTATGCAAACAGTAAAAAAACAAGTAAGGAAGCTCTAGTTGAGACTGCTCGACTAGGAGATACCCTGATCCCTACAAAGAGCTGATATTCACGCACGCATAAGCACGCGCTCTGCTAACTGCGCAGTAAGCAGCGACTGCGCTTGGGCTGCGCTGCAGTGTGGGCAATATTATGAGAATTTTGTTGCTGAATAATTTCTCCTGTGGTAGGACTATCTTCATGAAACTTTCAGAACGTGATCACAATGTGCAAAGGTGTGTACATTCCAAAGCACAAATCCCTAGTACTTAAAATACGGTTTTTTTGCAAATTGGGGGCGAAGGGGGCGTGGTATCTAAAATCTGTAAATGACAAAATCTGCGTATTGATCAGATGTATATAAACACCAAATCTGAAGTCTCCAGGTCTAAAAGTATTGAAATTACGGTGAATAAAAAAAATCAATTTATCGATTATTCGCGATAAAAAAGTAATCGGACGAGTTATCGAAAAAAAAGATAAACTTGTACTGCGTATGGTATACATGAGTATGCATACAAAATTTGAAGCCTCTAGCTCTTATATCTTCTGAGATCTAGGCGTTCATACGGACGGACGGACGGACGGACAGACGGACAGGGCTATATCGACTCAGCTCGTCGCCCTGATCAAGAATATATATACTTTATGGAGTCTGCCACGGCTCCTTCTGCCTGTTACATACTTTTCACAAAACCATTATACCCTGATTTCCCATTTTTAATGGGATCAGGGAATAATAAAAAAACATTTAGCCGGCAATTTTTAAAATAAATTTGAACCACATATGAAATGTTTTGTTCATCAGTATTTACAAAACATGAAAATACAGGGCGAAAAGCGAAATTAAATATATAAATAAAAAATTTGACTCATGCAACAATTTAATTGTCGAGCATTTCACTTCCCCGCAAACACAGTTGATTTTTTCAACAATTTCATTATGCATTTTTTATGCAAATATTTATACGTTTTTTCGACTCTGAAGCATTGCAGCAAATTGGCTACGTCTAAAAAGTCAAAGGTTGTTTTTTGATTATGTTCAGAATGGTTTTCCACTTGAATAAACCAATCAAGCGAAATACAAGCCTCGCTGAATACAAAACAATATTGAAAACGCTGCAGAGCAGGCAGAAGTCGGAAGAATGGTGGTCAAATGTAGTATTAAAAATGCTTTTGAAATTTCCGCTTGACCAACCCAATTAAAATCATAAATTTCGAGCGCCCGTGATGAAATATCGTTCAAATATTCGTACATCAACAAGTCTTCGTTTTTATGCTAGACCTTTACACATAAATATTCTACAATACATGCATTGCATGTGTGTATGTGTGTGTGTGTGGGTATATATATATTAATTTCATTGAAAAATCCGAATAAGGCGCTTTGCATATATGCGTTGAGGCTTCACATGGAATAAATTTTGGTAGATTCATAAAAATTTCACGCCAGAACGCGTAAAAATGTAAAAAGCAAATAAAAACTAAGTGCGAAGGCTGCGAGCTCACTCGACTTGCAGATGCCCTCAATTTGCTTTATGGAAGTTAAATATTTTGAAGAGTAGACAAGACTAGCTTACGTAAGCATTTGAGATATATCTTAATTAATTTTAAAAAATGATTTCTTATTTTTTTGTTAATTCTTTTTTTTTTTTTTAAATTTAGGAATCATGCTTCATCTTGGGCATTTTACACATATTAGTTTATCAACCTATCTATAGCCTTATCTCATTTGATTATGTTTATTGTCTGCAAGATCTATTTTTTGTATTATTGTCTGCCATATCTATTCGTTGTCTATATCCCCAATGTTCAAGAGAGACACAAAATTGTTAGGCAGCTAACAAAATCAGCTAAAATTAATTTGATATTTGCAAATCTGACATTTTATACAAATTCGCTTATAGATATTATAAAACACCAAAAACTTCATATATTTTTAATTTCAATATAATTTAATAGTTTAAGCTCATAAAATAAAACTTTAAAATAATATATATATACTCTAAAGAGTATAGCTTAAACTCTAGTTTCTATGTATTTGTTAAATAAATGAATATTAAAATATTGAAAATAGTTTATTATATAAATATATATACAAATATATGTATATTTATATGGTACATTTTTTTGAATCATCTAATAAACTTTTTTGATAGAAAACATTATTAAAAAAATCCGTTATTGCATGATGCCAAGCTTGAAGAAATACTAATCTAACTGATATGAGACTCGATCTCTATTGCTAGCCGGAACTCCTAACCAAGTGAGAGATCCTTAAAAATGGCAGTGTCCCGCTGACTTGGATTATTTGTAAAGTGTCCAGGATTACAGAAACGAGCCCAAGTGTCATCTGTAAGTCGATGCATTCACCGTACAAGTAATAATAATTGCTTGGAAAATTGTGGCTCTTGAAAATACATCCGCACGCTCTCATGGGGAGGCATAACTGCTCCGCTGAGAGTCGAGTTTCGTGTGCTTCGTGTTTGCTACTTCCGGCCTCGGCAGCCATTCATTGACCTACACACACGCACACATACACACATGGCCTGCTGGCCGCCATATTGTTTTCGACATGTGCATGCTTTTGATGTCAAGTGAAAACAATTTTGTTTTTTTTTTTTTGTGTGCTCAGTGTTGCTGTTGCTGTTGTTATTGTTGCTGTTGTTGTTGTTGCTGTTGTTGTTGCTGTCCTTTTGACTGTCCCAACAGTTGTTGGTCTTGGTGCCGTTGTAGTTGTTGCCGTGTACGAATTGCGTCCATGGCGTCAATTTTGTTGACGTCGTTATCAATTAAGTGACACGTTGCGTAGCCAGGCACAGTTGGCGGCAATTGACCGAACGGAATTGCCAAAGGAGCTGGAGGAGTGGGCACGGGGCAACGCCCATGCCATTCGGGTCAGTTCAACTCTTGACACTTGTGCTCCAGCCCAATAACAAAAACACTAGCAATCGCCTAAAATAGGCCTCAAGCAAATAAAACGATACAAAGTTATTGCTCTACAAATTGCTGCCAGTTTTTGTTGTTTCGCCTCACTCTCTGCTGGAGTTTAGCATGGGAAATATACTGTACACACACACACATATATAAACACACCTATTGCATGTGTGTGCGTTGCCAAATTTTCAATTCTTAATTCCAAGAAACCGAAGGCAATATATGCTCAGGCATTAGCTTTAAGTCTGGCAAGCCCTACGATATTTCCAGAGCTTTGAATTGAATGAACGCCAAATCGAGCTCTAGCCAATAAGGCCATTAGGCATTTTATCAGAATCGATTAATGCGAATTTATACTCCTAATCGTGATTTATTAAAGTATCAATTAGATAGAAATCAAAATGGATTTCAGAATGTATGTATTCAAAATGCTTTCGCTCGAGCTCAGTGCGCCAAGTCATATAGGCAATTGCCAATGCCGAAGCAGCATTAAAAACAATGCTTTTCTCTAGTTTGATGCTTCGATTTCCTGTTTATACTTCAAACTAGTCAAACAAAAAACTTTTAGCTGCAGATACCTCTTAATCATTGTTGGCAAAGCTTTTTTATTTCTTTGTTTGGTCAAGAAAGTTCTTGAAAAGAAAAACTGTGAGATTACCAATGAGAAACTTAATACCTGTATTAGGGTCAGAGAGGAGAAGTGAGAACTGAGCCAGCCTTGTTGTGAGCAGGAGCAACTCTCAGCTTCGTCATAGCTCTGCTAGTGCTCTGCCACGCAATATTTCACTCTTCAGCAGAGCGAAAATTCATTGAACTGCTTATTTGAGACGAGACTATTTCATAAAATTCAATTCACTCTTGACGCTTATTCAAAATATAGAATAACTAAATTAAAGCTTATGCTGCATTGATCTGATATTATCACAGTGGTAAATAAACAATATTCAAACATTGGAAAATTATTTGCCAATTTTTTACCTGTGATATTAAATTACTATCAATGAAATCATATACCGAAAAGTGTGCAGATATTTATATTATATTAATGCTTATATACATATTATTTTTATATTTATATGTATATTTAGTAATTATCATTAAAGTAACTTTTCATATCAACTGAAATGACTCAAGTAAATCATCATAAAGATTGTTTTATGAGCAGCAACAATAACTGCAATTGTAATTAAGTAAATAGCAAATTACTCAATTCAGAATTGAAGTAAACTCTCATAATGATATAGCACCCATGGCAGCTCGCGGCACTTGGCAAGTATATATTGTGGTCTCATTTTGGTGTCAGTGCAACCTGTTGCGGGTGCTTATCGACACGTGTGTGGCCTCTGGCAGACGTATGGCACTCATGATGGCAGCAGGAGCTGTGAGTAATCTTGAGGCAGCAGCCGCAAGTTGGGGGACATACTAAGTGGCAGCCACACCCACAATTATGCATGTCAAATTAACTGTAACTACAGTTTGTAACAGAATCAGTGGCTGGGCCGAGGCTGGGCCGGGGCTGGGCTGAGGCTGGGCAGGCGATGGAGCTAAGCTGAGCAAGAGGAGACGGCCCTGTTGCAGAGCCATAAATCTTAGATGCGGCTAGCAGTAACTAATGATGTTCATATTCAGAGGCGCGTGTAAAAGGATAATGGCAAAATGCTGATTAACAACAACACCGAGTGGAATAGAGAGAACGAAGGACCTGTGTAGCGCTGCTTTACCAGCTGCAGGCAACTAGGTTGCTGCGGACTTGAAGGCCCTAAGCACTAGCCACAACTTTATTAAGCGCACTCAGTACAACTACAGCAGAGTGGGTGTGCGTGTGTGTGTGAGTGTGAGAGTGTGTGTGTGTAGCGGAAGTGTCAGCATTGGACGCCATTAATTTAGCAGAAATAAACAAACAAAATCAACAAAGTAACAGTTAATCGCAAACAGAAAAGGGATGAAACTGAACGAGAGAGAGGGCGAGTAGGAGAGGGAGGGAGAGTGAGAGACAGAGTTGGACTCGAGTTCTGTACTCCGTTTCTTGTTTGAACAGGATACGCCTGAGCGCTGTCTGCTTATAATTGGAGCATAAAGTGAAGCCGTAAGAAAACGCTCAGGCCGTAAAAGCGCAATGCAGAAAGCGAGCCATGAAAATGAATCGAGTCGAGCCAAAAGCCGGAAGTAGCTGTGGATGTGGTAAATGTGGATCTGGATCTGGATGTGGCTGTGGATGTGGATGTGGATGCGGCAGCAACAGAGATACATTTACAAGTTGTTGCTGCGCTGGCCTCGTTTATTGCACATACCCACAACGAGTGTGAGAAAGAGAGAGAGAGAGAGAGAGAGAAAGAGGCATAGAGAAGCGTACACAAACAAAGATATTTACACACTCATGTGGCAATCTGCAGACCCGGTCGCACATAAATAAAAAGCCGAGGTTTCCACCAAAAGCCTTTGCCAAGAGCCCCGCGTAGTGCTAATTTATGACCGAAATACAAGATACTCGCACTTGTACAATGTGCCTACGTTTAAGTGTTTGAGCCCCCCGCCCGACATGTCATGAATTTTAAGTGATTTTCCTTTGTAGCTGGGAATATTTTTTATTATTTCTATTTCTATTTCGCATTTCTTACTTCTATTGCCTAACACCATTCGGCCATTCAATAAAAATGTAGATTTAAATCAAACGATGGCCCATATTCGTTCACATTGTAAAGTTCCTTATGACAGCTGAGCTGACATAGCCAAAATATAGTTAAAGATTTTATGTTTTGATATTTAGTGAGCATAGCAATGCCAACTACAGCCAAAGACGAGGTTAATTACCAAATAGTAGAATACCAAATAGTATAGCATAATGAAACCAACTCAACTCTTGCTTTCTATCAGCTATCTACTTTATGTTCTCTGCCATGTCAGCTCTTGCCTGACAAGGTCTGGCCACACCTTTAATATCTCTAGTTAGCCAAAGAATGGAAGGAACTGGTTGGCAAATTGAACAAAGGTCAGGCCACATCTGCTTTTGCCTGATTCTCCCATTTTCCTACAACTGCCAACTCTAATAAACTTTGTTTTACATATATTTTTTCGTTATTCAATTTCCTGCCCTCAGAGGTCAGTTCAACTATTGAAAAGGTACGACTCCTGCCCAGGTGCATGGCTTGCGTAATAATTAAGTCACACTTTATATTGAAGGTAATTTGCAACGTTCAAAGTGGACTCACAGATGCCCTTTAATTAAATCAGCATCAAGTTCAGACAACCTGCAGCAAACTGTGGCATGCACCTTGATAGAAATGATAAAAATCAACAAATATTTCAAGGCAGACATCTGACACCATGTTTCCATTTAAATACGAATTTTGAAGTATTCCAAAACAGTTTATTTTCAGCTCCAATTTTTTTTTAAATTTCGTGTCGACTCTCAACGACTGAGCTCAAAAACGAATTTCATGTGAGCTCGAACCCAACTCGGGCCTCATGTCATAGAGGCAATATTGGACAACATTCTATGCTCTCTCTCGCTCTCACTCTTTCTCACTACAAACAATACAAACAATCTCTCTCACTCACACACACTCACGCAGGTCAGCAACTGTGGCTTTCTATTAAAATGTGTGCGCTTCATACAAATTACAATTGGAACTACATCCCACACACACACACACACACACACATGCCTGTAAGTGCGTATGTGTGTGTATGCAATTATATACTACACAAATTGCTCTCATATATGTGTGTGTGTGAGTGGACAGAACAAACAATTTTATGGCTTTGGCTATTATTTTTTTGCCATAAATATTTATTAGATATTTGTGTTTGTTCTTTTGTTTCTCTTCTTCTTGTTGCTGTAGCATATTTGGGCAAATTGTTAGCATGAACCAAATAGCTTTGGGCGCATGAAAAGCAGGGCATTTGTGGAACGGATAACTCTTAATCGACGACTGCCCGTGCCAGTCGTAACGCCTTAATTTAAGTGCAGCTTCAGAGCGCCTAATACGAATTATCGCACAATAGATACAAATTATGCTAATAAATAGCTCGAAATCCAATTTAATAATTATCCCACACTTACTGCAAACAAACACGACTCAGCTAAAAGGCTCGTAAAGCCATCGGACTCATTTATCTGCAGACCCTTTCGTAATGAAGTAATAAATCCCACTATTTCCAATAGACGCTAGTTAATATTAGATGTGAGTTCATGAGTTGGCGAATGTGGTAAAAAGCGACCCGAATTTTTTCAGACTGCACAATTATTGAGTTCAAACGTCCCGCTTAATTAACCAAGCGTAGCACAAGATTCCCTTTGCTACCCAAATCAGCAGACGAAATTGCTGAGTCAATACAATTTGGGGCACAAAAAATTCCAATGCGGGTCACTTCAATTATTATAGAAGCGAGCCAGCCTGCACACCCCACACACACTAAAACACACAGATACACACATAAACAAAGCCACAAAACTTTCTGTTTACAGTAATGAAATTATGCGAGCAGTGTGAGAAGGGTCAATAGCAACTCGCGTTTATCGAAACGCCCAACCTGCAGAGAGTTTTTAATTATTTGCAAATAAAGGCACCCAAAAGTCTTCCAATTAACGCTGCTGCCACAAACTTCTATAAAGAGAGAGAGAGAGAGAAGGCGAACAGAGAAAACATGAAAAAGTTGTGAAAAATGAGCAAATCATAATGAATAAATGTCACACCGGAAGCGACGGAAATCTGAGCAAGTTTCCCATAATACACAACATTTCCGTCAAAGTGCCGAAAACTGGCAACGACCATTACAATGTGACCAGCACCACGACAACAATAACAATGCCAACAACAACAACAACGACAACAACAACAAATATAGCGGCATTTGTGGCGCGGCAGAGTCAAGGGGTTAACACCGACGAGCTCCTAATGGAAAACGTTGTTGGGCATAATAAACTTTCAGGTCCCAGTGCAGAGGGCAGCAGCAGGAGTAATAACAACAACAACAACAACAACAGCAACAACAAAGCCGCAGCAGCGTGTTGACTTTGTTAATAAGTTCCGTAATAAGTTTTGCCGGGTCCACCCATTTCCCAGTATCTAAATAAGCCGCAAGAGCATAAATAACACAAGAAACGGTGCATGAAAAAATACAGAATTTGCTATCTCAGTGCCATAAAAATAATCGAGAAAAGCCAGAAAAAACGCCCGTCTGAAAAGTTTTCCAGTGACCCCTGTAAAGGAGCAGAAAATGCGGTTGACCTACGAGAGAATTTATTAAGTACTACGATAATAAGATATAATATGAAAATAAGCTTAAAATATAAATAGCAAATAAATAATAAATAATTAATGTGAATTTGGTTCTACGCTTTATAAACTACGTTTAAGCAACGAAAGTCTATGAGATTTTTGCATATAAAGTCACATATTTCTGAAAAATAAAACAAACTTTTTTATTCGCTCTTTACAAGTTCCTTTGAAGTTCAAGTAAAGCCTTAAATTTTATTTTTATTATAAGCTAAAAAACAAAATGTAAAGTCGTAATAAACAAAGAAAGAAATGTCAACTGGAACAAGAAATGTAAATAAACTGAAATCGAGATAAAGAGAAGCTAAGTACTGGAGCAAAAACGAATATCTAGAATGTTAAAGTTCAAGCGACTGTTGCCCACCGAAGAGAAGGAAAACTGGAGAGGCAAAGCTCGAGTAATGCAAAAAGCCAGCGTATAAAAAGCCAATAAAAAGAAAAGATGATTAATTTACGCACCCAATTGCTCATTCGTCTTCCTGCTGGCTGGTCCCGGAATGTCCCTTTGTTAGCGCCGTTTCAGCTTCACAATGCCAGCCGAAACTTAATTTGATTAACTTTGAGTAGGTTCTAGCCGCCATTGTCTTTCCGGCTGCGGCTCATCAGCAATGCTAAAGTTTCCGCTGCCTTTGATAATGATGTGGTTGGTCATCATCAGCGCGGACACTTGGTTATAAAAAACCAGACGAAGCCGTTAGCAGCAAAGAGACGAAATGTGAATACCCTTATAAATGACTCGACATCTATTGGAAAATAGCCTCAAATATTTGTGTTAATAAATTTTAAAGAATGTTTTTCAAAAAACTTGCAAAAACAAAAACAAATTCTATGGAGAAGAGAGAAAAATTGGAAAAAAGTTTAAAATTAATTTTTGGTATTTTATTTTGCATTATTTCCCTTGAACATTTTAATAACTATTTATATATTATATTATACACACAATTTAAAATAAAATAAAAACAGAAACAAAACTATCATTGCGTGTCCCAATTGCTATACCCTTTTTGTTAGAACATTCAAAAACATTGTTATTTTATTTTATTTGGCTTTATTGGCCTTGCGAATAGAAATAAACGGAATGGAAGCTGAGTGTTAATGCCTTGGGCAGACTTTGGGAACTTTCGGCAATCGTCATTAGAGTACTTAAATGTGCGCTATAAATATTGTCCTTGGCAGCCAACTGATGCCCCAAAGATCTCGCAGCAGTAGCAAATTAAATGTCCATTTTATTGAATTTAATTAATTGTTTTAAAGTATTTTGCTGGCAGCCCTTCTAGTATATGACAAGAAAACTTGCAGATTACTTTGTCTAGAATAAACTCTTTGACATTCGGAAATATACTGTATAAATTCTCGTTGATTCAAGACGATTTCTGGAATGAAAAATAATATGGGAAATGTATAGAAAATGTATAGCAAATGAAACTGCACTTGTCGAACATTATCTGTTCCGTTCGCGTTCCTTGATCTGAAATATAGCCCTAGCAATAATATGAATAGCTCCATTAAGCAACATCGCTTACTCTCACGCTCGCCTTTGTCTGTATTGTAGTGCTAGAGCGCAGTCATAAATCTAGATGCTGTTGCCAGCCACGTATTGGCCACATGTGCACATAAATATAATTTGTTGTTGCCATTGCAGCTTAGCATTTGTGGCTAGCAATTTATTAATTGGCTTGCAGGCGAAGAGATATAGCCAGGAATAAGGATGCAGGAGCAGATGTAACTATATGCATATGTAAATGGAAGGCAGCAGCTGCACAAAGTAGACAACCAATTTGCAATCTGTTATGAAAAGTGTCAACAAATGTACAAGAATTTGATATTTATGCGCATTGCTACCTACACACACACAAACACGCACACAGATGACTCTCACCTGGTCTGAGTGGAAAGTCAAGTGTATTCTTTTGCCGCATGCTATTTGCATTCGCCAGTAGAGTGTCAATGCGATTGCCCCAAGTGTATCTGTGTCTGTGTGTGTGCTTAACTGTTTAAGTGTTTGCCACGTGGCCATTGCCATCGCTTTTTATGCAGTTGCCTGCAGTAAATGTGGTCCATATGTGACCCAGACGCGAGGCTCTCGTGTCTGCTCCTGCTGCTCCTCGGCTTGCCAGCTCTGTTAGACCCTCCTTCGAGCGCGGCAATTGATTATCAAATTCAGCGCTGCATTTGCGGGCGCCGCAAATTTCGCAGGGCACCGCACCCTTGGCCACAAAGCCATTCTGCATGTCCTGCCACACACTCACACTAACATATATGCCCTTAAACGACGGGACTTCGTAGCTGGGCTTCATGCATGCAGACATTTTTTCTTGCCTTTTTTTTGGCCCTTTGCATTTTTTGGCAAGCCGAATGGCCGTAGCTGAGGGGCAGAGCAGCAAACATATTTTTAATGTGCAAAAATCTGTGAAATTTGTGCTATGTCGCTTAGATTGCATTTGCTCAACATATTTGATTTGCTCGCATTCCAGATTTTTACTTCACATGTTTTTATGACTTAACGCGGCTCGAGGGATCATTGATCACAGCTGCGCATATATGAACCCAAATGCTTGTCTCTAGAATATATAAAAATACAATTTCATTGTAGTTTGATGGCTTTTCAAATTATAAAAGATCTTAAGCGATTTTTAAAACATATTCAATGCTGTACAAGAGCAATTAGAGCTTTTATTGGTCAAACAAAACCGTTATTGTTATCAATTTTAATTAATTAAAATGAAATTTGGCTGCGGTATCCAATGGAACAATTTCGCAATCAATTGAAATTCAATTAAAATGCGATGCCAGTTGGTACAGGGATGTTGTTGCTCATGTTGTTGTTATTGTTGTTGCTGCTGTTCGGAAAACGCACAAATACTAATTCGAAGAGTTTGCTTTTTAGGGGCAAGGGTTAAGTGTATTGCCGTCTGTGTTAGTGCGTTCGTGTGCAGCCTAATGGCTTTTACACCCACACAGTGCAACAAAATCCATTAGGTTCAATTAAATTTATTCATCAATTAAAAACAAAGGCTAAACAACAACAACACCAAAGCTGAGAGCAAAAAAAAAAACAGCGAGAGAGAAATGAACTTAAATTGATTGCGAGCGGAAACGGAAATGCGTGTGCGCCATTCACGCAACCTTCAGCAACGCCCGCAGCACCAGCCACGACCGCCCCGCCTCCCCGACCCCCAGCAAGTACCCCTTGCTTTGGCGGTGCACTGTGCGCAAACAAGTTAATGCCACGCCACAGACTCTTCGCCCTGCTAAGCATAATAAATTCGGTTATGGCTCAAATTATTCAAGGGAAACGCTTGAATGAATCAATTTGACAGCAGTGCCCAAGGCAGAGGCGACGACGGCTTCCATGGAGCCGAACGCGCTGTGACCTTGTGCGGAACTGTACTCAGCTCAGCTCAGCTCGACACGAAGTTTGGCCTGCGGAAAATTTTTATTGTGTATGCCACGCCCACTCATTGGCACTCCGCGTTGCCTGGCATTGCACGAGATTGTGTTCATCAATTAGTTATAAATCACACGCGTTTGCTCACGTCCAAGATCCCCCCTCCCCGTAACTTATCTATGTAGGTGTGTGTGTGTGTGTGTGTCTGTTAGTGTATGTGCTTAAGCTGTAATAAATTGCAATAATTATTTATTGACATAGAAATGCGGTTTCAACTCAACCCAACGGGCGTATACGTAATTTTGTCAGATATCTCACATTAAGCAAAATATATTAAATATTTAATCCATTAATCATTTTCAGCAATGCTCAATCGAGGTTAGTCAATTGTCGTTAAAGGATTAGGGTATAAGAGCTAAACAAATGCCAATATTGAAGATAAACTGATTAGCCGAATTAAAATAGGTATGCAAAGAAAAAAATGAATGGATTCAATTAGAATATATAAAAATACAATTTTTTCTAGTTTGATGGCTTTTCTAATTATAAAAGATCTTAAGCGATTTTTAAAACATATTCAATGCTGTACAAGAGCAATTAGAGCTTTTATTGCTGAACAAATTTACTGATTTGAAGGAAAAAAGAAAAAAAATATATATTTTATAATGATAATATTATTATATTAATTTTATAAATAAATTATAAATTTTCAGCTTACAGTTTTTTTTAAATGTAATTTTTATGAGATTTACTAAGAAATAAAAAATAAATAAAAGTAAAAAAAATGTAGAAACTACTTTTATTATTAATATTACATATTAGGCTTATGAATTTAATTTATTATAAATTATTTTTAAGTATCACGTATTTCATTTATGCACGACAATATCGTCCTATTATCTCTATTAAGAATTGTACCTTTCTTTGCTTAACTCAAGTGAATGAATATTGAATTTGTAGTGTATATTGAATCTAATTGAATATTATATCATTTCCCTTGTTCGTTCATTTCTCTTTTCACTTCTTTTTTCTAGCTCGGAGAGTTTCTCATTAAGTAAAGTGCGGCCTTGCAACCCGTTCCCTTAAACTTGGAATCAATAATTAAATGAAGAACTATAAATTGTTTATGAGAAAGTTTGCAGCTGTCCTTTTGGCTTAGCCAGTTGACTTTCAAGGCAGATTCCACTGTCTATTCACATATTCAATGAATGAATGCAATGTACGTGGCCACGCGAATAATCAGAGCTTGATTATTTGTATAACACATTTGGCTGAGTGTCTGCCATTTAGCTTGCTTTCAGCGTTGGTGTGTGTCCACTTTTGTTACGTAATTACCGCTGATATTTGCGGCACCAAGCGGAGCAGCGGGCGCGGAATGGGACGGGCACGGGCACGGGCAGCTGAAGCGGAAACGGGCAAAAGGCCAGTTCTCGAGGCTTGTAGTACCAACTGTTACAACTGTTTATGCTGGTGCTAAGCAAACGGCCCGAATAGTTGCACACGTAAACAAGCACACATACACACGGATACCCACACTGAAAGGGCCAACACTCTGACAGTTGACCGTCATCATCATCAGCCGCAGCAAGAGCAGCAATAGCAACAGCAACAGCAACAGCAACTCATGTTGTTTCCCTAATTTGCCCACACGGCCTGCGAAAATGTCAACAACAAACTGTGCAAAATGCATTTCCCATTCTCTACCAACTGCAATTGCAGCTGCAACTGGAACTGGAACTGGAACTGGGACAAAAACTACAACTGAACTGTTGAACAATTGCGACATTTGCTGCTCTGCTCGAGTTAAATAGAATCGCATAAAGTGAACCAGTTGGCTGCGGAAAAGTGGTTCTTTCTCTCTCTCTCGCTCTCTCTCTCTCTCTCTATCCGTGTGCTGAGCTGATGCATGATCGCCCCTCCGACTGAACCCCATAGAGCTGCAAATTTGCATTTGTCAAAACTTATTTAAAGGCCATCAAGTGGAATACTGGCACATATGTAAGCGTGATATGTGCGCCACGAAATATCTGCAGGCTGCTGAGCTATGGTAATCAATAAATCAAGGACTGGCATAACAAACGCCGGCTTAGTGGCTTAAATTTTGAATTCTGAAGAAATATTCGCCTGAAATTCTTGTATGACGAAATTCCCAGGAATCAGTTTATCGCATTCCAAAAGTGTTTAACAGAAAGCAGAGCAAACCCACTCAAGTTGACTCAGATACTCTCTCTGTATATGAAGGATGTGATGACTGGAAAGAGATGGCCTATAGATAGAATTATTGATCAAAATAAAAACTGCATTGATTTCACTTTGTTTGGTTATTTGATTCTTAGTTTAATTTATATACATTTGTATTCTATTATTTGTACTAAATAAAATGAGATTGATAGCAAAATTAAAAGATTAAAAGACATTATTACTCGGTGCTAAAGCAAGGGAGTAGTAAATGCATTAATTGTGTTTCTTTATTTAGATTAAGACTCAGCCAATCAAAACCAAACTTTAATCTAAGAGTAGAATGAACTCAACTATAGGTCTCTGTGGCTGCCATTGCTTCGTTTATCTTGGTCAACTTAGTGCAGGCAGAGTCGCTGCCTGTCGAGCGTGTGGACTCAGATAAGCTGCCCCGTGGTCGAGTTATATTAATACATTCTTCTCTTCGAAATCCAAGCATTACCTTGATTGAAACTGATATAAGCTCCAATTAATATGATGATTCATCGGCTTTTCATTTAATGTAGCTCAATTAGTAAAATGAGTTTGCACGCAAAAGTTCATTTTCCAGCAGCCACACAGACTGAGCACTATAAATGCACTTAAATTCATTAAATCTCGACGCAATGCTCTATGCCTGCATTAATTAAAGCATAATTCTGGGCACTGCATGAGTTTTCTATGTTAAATCAATTAGTTTGCAATGTTGAATTCATTACCGAGTAATTAGGCAGTGGAGCATGAGCTTTTAGGAAATTCCAAGGCTGCTTAGAAATCTTATGTGGTTTGCCAGTCTTAGTTCAAATCACTCAAAGTGCAAGGCATTAAAGAGTTAGTTAATGAATCGAAGAGCAATGAATTCATCCATGATTTACCGTTTGTAAATCAAATAAAATCTAATCACCTTGTGCGTTAAATAGAATTTGACAATATTTATACTCTGGGGAATTTTTATACCTAACTTGAGCTACTTTAAGGAATATATTCAAATGTGTTTTGATATCTCTTATCGAATCTGCGTATAATAAGTACACTCCAAGGAGAAGACCTGTAAATATTTTTTACTGCCGCACACTGAGTTTATTTGGACTTTTATGTCATAAAAACAATAACTTTTAAATGGAAGAAGGTATAAACAATGTTTGCAAAAAGATCCTAAAAGATTTCAGGAAACAAAAATTTACTTTAAGGTAAGAAATTTTATCAAATAGAAAAAGATTGGAAATTTTCTAAAGCTTCCAGCAAAGACTCACAGTGCATGGATGATTCTTTGAGTCAAGCATCATCTACTTAAACAAATATTAGCTTAAAACACACTCACACACACACACACATGTTAAGAAAATTGTTACGTAATTGCAAATTGTCAAAGGGAGGCAGTTAAAATTTGGCAACTGTCATAAACAGACATGACGACAAAGACGAAAACATTGCACAGCAAAGTAAAAAGGAGAGAGAGAGAGAGGGAGTCGTATCAAGAGAAAGACAAAGGCATATTGAGAAACAAGGACAGAGTGAGAGAGAGCGAGAGAGACGCACTTCCTTTAAGGATGTTGGCACAATTAGACGATTTTGTGACTGTCATGTCACTAATTTTATAATGCAAGCCGCAGGACATAAAACGCTACAAAGCCAACGTGCTAAGGAGAAGTCAAGCATTCGGGTATACCAATACACACACTCACACACACACACACGCAGTATTTCGCTTTGCGGTTCTTTCCTTGGCCTGTTTGCCGATGTTTGTGTCAAATTGCAGCGTTGACAGCTGACACGTGGCTTGGCCAAGAATCTATTTTATTGTATGGCGCATCTTTTCGACACCCACTTGCCACATCCGGCGACACACACTCGTGTAAGTTTAGCTTTATTATGGCCTTTAATTACTTGGCCACTGGGCTTGGCCTGCAAATTTAATGTAATTTTCCGTCTTAATTGCTAGAATTTCAAAACCGTTTGTGCTTGCGGCAGTTGCCTGTAATTTTATTACATGCTTCTCTGTTCATAAATATTAAATGCCTGTTAGGTATGTAAACTGTGAATAAAGTTAGCTTAACACAACATACATGCATACATACATATATACATATATTGCCTAATATACACACATGAATGCACGGACGGACACTAGATATGCATACATACATACAAATGCCCAGGTCTGTGAAAATGATGATGTTCACACAAGCAAACACGTGTGTACGCATATGTGTGTGTGTGTGATGGGTTAATGTATGCCACTTATTTGCTAGATATAACCCTTAGAGTCATCAAGTTAACCAATAGCAATGCAAATAGCCCTGTATCAACACATAAAACTAACGGTTAGCATAGGCCAGCTAAGAGTTTTTCCCATTTCCAAGCCCGGAGTAGTTTCATAAACGTCGACTTTAATTGATATTTCTAATGCTGTTGCAAAAAGCTGATGATTCAGCAACAGTTAAACTATCAATGAGGCTTTCTTTCAGCACGTTTAAGTTAATTATCTCCATTATCAAATTAATGAGCTCTGCTTTAAAATAACACTTATTTATTATTTATTGTTGGCAATTATAATTTATATAAATATATGATTTATATACTATATATATTTCGGAACAGTTATTTATTATTTATTTTTGGCAAAGAAAATTTATTGAAATTATATTACTAACAACTGAGTTCTGCTGATGGCATACTTCAATGAAACATATTTTTTGAAGCAAGGCTACGATTTAAAATTCTATTTTATTACTCAAAATGTAATGTGAAGGTGACCAACTACAGAAAAATGAGCATTTTCAGATGCCCAATGAACTGAGAATATAACATACATAAATCTACAGTCAGCTATCCCCAAATAAACAGATTTATGAATGCCAAGTACATCATCATCAAAGTAAATTGGACTGCCGTCACAAACTTGCCCATGCATAATGCGAAGATCTTGCAAATATTAAGGAGGCCAGCAAAAATAATATCGATTGCACTGCATTGCAATGGATGGACAATAACAGGGCTCGAAATTGATTGCCACAGAGGCCCAGCCCAAAATTGGTGTCTAATAAACACATACTCAAGCTTCATTAGCTGCAGATGCTCAAAATTACATCAGCGGGCAGCACAGCCTGCCTAATCCACAGCTGTGGGCGGTTGCTGGATCCACCAGCAGATAAGCATAACAGTGTACAAACTTGTCGACAAGCACAAACACAAATCATTGAGCTTTGCAACTGGCCTTCCCTTGAACACAATTGAAAGGCAACGTAAATCGGTGACAGTTCAGTTTATGGTCTGCTACAAGCTTAGGCTCACCTGCATTACAATGGGATGCACAACCGCAACAACTGCAGCTATCGCAACAGCAACAGCAACAGCAACAGCAAAACGAACAATTTATGCCTTGTGTAGAGGAAATTTACTTAAAGGCAGCAACTCAAATGGAAGTAATGCACTAAGCGGATTATTATAAATAATCATTTGTTCAAACTTAATCAAACTCTTTAATGACTTCAATAATATTTAGATTGATTTTTGCAATGCTTAAACCGAAAAAGTTTATTTATATATGCATTATGTAAATTTTCAACTTTAATAAACAATTTCTTTTAGGCAGCTTAAGTCTCAAATATACTAATACTAGAAATACTAACTTTAATTTTTTCTTTTAAATTCCGTATGTTCTAGACAATTCGAGTGAATGAAGATTTTTGATTTAAATTCCTGAGTAAAAAGTACATTTTTTTCTACATGATTAAGAAATTTACTTATGCCTACATTTTTGTCCCTACTTATGCCCTAATTCAAACTTGAGCTTATCCTTAGCCCTATGCACATGACAATTGAAATTTGAGCTTCGTTAGCCATCGCCAAGCTCACCTTTTGCGGTCACCCTAGCTGTTCGATTGCAACAATATTACACGCCTAACATCCGGCCTTCAACAAAGGCATTCTGAGATATATGGATATCTCAACTGGACACTGGAATTCTGCCGATGCTTAATATTGTGAGCGAATACCGGAGCAGAGGCAGGCCACTAATTAGGGCAAAGGTGACGAAATACAAAGCACGTGTGAATCAAATGCAGTTGGGGTTAGTTAATTAACTGCAAATGGGAAGCAAACTCAAGAGGCTGCAAAGTACCAGCTCAACTGCTTAACGGCTCAACTACTCGACTATTCGAGAGCCTCAAACCTAATTGCAATTATAGAAACCGCATTTGAGTATTGTGCATTGCAAACCTGTCGCAAGTTTATTCAGAGTCACTAAGGATGTCTTGTTTGCACTTGTCCTTGGGTTCGTTTTGCTTTACATTCGATTTTGTGTTAGAGTCTGAACTGACATTTTCTTTACCCTGCACATCGCTCTCACTACCCTCATCGTGCTGCTTTAGCTTCGCCTTGGGGTTGGGCTTGGTGTCAATGCCTGGCGGTGGTTTGATCGCACGCAAAGGTTTAGCAACTACATGCTCATACAGTTTCATAACAAGATCGGCTGTGCAAAGTCGCATTGGCTTCACAGTGCGATTGCGTTGATTATTCTCCATACGTCCCGTCTCGGCCTTTTCCCTGCACTCCTGAGCCTGCTTCTCTGTGCTCTTATGCTCGCGATCAAGGACCGGTTCTATTAGGATCGGTTCTAGTTCGACCGTTTCTATTAGATCCATTATTGTATTCAGATACTTGTTGACCGGCTTTAATGAGATGCCTTTCAGCACGCTCTGCTCATCAGCTTTCCCAAAGTCAAGCTCGAGTTTATCACGCAGGGTTAGTTTTTCACGGAGCGGACTATGCTTATAATGGTAGCTGCCCTGGCGCAAATACAAATAATCCAAGCCCATGGGCAAGGGGTGGCGGATCACATCAAAGGCCTTGGCGCCAACGTGAAATGTTTCCGAGCCATCAGACCAGCGCACGATGCGAGTATTGGACTCTTTGTATATTGCGCCCGTCGCCCTATCGCTGCACTCGCGCCAGCGGACGGTTGTCTTTAGTCTCATGATGAAGACTTCCCGGGCCACTTGATTCTCTTGGTCTTCTGGGAGTAGAGCGCTTTGAAACGTATGCGGCTCGAACGCTTTCGGCTCAATAGTTATAGAGTCTGGCAAGCAGATGACTTTATTAAAGCCACCCAAATGTTTGACTGGCGGCAGCACAGCCTTGAACTCGGAGCACAGCCTATACGTTTCCCTACAATACTTTTCCGTTTCCTTCTCCAACGAGTCAATCTTTAGATCGAGATCACTCGGTACAGGGCGAGCTGGCTCCTCCCAGATAATCGCCTTGAGACTCTCCTCTTCCATGGGAGCCGATTGGTTATCTGACGCCCACCCATTGCTGCTGCTACTAGAGCTAGAGCTGCTGGTAGATCTCCTGCTGCTAGATCTCTTGCTAATAGATCTCTTGCTAATAGATCTCTTGCTGCTAGAGCTGCTGTTGCTAGAGCTTCTGCCTCTAGAGCTCCTGCTGCCTGAGCTTCTATTGCTAGAGCTGCTGCTGCTAGAGCTGCTGCTACTAGAACTGCTGCTGTTAGAGCCGCTGTTATCGTCGCTGCTATCGTTGCTGTTCTCATCGTTGCTGTTCTCATCGTTGCTGCCATCGTCGCTGTTCTCATCGCCGCTGCTATCGTCCCTGTTCTCATTGTCGCTGTTTAAGGACACATCCTCTTTCTGATCCTTGATTTCAGATTTATTTGCATCCTCATCCATTTTGCTCAACAAACTAAAGACGAAACGAGTTATTTTATGAGAATTAAATGTGAAACAACAACTTCACATTGTTTTTTATTTTCTTACCTATTGACAGTAGAAACTTTGACTACTTTGAGTGCAGTCTGAGAAAGCAAATGAAACTTATTTATCAACTTATATTTCTGTATTTTATTACAAAGCTGAGAATGTAAGGCGGAGTTTTGATTTTCCTGTCTATTCCGTATAGTATAGTTTAACCCAATTTACTTATGATATAAATGTCGAACGAGCTGCTGAGATTAAGGGGCCCAAAAAATCATATCCGATTTAACACATGGGACTGGTATAAAGTCATCTATATATCTACTCAAATTATATAGGAATAAATGTTCCGTTTTCACATACATTTTGTGTTCTCAAAAAGAATTCATCACATCAAACCTGAATATATATTGCAATTTATATATATTAACTCCTGCGGATAAAACTCCAAAGTCCTAATGTGAACAAATGTAATATCAATATGGAAAATGTTTTATCTCATATAAAATAGAGTTCGAGTTTTTAGCTAAAGCAAAAGTTGGTTAAATAGTTTTTAAACAGTTTGTTATTGCACCGAAATTCCAAACTGGTTGGAAGTTGTGGCATTTCACACACAGTTGCAAGCCGACACACATATATATGTATATTTACAATTGGTGAGCTATGAACAAATGTAAAGTAGAAACGAACGTCGCACAAAAAGTTTTCCCGGTTGCCCACGGACCAAAAAAGCAAATGGCTCCAAAGGAAAGGAATAATATACGTAATTAAACTCGAAATTAATTTAACAACCAGCGAGCATACTCACTGAGCTGAGGCTTGATTACAATCTATAACTCACCCGAGGTACCCAGCATAGATACCTATATATATATATATATATATATATATATATATATATATATATATACATTCTTATTACCTTCATATTCAGTAATAATTATTTAACATATAATTGTCAATAGTAATAATAGTAAAAGTAGTAATAGTAGTAAATCGTGCATTGCTAGTCCAGCACTCCCCACCAGCACTCCCCACCTTTTGCGTAGTATTGTTTATGGATCTGCATACGCTTTGCGTTTCTCTTCAGCACTTTTATATTTAATACTATTATGAGTTCTCGATTAATTAAAAATCGCTGTCAGTCAGCACCTGTGCGTCGAGTTTTCACATCTGAAATATTCTCTATGATGGCAGCCAGATAATGACAAATGATTTATTCATGAATACCGCGTATGCCAAGTCTGTAAAAATGTGCATGTAAGCCCGCAAATTACTGAGTATTAATCAGTAGACGAATCCACTTCAAAGTGCTCGACGAGCAGATACTTTGCTATCAGATCTCTGCGCAATTAAAGAGTATTAACTGAAATCTCTGTTTCTTCTTAAAATATGTTAATAATTCAAAAGGCAGTATGTATGCAAACAAGCCGATATTCACACAAAAAGCACCCACAAAAGATCACGCTGTATACACACATCTCTTTCATTTACTCACATGGGTACAGAGTATTCGAATGACTCCGTGATAATGAGGCCTTAATGACGTCAAGCCGAAAGCTTTTAGATGAAACTGTCAATTAATAATTCAGAAATTAAATGCAAATGTCAGAAAGCGGGGAATTCGTTGAAAGCCGAACTCATCGCCATCAATTGGCAGCTGCAGAAAGATTCTCGTATTTTCATGGCAGCCGGGCGCGTCATAGCAAATATATCGCGAAAGGAAGTCTTCTCATTCGAGCAAACCCTTCTTGTTGTTGGACAGAAACGTTTTTCTATCCGTGTTGCTGGAAGTTATATTTAAATGAAATATAAAGAACCGCGCTTGTATGCTTTCACGACAAAGATTTATTTGTGACTAACTCTAGATATGGTACTCATTACATAGATATGGTACATGCTCTTATCGATATGTCGCATTGTTATCGATGATATTTTCAACACTTGTTAATATATTTCAAATAAATAATGATAATGATAGACATCAGCAAACAACATGTATGCATATTACTCCAAAGTACGCAAGCGTATGTAATAAATGTCGTCAGGAAAACATATAAATAATATTATTAATGAATTTAATTCTTATACGAAATACACGTTTAGTCGTAAATAAATTGTTTATTTAAAGTTTAAAATATAACATTCATAATTTACCAGTTTCAATTGCTGCAGAGACTCTTCCTTTAAGAGTTATGCAATTGTTAAATGCAAATGTCATTCGCTGTGAGCATATTCTATTTTTAATACAGAACTTTCAATACTCTTACTTATTTCAATTCTTTTATGAGGCGTTTGTTTCATATTTAGAAAATAGCAAACATTCACTTTGTAAATATTTGTATAACCTTAATCGGATTATGCCGACTTGAACGCTATTCAAATTGTTGAGTATTAAATTTGCAAAATATTACATAATTCAATAAATCTTTGAGCTGTTTCCCATTTAATGGAGTGAGAATGGTCTCACTTAAGCCCTGCTTTTAAATTGGACGAGCACTAAAGTGGGAAACTAGTCGCAAATGCAACATAAATTTGAAAATAATTCTTTCTCATGGTAAACGAGATAAAAACAATCTTCACTCAAGCAAGCTAAAGCAAACAAGTTTTTTAGCAATTTCAAATAATTTCCACAAAATACAAAACATTAAAGGAAACATTTATATATGTATGTATGTATATTTATATATACATATATATATATATAAATTTATTTATTGTTGTATAAATTTAACTATTTTTATTTGTTTGGCTGCCTTGGAACGCGCCATTCAAGATTGTTAGACAGACATTAGAACGTCGCAGCTTCTCAGAGAAAAAGTAAACTAAACATTGTACAGGCTATAGAAAAAGATATGCAACTGTACGTCTTCCATACGCTACACACACACACACATATATGCAGAAACGCTCAAATAGCAGGCATTGCCTGAGAGCAGAGTGAAAAATAAACCAACATCTAAAATAAATATTAAAATTTGTGCAATAAAATGCTGGGCAATAAAACGAAAAACCTTACTCTGTCTGTCTGACTGTGTGTGTGCGTGTGTGTGTGTGGGTGTTGGGAGTGTTGGGTGTATGTTTGTGTATACTTTCTTATAAAGCATGTGCGGAAGTGGCAAGCGCCTCAAGTTGAGAAATATTAAGCTCACATCCCTACTATGGCAGCCCTCCCAGTGTCCTCTGCCCATGCTATGTCTGCCAGTGTTGAAAAGCGCCCGGGGGTGGCAAGTTTATAGCGCTCACTAAATCTGCGCCACGGGCCGGAACTGATGCCAAAGTCCGGGAAGTCCGCCAAAGACGAAGGCGATGGCGATGGCAAAAGCGCAGCTGAAAGTAATACAAGTATATATGAAGTAATGAGCGGTTGAAAGACGACCTACTGAGTCGCCACAGCAGTGAGAGAGAGACAGAAAGAGAGAGAGAGCGATAGATGGTGTAGAGCAGGAGATATGAAGAGCAGGAGAGAGCGAGAGAGAGGAGAGAGTTGCTGTAAAAATAAGTTTAATATATCCGCATCGAGATTGCCCCAAACGGAAGTCGGCGTCTGTTGATAAAGGAATCCACTTTGCGGCTTCCCTCGCCCCAAAGTATGCAACGGTTTTTTGCATTGCCAACGTTACGTTTCTCTTGCGATAGAGCAACGCAAATATCACGAAGCCTGCTCAACTGTGTGCCTGGCGTGTGTGCGGGCGGCAAGAAAAAGAGCGCAACACAGAGTGCAGCCAAGAACAGGCAGCACCTGCACACACACAAACACACAGACACACACAGGTTACTTTGCTGTCTTGGAATTCAATAAAGTCCTAGCCATGATTACTGCAAACAAGCCAAAAGCGCAAATTCTTTCAAGGAGAAACTGACTTGACTTGTACAATTTAAGACAACCCGCTGAGAAATAGAGCATTGAGGAGGGCTTTCATTAAAAGTTCTTGAATTGCTTTCAATTTGCATTGTACAAATCAAAATAATCATAATCATAATGAAAACAAATATCTCAAATACTGAGGAATGTTGTTGATTAAATTATGAAAAAATAAAGCAAAAATAGACCACAAATAATTGATGACAAATTGGATTTCTTCACATTTTTTATAGATTTTTGATATCAACAGTTAAGCTTTGAATGGAATCGTCGTCCACAAGCATCAAGAATTTTAACTTTTGCTTCGCTTTTATGTTTAGCTCAAACTTGTTTTGGGAAACGGAAAATTTGGATATTTATTTTTCTGATATATCAGTTAATTACAAAGTGTAATATATATTTAATTCTATATATAATAAATTATATAATCATTAAAAACTAAGAAATTCAGATAAGAGTAAAAGTTTTTATTACTGAGTGACATTAAATAAGTTACAAAATTTATATAAAAAATTTATTAAATTTATCTAAATATTTTACGCAAATTTCAAATTTCCTTCTACTGAAAATAAAAAATAACAAAATATAAATATAATAATTTTGTATATTTAATATACTAAATTAAAACCTTCTCTTTTTTCATATATCTCGCTAAATTGCAACAATAAAGAACATTTATGCTAAGCATTCAGAAAAACATAAAAAACGTGCAGGAAAATGAGAAGCGGAAAACTGATTTGGCAAACGCAGTAAACAAGTTTATGTTTCATATTTATGCAATGCAATTAACGACGATTCCTTTGATGCAAGCCATGAATGAAAATTAAAATGACGACAGCCATAAGAGTTGATGGCGACAAAGCGCGCATGAATATAAAAATGATATAAAAATGCTTTGGACTTGTGTTTGTCAAGGAACGTGTGAAAAGGTTGTAAAGCAAAGACAGCGCAATGACAAAAGCAGAAAAGCCACATGCAGCGCCACTCCAGCTCTTGTTTAAATTGTTGTTGTTGTTGTTGTTGTTGTTATTGTTGTTGCTAAACGTCAGTATCAGTCAGTGCTATTTGCTGATTGTTACGAGCTGCTGGCCATGCAAGGGACAGGAGGCAGGGGTATAAGGTTCTGTTCAGCTTGAAGCATTGCACAAACAGCAAAACATGTAACAATAAAGTTTTATGAAACAACAAACAGAAGGGTAACTAGTGTCCTGGCCATGTTGCAATTGCTGCCTGGCTGCTAGCTGCAAGTTGCACGTTGGCATTGTTGTTGCTGCGGATGGCTGTTGCCGTCGCAGCAGTTGCTGCTGCACCTGACGTTGCGTTGAACTCTTAGCTCTGTCTATGCCAATGCTGCTGCCGGCCATTTCCGTCAGAGAGCGCACTAAGTGCCACCCAAAACACAGACCCACACATACACACGCACAGACACACGCAAACGTTCCACGAGTCGCTGTTGCACAGACACCAATGCAACTTTACTTTGGCAGACGCGTTTCGCATGCAAAGTTTATAGTTAATGACGCAACTGTGGCGTGTTTGTAAAGTGTTGAAATTGGAATTATACCCTAGGGCCTGCTTGCTGTCGTTGTCGTTGTTGTTGTTGTTGTTGTTGCTGTTGCTGTTGCTGTTGCTGTTGCTGTTCTTGTTTGAGAATGTGTTGCTGTTGCGTTAGCTGCTCTTGCTCCAATGCATAAAATGCAATGTTATGCAGTCAAGGTGCAGCCATGCTTATTGTTGTTGCAACGTAGCAGGCAACACAACAAAGGCAGCAGCAACAACAACATCAACAACAACAACATCAACAACATCAACATCAACAACATCAACTACAACAATGCCAACAACAATAATGTTAATGAATACAAATACATAAGTTCAAGCAAACACCAACGACCAGCACTAGGTCGCAGCTGCAAGAGCAATAACAACAACAACAGCAACAGCAACAGCAAAAAACAACAACAACAGCCACTACAAACAATTACCTTCAGCCAGAGTTGGCTTTCACCTGGCTGTGCAATTAAGTTCTATATAGAAGGAATTGGAGACCCAAGCAGAACAAAAGCGAAAAGCAACAGCTGCCAAAATTGAATTTATTAAACAACTTTTCATTGTTTAGCTATTATTGTTCAGCTATAAAGGTAAAATGTTAAAATTGCATTTACAAAATCTAAATACAAAGCAAAGCAAGGGATTTATTTTTTAGTTAAAACAAAGAACTTTAAAACTATGACACATCAAAGTTAACTTCTCTTTATTTTTATACTCCCAGCCCATTAACAATGGAAAGTCAGGCTATAGTGGTTTTATATTTCTTCATTTTTATTACAGAAAATCAACTAAGTTTATTCCTAAACAAATATTTATGCATTTTTAATTTATTCGCAGATTTTTAAAGGACTTCTTAGTGATCCAACTACAATATTTCGGTCTCTAAAATTGTGAAAGTTTTTGTTTTTTCGATTTGCTCTGAATGTAAATGTGCTGAACAATGCTTTTGGATTAGCCGAGCGTCCAGTGGACGTTGAAAAAATCTGAATTTTGTGTTTATAATAAAGGAGAACAAGAACAAAAGAAGAGAAGAAAAGAACACGGATACAGAGCAACGAATGGGGCAGTGGACATTGCAAAGCAAGTTGTCTTTTATATATTTAATTACATGGCAACGAATTGTATTTAAAATAGCAGGAGGTGGGCCTGGCAGAGGTTGTGTTTGCTTGCTGCTCTTTTATTTAGAATTGTTAGTAGTAGAATAGTTAGAATAGAATTGTAGTAAAACAGTTTGCGTACCTACAATCTGAATTTATATACTGAAAAATTAAAGTAAATGGCAAATATAACTTTATATATAGAGATTTGATAGTGACCGATGGAGGGCTATTGTCATTGTAAAAAAAAAAAAAACAAACAAACGAGGCAATAGCACAGAGGCGGTACTAGAGAGAAAGAGAAGAAACGTAGCTGAATCATTCAAGAAAGTAAAAGAAGGTCTGAAATACCTACCGAGGGTGCATGGCTCCCACCCATGCCCCAAAAAAAAAATATATATATATATATATAAAATAAATGTGTAGCCGCAGTTTGTTTATTTTTCAACTATAATAGAAAAGCTTCATGAAATGTAAAATACATAACTAACGATAATTAATAAAACAGCAAACAGCAATACACCATTGATCGACAGAGTAGTTATGTATAATTTAACCTTAATAAAAGTAATCACGTTCTCTGATGGCCGTTGATTGAAATTAGTGCAGGTGAGAAATGATTTGAATCGCTTTGTATTGCACTGGCAGCTATTTCCGATTGCTATCAATTGTCGCTGTCGCCATTTCCACAGTTGTCTAATGAAATCCTTTAATCAGGGCTCTAGACACCAAAGACAATTAGTAACAATGCAGCCAGTCGGAGAGAGCGAGCGAGAGAGACAGACAAACAGAAAGAGAAGGAGAAAGTGAGGTGAAAACATGCTCAATTTATGCAAGCTCTAATCAAGTTGGAACATCTGGACGCCACGGGGGGCTTCACATGCCGCAAACAGCGATACTTAATTACTTGGAAATGCAACCGCCACGGCACTTGGCTGCTCCATTGGGAAGTGTTTGCTCCCAATGGAGTCATTCACCCTGGCCCAAAAGAAAGAAAGTAAAGAGAAGAGAAACCTCAACGCGGGAGTCGAATCCAGCAACTGAATACTCGCTTAACATACTCGTAGTTATTATTTTAACAGAGGCACACTCATGGCCCCCTACGGCTTCCAATGTGTGCTTTATGGGCCATGATGGCTAGCTAGGCGGTTAACTGTGGTTAGATGTGGCTGGGTGGCTGGGTGGCTGGATGGTTGGGTGGTTGCATGTAGGGAATTGAGGTGAGCACATCGCAGCGCTAAAGGGCAAACAAAGGGAAATCAATCTTTGTAGGTACTTTCAACATATTGGTAGGCATATGTGAGCGCACACACGCGCACCCACACATGGATGTCTGTTGCTATTGGAATTATGAATTTGAGCATGAACAGTGCGTGTGTGGGTGTGTGTGGGTGTGTATGTGTATGTGTGTTTGTGTGTGGGCGCCACCGAACGGGGCTAAGGGGAATATTTGCATGCCTTTGTGGACTTTTTCCATATGATTTATGACCCAAATTGTAGGTGCACACACCAGCGTCTCATAATTACTTACACACACACACACATACACAATCACACACACGCATATCTGCACAGCTGTATGTTTGCCTCTGTGCGCCTCAGTGTCTTGGGAGCGCACCAACGTATGCTACACTTTTGTTTTATGAGTTAATAAGGGGCGGGGCAACTGAATATGCGCCCATAATAATGATAGCTACATACATGAATATATATTCGCACAAATGTGTGTGCCTAAAGCCACCTGTGTGTGGGTGTGGATGGAGGTGTCTAAACAATATTTAAATTCATCTTCAGCATCTTCCATTTTTGTTGTCAGCAGCTGCAAAATCGAAATTCAAGACTGCGGCTAACAAAAATAATCAAATATTTGTTACAATACGCATGCATACAAATATGTATATAAACTTTTACACGGACTATAAATACGCACGACTCTAATTCCCATCAATAAAATACCCAACTGGAGCTTTCTTTGGAAAAAAAAATATAAAATTCAATTCAACGGGAAATTCTGTCATATTAAATTTATACATTAAATATATACCGCATCAGCCTTCACACTGAAACTTAATATCGTAAAAAAAATATATGGAAAAATCTAGACAACAAAAAATAAAAATACAGGTATTTATTCAATTCAAAGAATTTCTGCAAAATAAATTATTTTCCCGAATTTGGTAAACACCAAATAAATGAATGGAAATGATTTCAGTTTCAGTTTTCTTTTTCCCTTTCAACTCTGCTGAACCGAACTATTCATTTGTCGTTGGTGCCAAAGCAAATTGATTTTTTTTAAATAAAACTTTTTTTTATGTAAAACTTGTTGGAATTTTCAAGTGTCCTTTTTACATTTTGGCAATTAAAAGTCTTATGATCAAAATAAATATGTAAAGCTTTGTTTCGCCAAACGAACACTTCAACAAATATTCCATGTAAACAGTAAAATAACAAATCGGACTTGTTCCTTTGCAAAAAGAAGAATTAGAAGAAAACACACGAAACAGCGAACAATCGAAATATTGGAATAAATTAAGAAATCTATTCATTATAGTTCACCAAATAGCAAAAGAAAAAGCAGATAGCGAAAGCAAAGTCTGGCCAAGCAAAACGATAGAAAATCAATGCAAAATAGTTAATTCAGCAAATTGGGCTAAGGGATTAGTCGAATCCGCGCTGTAATCCACAAATGCTGATGCAGATATGGGGCTAATCCAATTGCCAGCGAGCATATAAAACAGCGAGCAGAGCGCACTCTGATTTTGTCTTGGGGCAACGACAGAGGCCAGCTGGGCGCCCAACTGTGCGCCATGGAGTACAATATAAGTGGCATCGGGAATGTGTCGACTGCGCTGCGACCGGAGGCGCGCCTGTCGGCGGAGGGGCGTTTGCTGGGCTGGAATGTGCCGCCGGATGAGCTGCGGCACATACCCGAGCACTGGCTGACCTACCCAGAGCCGCCAGAGTCCATGAACTATCTGCTGGGCACACTCTACATATTCTTCACGCTAATGTCGCTGATTGGCAACGGGCTGGTCATTTGGGTCTTCTCGGCGGCAAAGTCGCTGCGAACGCCCTCCAACATACTGGTGATCAACCTGGCCATCTGCGACTTCCTGATGATGAGCAAGACGCCCATCTTCATTTACAACAGCTTCAATCAGGGCTTTGCCCTCGGCAACCTGGGCTGCCAGATTTATGGCATCATTGGCTCCTACACGGGCATCGGGGCTGGGGCGACGAATGCGTTTATCGCCTACGATCGCTACAATGTGATCACTCGGCCCATGGAGGGCAAAATGACCCATGGCAAGGCTATCGCAATGATCATCTTCATCTACATGTATGCCACGCCCTTTGTGGTGGCCTGCTACACGGAGTCGTGGGGTCGATATGTGCCTGAGGGCTATCTGACCTCGTGCACATTCGACTATCTGACGGACAACTTCGACACGCGCATGTTTGTGGCGACCATCTTCTTCTTCAGCTTCTGCCTGCCCACCACCATGATTATGTACTACTACAGTCAGATTGTGAGCCACGTCTTCAGCCACGAGAAGGCGCTGCGCGACCAGGCCAAGAAGATGAACGTCGAGTCGCTGCGGTCCAATGTGGATAAGAGCAAGGAGACTGCCGAGATACGCATTGCCAAGGCAGCCATCACTATCTGCTTCCTCTTCTTCGTGTCCTGGACACCCTACGGCGTAATGTCGTTGATTGGCGCCTTCGGGGACAAGAGCTTGCTGACGCCGGGCGTCACCATGATACCGGCCTGCACGTGCAAGATGGTGGCCTGCATAGACCCCTTCGTGTATGCGATCAGCCATCCCAGATATCGCATGGAGCTGCAGAAGCGCTGCCCCTGGCTGGCCATTAGCGAAAAGAACCCCGAGTCCACCACGGTGGCCTCGACGACGACCACGCAGGAGCAGCAGCAAACAACGGCGGCGTAGGGCTCGACTGCTCCTCAACTGCTCCTGAATGCCTGAACAAATGAATCGAACTCAACTAATCTAGACTCGTAATACTAAGCGCCAGGAAACTCTATAACAGCAACTCGAACGAAACAGAAATGTGCAAACAATAATATTTAATATATATTTTAAATCTCATCTTTAGCCTCATTCACGTGAAAAATAAATAGTTAATTAATGCAAGCAATGATAAACAAACAGCCTGTTCTCTGTCTCCCTCCCCCGCCAACTCGGCAGCTGAGAAAACAAAAGCAAAGTGGGTAAGACACAATGTGTGAGCGTTGGATATGTTGTGCTAGTTTGCGACTGTAGCATGCAATCCACAATATAATCCACAATCCACACTCAATGAAGCCCACGCTCTCCTGCTCGCTCTGGCTCTCACTGGAATGCGTTTGCGCAATCGCCGTGAAACAATCTGGCAGTGAAACACGAGCGGAACAAAAGGTTTGCAATCACAACTTGGCATCCACAGACTGATAACAGCACGTGGGCATATCTAATGCATACGCAGCCCCCTTGCATGAAATCTGAACTTTACTTACAGCTTCCACATGCGCTCCACATGACATCTATCATTATCTCTTAGCTTAAATCACGCTCTGCACTTGCCGTCCACAAAGAATCCACATGCTCGCTCATAGATATATATAGATGTATATATTTTCGCCCTTCACCGAAGGCGCCTATACGCCTGTCCCATGCTCATCTGCGCCATAGCTCAAAATACTTTTTTTTTTACTCGTTGTCTGTTTATATGGCGCCTTGTTCTTCCATATAGCTCAGCAAGTGAAAGAGTATATAGGTTTTGCTCTGAGGTATTATATATATATTTTAAATATATAAAATAAGCATGTATTATTTGAATAAAATTACACAATTTCATGGCAAATTGATAAAGTTGAAGGACGTGTTATGTTCGACAGCCTTGTTAATAGATTACGTATGGCACAGTCAGTTGCACCCGATTGCAGTTAAGTTATTGTCATCTACCACCCCATTCTACAGTCAGTGCCCCGCGGCCAACAGCCATTGCCTGAGCTTTTTCCTGCCTCGCTTTGCGGCAAACCCGAAAACCACGAGCCAACAGCAGCAAGAGCAGCAGCAGCAGCAGCAGCAGCAGGAGCAGCAGCGAGTGCCGCAGCACATAAACCAAAATCTTTTGCAGCAACAGAACGAAGCAAAATTAATGAAAATCACCCGCAAAAATACACACGCACACATGCACACGCTCTCTGCTCACATACACGACCACACACACACACACACTCACAAAGCGAGACAATTAAAACGGCAGCCACAAACGTCCTTGCGGTGCACGCCAATGAGTGACTGCCGCCGGGACGAGCTGCCGACAGACGACAGACGACAGCCGAGAACCGAGAACCGAGAACCGAGAAACAGCCCCGGCACATTTGTCTTCCACGAATTTCACTTTCGCACTCATTAATTAAGATAATTAGGCCTTTTCGACGCCTTCAGAGTTCAACCTGGCAAATGGCACCCAACAAACGTAACACCAGCCTCACGAAGGACTCACTCGAAGGACGACGTCGTCGTTGACGTCGCAACGCCGCACATTAAATGACAGTTCGAAGCTCAAGCAGTGGCGCTTGTAATAGTCTTAGAGCCGAACTGCAATTTTGAATGGTTTTGCGTGGGCACTCGAAGGCCTTAATGAGTGGCCTTAGCACACGGTTCGCTGTTTTTACGTGGGACTCGAGCACACGCGCACACACACACTCGCACACCCTCACACCCACTCACAAGTTGTTATTCAGCTTGCGTGTCAACCAAGCACTTGACTTTGCCTAATACAGTTGTGCTAGTGAGCATCTTAGACCACAAATAGAAACGAGCAGCACTGCAAATAAAACGGTGTTACATTTTTAAAAAAAAGTGTATATACACAAATATATGTAATAAAAAATAAATAAAAAATATACATAGTTTTTATTTTTATTTTCTATTTTATTTGTTCTAAAAAATTTCATATTTATTTAAATTTAAAAATGTTAGGTGCTACATTTTAGATGGAAGAATTCAGTTTTCGATTAAGTAGTATATTTAACATATTTACGTATATCGAAAAAATAAACCCAAATTTAACGTTACTTTAATATTCGTTTTTTTTTTTTAGCTAAGTCCTCCAATAAAGCCGTAAGCGAGACATTTCACAGTTACTCATGAAAAAAATCCTGTCACTGATCATGAGCCGAAAAGGAACAAATATAAAATCAGCTTTTAAAATAAAAATTATAACTAAATAAAAACTACGAATAAAAATCAATAATATAAAACTTTATCATTAAAAAAATAATATAATATATTTATTATATATATATATATATATATATATATATATATATATATATATATATATATATATATATATATATATATACAATTTCATTTTAAATAATTACATACCTTAGATAACAAACAAACAGGATTATGCAACAACAAAATTATTTTAACAGCAGTTAAAAATATAATTAGGTTTAGATTCATAACCTAATTATATTTTTAGTTGTTTTCCAATTAAAATATTCTTAATTACTAAAACTAAGTATATATTATTCACAAAATAGTAATCATTATGTGCCATGCATTTAACATTTTAACCTTTTAAATCAAATCAAATAATCAGATTTAAAAATATTTCAAGTGTGAAATTGAAAACATTTCACGTAGATTAAATAAAATATAAAATAAACAAAATTACTTTACTCCCAACCCTTTTATCTATTTTTATTTAAATGTTCTTATGTTTGGTAAATCGCAATATAAATAAGATATATGTATTAAGATTTTAACTCTTTTGGCAATTTGTTTATGAGTTAAAGTGAATCGAATTTAGGAGAAAAAAATAAAATAATAATAATAATAATAAAATAATTATTAATAAAATATTAAATATCTTAAACAGAACAATGAAACCGAAATAGTAATAAAGAAAATAATAAAAGAAATGTATGAAAAACTAATCTTAGTTAGATAAACGTAACAACAGCATTTTGTCGTGCAGGAGGCAATTGCGAAGATTCCTGCAACTAATTGAGATTTTCATGATTCTTGTTAACGTTTCCCTATCTAGCGGAAAGAACAATTGGGCAGTGCTTAAATTATGTGCTGCATAGCTGTTATGGTCTAAGCCATCTTTTGTGGCTATGTGTTGCGTGCTTCGTGCTCGTGCTCTGCGTTGTACCGATGAGTATACAGGCATTGCGTATACGCCCGCTAGTCCCTCGTTAATTGCAATGCTTGTCATTTGCCTGTCAATTTGCATTTAAATTACAAAATTTAAATGCTTTTGTTGCTGTTGCTGCTGCTGTTGTTGTTGCTGCTGCTAAGTGCGTTGAGCATTCTACACACTTTATGACCAGCAGGAGGCGGCTGATATTAAAGTCGTCAGACCGACCAGTCACTTAGAATGCCATAGATACTTTGACAGATGTCATTTCGAGGCGTGCTCTCCAACACACACACACACACACACACACACACACTCAGAAAAGACTCAGCCTTAACCCAATCTTTTGTTTACGCTTCCTCATTGGCCGCTGGCTGGCTGATTCTCAATGAGCACGGCCTGGCTGGAGCAATGCTTTTCGGCTAATTTTGTTGCAAATTGCTCGACTGTAAAAAAGAGGAACGAAATAGCCTCACGGCCACGCGCCACACGGTCACAGGGCCATACGGCCTGACCTCGAACTTTGCTCTCTGATGCGAACGCGAGATGCTGGATGTTGGAAGCTGGATGTTGGGCACTGTTTGCCGTTTAATTAAAGCAACGCCCACGCGCCACGCCCTTATCAGGCGCAAGCACTCCCTTTTTGCCACATCCTGTGCGTGTTGACCTTATTATGTTAACTTTGTGTGTGCAGTGCATAAACTGTGATAAAAATCGCATATTCTACGCCACGCCGCTCGCCCCATTTTAAATGTCTATAATTTATGTTGGCCGTTAAACTGGCTGCCTGCTTGGCTTGTCCTGGCTTTTGCTTTTGCTTTGGCTTTGGCTTTGGCTTTAGCTTTGGCTTACAACAATTTGATGGCATATAATTATTAGTTCGTATAATTTATGGCTTCATTTTAGCTTAAAAAGTTGCGCCAGCTGAGTCAATCTTGTATACACACAGATATACAAATGTATGCATATATATACACATATATATGTATGTATATGTAGGTCCGCTTTGCTGATTTATAACTAATTTCGCTGGAGTTTTTATGAGCTATCAAAAGTGCAGCTGCTTTGAATTTTAATAAACATCACTGCCAGCCATTATGCAACCGATCCAAACTGGCTTTCAGCTCTCAACCATAATTTACTAAAAGCTCAATTTTAATCGCTTTATGCAATTAGTTTCATAAAATGTTTAGTGTTTTAGTAAATTGAGGTTATGGTTGCAGTTAATATTTAGCTGAAATTAAAAACCTTTTATTTCCATTTATTTTGAGCTACAGATTAGCTGAAGGTATGACTACATGAGCTTCCGAATAAATAAATTATATTAGTACGTTCCAGTACGGCTTCTACGGTTTCAATTCATCAGAAATTCATGAAAACTAAGGGGAAATATATAAATTGTAATGCTTAAGCATAACCGTGGCACTGTCAGCCAATTCCTAAAGCCTTTAGGTAGAAAGTACTGAATCCTACTTTCTAATTTATTTGTATATGCAAAAATTTCAGCACTGTCCTCGTTCTATGAAAAGAGTAGCATTAGGACCAATTATTTATTATAAATTAATAAATATTTTTATATATAATACAATTAGGACAAACTGGAAATACTTATATTTACTAATCCATATATTATATATGTTAAAGCTGATTCCCCTATTAAACAACTTATAAAGTATTTAATTAAATGTTAAATAATTTTTTATTAGTCATAATTATGTGTCACAACTTTTTTCTTATTTCATATTTACTTGGGGCAAGCTGGAAATATCTGGCTTTGTGTTTGCTTTGACTCTTCAAACATAATTTTATTCAGCTATCCATAGCTGCACAATGGAGCAAACCGCAATAAATTCCATGCACAAAGACTATTTATTAATAAATAATTTATTTACCTATTTTATAAATTAAATTCCAAAGACTTCGCTTCATTTCAAGTGGCGAAGCAAACCCTAAAATTTAACTGAAGAATGCTAAAAATGTTTTCTTGTGGATATTTCGCAGCGCAGAGAAGGGTGGGCATGTATTTTGAATGGCTGCGAGTGGGTCGCCCGCATGCAAATAATTGCATCAAAGTTTTACAGGAGCCGACCTCCTGCTGCCTCTTGGCCGCGTGGCTGGTTGGCAGTTTGGCCTCCTGCCCTGCTGGTCTCCTGATATCTGTTCACAGTGACACCAACTGCATTGCGGTTCGGGCGCGTCAAAAACTATTTGTTCGAGAATTTGTACTTGTTGTTAAGTTTTTCGTGTTTTTGTTTTTGCATTCTATTTTTTGTTTTTTGTTGTTTTTCGTTTTGTGTGTGTCAACAAAACAAAGGGCCAAAGTGTCGGCCTCCTCTGTCTCAGGCAGTCGTCACTTGGCTGCTGGCCAACAATTGCGCAGCCCTGCACATAAACATATCCATTTTCCTTGGCCTGCCAACTAAGTCAAACACAAGACGTGGCGAAGCCAACGAAATTTGACTTTAAGACACGACCCGCTGCAAACGCTGGCAACCCTGTCAAGCAGTGTGCACAACACTAAATATGCAAAACATGCTAATTTCAGTACTTTCCACACATCAAATAAGGCTTGAGCTAACTTTTAATTTATGCACCCAATCGACTTAAATTTAGCCCAGAATTATTTAATATATCTGGCAATATTTCATTAACGTATTCCTAAATGCATAAATACTTGAGCAAAACTTTCTAAATTAGATAAATGTACCAGAAAATGAGTTTATACAGCAGCTCTGAGGTGCGTGTTACGTTTTGTTTTGATTTTTTTAAATTAAATTGTTCATGTCTATTAAAAGTTTGAGTGTAAAAAGTTTTGCCATGCATTTATAACATGATGAGGTAGATGAATGGTAAAAACGGCTAAAATAGAGGAGATAACTCCTGTTACATAATAAACTACGTACCTGTTGTAGATTAAATACAAGCTGGCAAACCGAAAACGTAAAACACAAGAGAAAGTGAGAAGAGATTGAACTGAGGTGAAAATGATTAAAATTCATATTTAGGCTTAAGTGTGATTCGAAAACTATTTCATAACTAATTCTAAAAATTCTGATTGTGTTTTGACTTAGATCTGCACAGACATATGTATATATATGTTCTTTAATGCCAATTGCTACCTTTTGTTAGAATTGCTGGAAAAAAATTCGAAAAATGTTCTCAATAAGTATTAATGCAGTATCGCCGTTTCTCTGACACACACACACATGGAAGAGCACCATGGCTTCACTCACAACATACTGCCTGTATGAGCGAGAATAACCCATAAAACGGAATGAAACAGGTGCCAAGCGTAAAAGGCGTCGGATCACCCAACTCTTTGCATGCATAAACTACTTCGTATTTGCTCGGGTCGCTCGCTTGAGGCTCGAACAGTGCAAATAAGGCATGAAAGCTGCGAGCGCTCAAACGGAGAGATCATTATGCACTACTTACTCTCTCTTTTACTCTCTCTATGCTCTCTCCCTCTATGTGCGCTCAAACAGCAGCGCAGAACAATGGAAATTTTCTTCTCTTCTGAGTGAAGACTATTTCAAAGTGTTGCAAGGGTTTGCCATGCTCATGCAAAATGTTTGCGTTTTCATAGTTATTTATGAGAAGGGTATGAAAGCTTTGATGCTCATTAAAAATATGTTTTCACGACGAGCATGCACACACACTAACAATCCCTTGCCTTCACTCCTTCAATTCGCTTTTGCTCGACTGAATATTCTGCCTTCGAGTCACTCTTTAGCTTCAATGTCAGTCGGCATATTTTACCCATTGTTAATTCGAACAACATTTTTTGTCATTTAAAATCTAATTCCATATATGCTTTCAGGCAAGTGAAAAGGATACGTATGTTCATAAATATAGGCAGAAATAAATAAATTTCTGAAGAGAGTGCGAAAAACTAAATTTATTGCTAGACTTAAACAAAATCCTCAGTAATTTTTGTTTGTTTGTTGCTTGCGGCAAGTTTTTGCCACAATAAATAAATTTTCTATTATTTTTCTATATACCTATATATATATAAATATATTTTTTATATTTTTGCTGCCACGATGAACTCCCCAATAAGCTCGCCGGGATATAACTTTTTGTCTTATGGATTTGAACGCAACTATAAAAAGACGCTTAAAATATAAAATATTTTAAAATTGCTGCGCACGGAAAATTGAAAAGTGTCCCAAGGCAATTCCCAAACAAGCGAAAACAAATTGGCTCTAGAAGCAAGAAAAAGAAAGAGAACAAAAAAAAGCAGCAAACGCAATAAAACTTTTTGAACCTCGAAGCTTAAAATACTTTAACAAGCTGAACTTGAAATCGAAATTAAAATCGAAATGGAAATCAAAATCAAAATGGAAATGGAAATAAATCACGTTGAATATGACGCGAATAAAATCAAAGGCTTGCTCAGGTTGCGAAACTTCCTCTTCAACTGGCTGTGTAACAAGCCCTGATGTTTGCCTAATGCCGCTGCCAACATTGTCAACTGGAAACTCTAACAACTGCTAACTACTAACAAGCGGCAAATGGCAGCTACTGCCGCAACTTGAGCTCGTAAAACTGCCGCCCAAGGACAAGTTTTAACAACGTCAGCCAAGGCAGGGGCTCCGCTGACGGCGATGGGGCTGAGGGAGTTGGGGGTGGGGCCATTTGATTTTTACGACCATCACTAACGAGTTGCAGTTGCAGTGGCTTAACCATTGAACGGGCTACGAACAAATAAATACAACGTGGCGTATGAGCGATATATGCCTAAAGAGGCAATCAGACCGCCCCCACGTACAACGCGAGGCCTGAACCATTTCGCATTCATGGCATTACGCCTTAAATGCAATTTAAGCCCTTCAACTGAGCAGGTGACATCAATATTATACAAATCGACTTCAAGATAGTATTCGATGTATGTACAACAGGCCGTACTCGAGGTAAATGGCCAAGCAATATCCGGCATAAACAATGCATGTGAAATGCAACATTATTCCCAACTTCTCTCTGGGATAGTTGTATGTAAGCAAGAAGATATAGGTCGGTGTATACGGGCTATACTATGTACAATAGCATTTAACATTGTACAAATCTTCTATGAGATACTTAAGCAGCATAATATGATGGTGCGTATGAGTGATATTTTAGCCATGATTGCAATAGGCCAGTGGGCATAGCTCAATATATAGAAAAGACAATAATAATAAGAGAGGGGGAAGGGACTAACCTTCCAGGGGGAGTTTGGTAAAATTTGGAACTGGAAAATTGAATCAATTACACATAAATTTAAATCTCTAGCTTTAAAGTTATGGGACAAATAATATTATAATTGTATGTTTTTTTACATTTTATTCGATAACATTAAAATCGAAATAAATATATATTTTTGGAAACAAACTCGGCCTGGGCATGTTGCACAGGTCAGACAGCCGTCGTCCTGATCATAGATATATATACACTTAATGGGGTCCGCCACGTCTCCTTCTGTCTGTTACGTACACTTTAACAAAGCCAATATGCCCTGGTTTTCCGTTTTCAATAGACTCAGGGTACAAAAAAAAAACACAAAACAAAAAGCTGAAAGCTCCAAGCAGGTGACAGCTGCAACAGCAACAGCTGATTTTTATAAATATTGCAATATACCTTTAATATTAAAAATGTTGGTAATTGCCAAAATAAATAAATGAAACAAAAATATAAAAATAAATTTAAGAAATTAACACCAATTACTTTAATATGTATTAATAATAATAATAAGATATCAGACTTTCTTTTCTTTCCCCAAAATGCATAGAATAATATTATTTGTGTTTTCTTAGTTCAATATTGTTTTTATCAATATGCTAAGCACTTAAGAAAAGCAAACAAAATAAGATTTTGCCAACCTGGACAACGAGGACGTTTTACAATTCCCCTGGCCATCAATCGTTTGCTTGTAGAATTTAGAAATATGTTTTTGCTTTTTCTTTAGAAATTTGTTCTATATATAACTGAGCTATCGAGAGCTTGTGGACAATGTACATATTTGCACATGATGGCAGCGCCAAAGGAAAACAATCAATAAAATTCTGTACAGAATTTTGCCATAATCTCCAAAACATATAAAAAATAAAAAAAAAAAGAATGAATGCAACAAAAATGTGTGGAAAAGGAAGCATCAAAAATCAATATGCTGCAATGCATAAAAGCTGGCGTAATTTTTGCACTAAGGCGATAAACGACAAGGCAAAGCTGGAAAAACTCTGCAAATTCAAAGGCTGCAGATACAATGCCTGCATGTCACACTCATACACACGCACACACACATATATGTGTGTCTTCATGTGTATGCCAAAAGTTGTGCATATGCTGGCAAGTGTTGCCAACGTTAAGCAAAAACAATTTATTTTTATGTGTCTATGCTTGAAATTAAAATTTGCATATGCCCCAAAGAGTCGCAGCCATTCTGCGGGCTGCCAGACTGACAGACTGACAGACAGAGAGACAGCCTGTCAGGAGCGAGCTCTGCTTCCTGCTCTTGGTCCCGATCCCGGTCTGAATTCTGGCTGTCTGAATCTGAGTAAATGTTGCCGCAATTCGAGTCAGTGCCGCAATCACAATCGGAGCTATGGTCGAAACGAGTTTCAGTTGCAAGTTGCAACCACAGTGGAGACACGTCCCCAACTGCACATGTGACAACTGATGCGATGCGCTGATTTCAAATCGGAGTCTGAAAGGAATGCGGATGCAGCTACATGTCAACAGCTCCTCAAGTGAGCGTTGCCAGCGATTGCCATCAATTCTATAAAAATCAATTTGACGAAAGCAAATGCATGGCAATCACATCCGAAACTTTGCTTAACAAGCCAAACGATTGCGGTTCAATGAAAATATCCACGTCAGTTCAATAAAATTAATCTGAATTGCTGGCCAAGTGTATTTGATTTCCTTTGTCTGCAGCGAGATTTGTCATCTTCGAAATATGTTTGTGCATCTAATGAATGTATTACATTCACATATGTCGGAGTCCGAGCTAAATTCGGGGATTCGAGCATGCTCAAATGATTTCAATAATTTGAGTAACATTGGCCAAATCGGGAGGCACTTGAGCGCGGCTTTGGCCCGGCCATAAGTCAGCGGCAGGTCTCGCCAGCGGATCTGCTGTCAGGTGAACGATAAGGCCATTTGACAGAGGCACAGGCAAAGCGCGCACAAGCCGACAAGTTGAGACGCGCGCCGAAAGCCCCACAGATGTGCAACATGTCTGCCGATAGCCGAGCAGCGCACATCGACAAAAAAACGCCGTCACAGGGAGTGAGTGGCACGACATATCGGCGAGTGTTGCTGCCACTGGAAGCACATCTTCCGCTCCAGCCACACGCCTGCCAATCCGGCCGCAAAAAGGGACTAGAAGATAACAATCGAAGTGTCCTTCTGCAGCAGCAGCAGCAGCAGCAGCAGTAACCGAATGCAAATCACAGGGATGCGAACGTGCCTAGTTGTGAATCCCCGCTCCTTGCTGCTGCGTCCTTGACTTGCCGAAGGTTTTGGGCTCTCTGTGTATTTCTACCCGCTAAGAGTTTAAATTTATTGTTTATCCAGCTTTTGCAATTTAATCCTTTCTCCACGCACAGCAGTTCGCTTCGTGCTGTTACATTTGTTACTTACTTATCTTCAAATAATGTCCCAAATGACCAATTTGGAATACATTATACTGAACACAGTTTAAGGAACAATTAGCTTATACAATTTGTTCAGGGACTGTGAAGGTATTTACTAATGCTTATAGAACAATAATATTGAATATATTAATATCTATAAATAATAAGTTTCTTACATTTAATAATTTTTGAAATATTTTTACTGAATATTGACTTTTTAAGTTTTTTTATATACACAGTTAATTTATAAATGCATCACTTTATTTATCAAAGCAACAAGGAAATATTTTATACTTTGGACCACAGAAGCTTTATGCTTTCTATTTCAATCAAGCTATATGTAAGAATAGCTTGACAAAGGCAAAGACAAGCAAATACTACTTGAAGTCAAGCTTGCTTTAAGTCTCTACCCTAAGACTGTGAAGTAATTCTTTGGGGTTTTCCAGCTTTGCTAAAATCTTGCAAATAACAAATGCTGAGATATGAACTTAGTTTTATGCCAGTGGCAAACGTGACGAAAAATAATTTTTTTGCAAACAATTTGTTTGCTAATTTCGTTAATGTCCATCAGACAAAGCAAAATTTATTCTTGTGTGAAGTAGACAAAAGACAGTGAAGCTTCGGACCGACGGCTTCGACGTCTTGGCATATGTATATTGATTGGTTATCCGTGAGAGTTTGGCGACGTGCCTGTTCCTTCGCATTAGTGCAAATAGACATTCTGTGGCTGCCGGCCACATAAGGGGGCCCAAATGCCCCGATAGCCAATTTTAATGACAACAGCGATTGAATGAAATTATCAATCTATGGGCCGTTGGCCGTCGGCCGTTTGCTGTTGGGTCAGGCCCAAAAAGGCAACGCAATCAAATTGATTGTATTTACTTTGACACCAACGTCCACAAGCAGCGTCTCCGGCCTTTCGCCCCGACCACGCTCTGGCTCTGGCCAGCCTCTGTCCCCATTTGACTTAAATACGGTTTTTGGCTCGTTAAGTGTAACTAACAAGTTTCCAATGCCCTGACGCTGCTGTAGTCGGTCCTTTCACTCTCCTTATTTTTTGTTGTTGCTTTTTGTCTTCTTTTTTTTTCGTAATGCCACACCCGAAATTTTGAAGGGCATATTGTTTGGGTTGGCGTATGTCAAGCGACAGACATAAATTTTGGGCATTCGAAAACAGATTTCTGCTTTTCCCAACACGATGCTGGCCAAATTAAGTTATCGAAGTGCAGTCGATAAAAAAAGGTTTGCTGTTTAAGGTATTTATTTGATTTTAAAGCGTATTTCGAATATAGTATAGTGTATACATATGTATGTATAAGATTAGTGGAAAATGTGTGAATGTAAGTGGATGATCTGTTGCTTCCAATATATTACTACGAAAATCAATGTTCGAATCGAAGTCATTTCTATCTAGAGTAGTTTGATAGTAGTTTAATATGAATATATATGATATATATGAATATATATAATCAATGAATAATCAAATTTTGTAATTTAACTTTTTATTATTTAAATATTTTGTATAATTATTATCATAGTTTTATCTTATGTTATTTATTTATTTTTCAACTTTATACTTTTAAATTTCTTTTCATATTATTAGAAATTTCATTCAAAATATTTTAGTACAATTTATTATTTATTATATTTTTAAAAGATTTATTTTTGTAATACTCAATGACTTTTAATAATTATGTTTCTATTATTATTATTTATTTTTTTATTTTTTTATATATTTTTATTTCAGACTACACTGCCACATTAACAAATTATACAAAAATCTTCTAAAACCCAAATATTCTAAATATTTTGCATAATATTCTTCTGACTGACATAGAGTTTAAATTAATCAAGGCCAGTAAATTGTTGGAATCATTAGAAAAATATAGAAGAGTTCGCAGTTGATAACTTCAGCCATTTAACCAATTTTTTGTAACTTTCGTTGTGAATTGCATTGCAGCTCATTAAATATGTCGTCTATGTTATATAAAGTCAGAACGATTCAATTAATTTTTTTGGGTTATCTCAGACGGCGTAAAACTCTCAGTTTGATCACGAATCTTGTACAGGCAGCCCGTTGCGCCGTGAGTCCTTTTAAAGAGCGGGAGAGAGCAAAGTAAAACAAAATAATAAAATACATGCACAATAAATAAATAAAAAAGCATAAAATAATCATGTCACGTGCGAATTGATTGAATTTCAGTGACGCCATTTTGTTTCGAACCGAGCGAAGGTGCCTCCGCTTTTGTCCAGGCGTCCTGCAGTCCTTGAGTCCTGGTGTCCTGTTGTCCTTTTACCGGCAGCCGCCCCAAAAATGGCCCATGTTGGTTTTCCTTTGCCCCTTTCGGTCGCTCGACTCAGCTCGACTCAGTCGTTTCATTTAATGGCCACAGACAAAAGGTATTTAATTTAATGCTCGCCACTTGGGCAGGTAATTTGAGCTATGAGCACACGCTACACTCGCAGAAAACTCGCTTCACTTCAGCGCTGCGCTGCGAGTCGGACGTAAAAATAGGAAAAATCCGCTTCGAAATGCCAAAAATGCCGCACACAATGCAACCAATCAACAAAAACCACGGCGTAGATCGTGACGAAAAAGCAAAAATCTCTCAATCTATGTATGTATTTTTGTGTCTAAAGCCAACATTCTGCATTTAGCTATTATATTTGACCAAAGTAAAAGCACAGTCGTACTTAGACTAACTAAAAATATACTTATTTATTTATTAAATAAACTAAAATGAATATTGTTACTTTTTCAAACAAAATTTTATCTTTCTTTTATTTTTGTATAAAATATGTATATTGTTTTAAATATTGTATTTTTATCTGCAAGAAAAAATATTTTATTATATTATTATATTTTATCATTATTATCAAAAATATATAATATAATAATGTACATATAAATATTGTACAATAAGCAATAAATATATACTCTACATATTAATTAAGTGTTAAATATTAATCGAAACACATTTTAAATACTATCCTCAAATATTTGCAAGTGTATTTTTGAATTCATTTGAACTCCCGTATTTTATGATTATCTTACGATTTAGTATGAAAATTAGCTTTTTAAAGCAGTTAATACAGCTAATATAGCCACTCAAATTTAGGGTATGGGTATAAAAACTCTGAGTGCGCTTCACGCAAAAGACGTGGCTTTTTTTTTAAACGCAATTCGAAATTATCGTTTTTATGCTTTCGCATCGAGAAATCTGGCCAAAAACTGCCCGAGCTAAATTGTTAAAGTCAGCGAGCTCACAAAAACAAACACTTTTATGGCCACGCCCACACCCACACCCACACCCACGCCCACGTTCACGCTCAGTGCGATGTCGCTGCGCGTCGACCCACTCAAATTCACAGCTACTGTCCAATTCAGTTCGGACTTTGCTTTCAAACTGCCATTGTTATTGTTTCACTTGCAATGAAGGTGTCATCATATTTTTTCAATTTCATGCAGATTTTTTATTTGTTTTTTGCTTGCGCTGAAAAATGTGCATTCTGTTAGATTGCCCATGGCATCGGCAAGGTCGAGTTACGTGAGATCTACAAAGAATTGAGACGATCCCAACATCAACTTATGTAATTACCTAATGTTCATTTTGTGTTAGCTCGGAATACGCAGGAAAAACTATTAAATTTAATTATAGAATTACTCAATTATCGTATGCACTAAATAGTGTCTGATATACCTGAGCGGCACCAGTGTAGCGTGCTCAGCAGCCTCTCTATGCGATTCGCAGAAAAGTCAGCAAAAATATGAGCGCGTGTTTGTTGAGGAAAAAATGCTTGTAGCTGCTTTATGGCATGAAAGGGGCCAAAGTGAAATCGGAGCACAAAATGCCCAGCAGCTGCGTGTGAAAGAGAAAGTATGGCACGCACACACACACACACACACCGAGAGAGACATACACACGCACACACATACAACTAAAGACGTATCGAAAGAGAGGAACACTTGCAGTAAAAGCACGAAAAACTCGTTACTCAAAGCGTTAGTTTTTCAATTATGGCGCGTAGATTAGTATTTGAAAGCAATTCAATGTGTGTGCGTACGTGTGTGTGTTTGTGCGTGCGGGCGTATGTGTCCGTAAATCTGCGGCAACTCCAAGCTCCAAAGGCCATTATTGGATTTTGGCTGGCTGCAGTGGCTTCGCGGCATCCTGCTACCGGACCATGCCGAAGGTGATGGGAAAAAACTTTTCGACAGCTTCACAATAACTTTGAATGCAAAGAGCCAGAGCAGTGTGTGGCTGAGGGGGCGTGGCAGCAAAAACTTTACAGTTTCAATTTTGCCATTCAACTTGGACTGCTGACATCCTTGCCTGCCAATATCTCAGATAGGCTGTTCACTGTGTCGAGCACCTGCTAATTTCACAAACATCACACATACGCCATGTTGTGCGGAGGCATTTACCTCACGTCAATCACGTCAAATATTAGCTTGATTGTAGTTCGCAAATGAAATATTGTATAAATGTCATATATTTATAATTTTCTAGACTTATAAATCTCAAAATCCATACATTGCTCACACAGGTTTCTACAAAAGTTCTGCTTTTCGGACTTCCTTTAGAGCTGCGTTTGCTTTATGGGTTTTTATTGTGGCGTGGCCACTGCAGCTGCAGTTGCAGTTGCAGTTGCATTTGTAGTCGCAGTCATACGGTTAGCTGCGGCATTTTATTGTTCATTGAACGGGCTTTTCGTGTGAGCTTCTAGGCGACAACAACTTATGCCATTTCCTTTTCCGACGACCTGAGCTGCAGCGCATTGGCCACGGCCACACAATGGGCGATGCCAAGGAGCGGAACACAATTGTGAGGTCATGTATGTGACAAACAATAAAGACGATAACTTAACGCACTGCGTGCAGAGGGAGAGAGGGAGAAAGGGAGAGGAGAAAGTTGTAGAGCGGCACGAGACAGAAACGGAAATGCCTCGTGTAGATACGTTTGCGCCTTGTGTGAGAGTTTCCAACTGCATGAATAAGTATGAGTGTGAGTATGAGCATGAGTGTGAGTGTAAGTGTGCGTGTGTGTGAGTGCTTAAGTGTGAGTGTGTGTGTGATTTCTTTAAGAATAAAATTAAGTTTGCGTTCGCTTTTTCCGCAAAATATGGCAAAAGTAAAGTTTATTTTGTTTAACGAAAATAAGGTTACCGTCGTCATAAGCCTTGACTTCCTTGACTATAGGTGCGCCTGGAGCAGCACAACAGCAGCAACAACAACAACAACAACAGTAAAAACAACAATAACAAAACGAAGCAGCAGCTGCTGTTGCCAGTTGCCAGTTGCCAGTCGCCAGTTGTCGGTTCGCAGTTGGTAGCATCGCGGCTCCAGCGACTTGGCGTAAAAGTTTTCTTTGTCCCGACACTTAAAAAGTCGTAAAATGCACATTCCGCATTAAAACCACAGTTGGAAATTATAACTACCTCGCTGGCAGGGGAAAACCAAACCTTTCCGGCGTTACTCTATCAGATTTCTTGTTTTCTTTCAACTCTTTAACAATCATTTTTACTTCCCTTTATATTATTTTCGCTACAGGCAAATGAACTTACCAAATAAAGGAGAAACATTTCTCTTTAAAATTTTAATTGGTACAACATTTGACAGAAAACTGTCATGATGATGATAACATATGTATGCTCCAACATATCAACAACGTATAGCTGAGCATTTTTTAAATCCACTTGTAAAATATGAATGGTTGAAAAATTAGTTAAATTAAATTAAATAAAATTAATTATGGCCGTGGGAGAGAGAGAGAGACCCGAGCAGATACGAAGTTGATTTTGTTCTCTTGTGATTACACTGCCCCTTCAAGATTTAAGTGTTTGTGACAAGAAACATCTCTAGCGAGCCCTTCCAACCTCCTCCTGCAATCACCGTATACAAAGTAATTTAATTCAATTCAGTAAAACTTGGGTTGCTCCAACAGCAACGATGAGACTGTTTAGAGAAGTGAACGATATCAATTTGAATTTGTCTTCAATTAAAGTAGCTTCAATGACTTCATGACTTCATAATTCAACACAGAATATATTTAACTTGAGTTACTTTAAGGTGGGTCACATTGCTGACCTGTTTAATTCGTTGATGGCTCTTGTGCTGAACTGTAAACAACAAAACATAATTCAAAAATTACATCAAAATGCGCACTGGGGCTGCTTGATACCCCCAGCGAATGGGGCGGCGCACCACCTGTTGATGCCACCTGATGATGCCAGCCACTCTCCAAAACCAGCCAAATAAAAGTTTTGTACTTTTCCTCTTTTAAACCGCGACTCGACCATTTACTCGCATAACGCTCGTAAACCTAATGGCAACTTGGCCCAGTCGTGGCCATGATTGAAAGATTCGCCCCCAAGCAAATGCTTTGACCGCAGCGCGCCACCAGAGCTTATCGGCAATGTGCTGGCAGTTATTGTTATTGTTGCCGCTGATGATGTTGCTGCTGCTGCTGTTGCCGTTGCTATTGCTGTTGCTGTTGGTATTAGCAGCACATTATTGAAATTATTTATGTACATTGTCCTGCTCACCTGTCTCCTGCCTTGCCTTTGTTTGTTTTCCTTGGACCATCGACCAAGCAGGACAAGCAGCTGCTTAAGTTTCCTCTCTTAATGTATTTCAATGATTCTTCGCGCAAGTTTTGATTAGCTGGATTTAAACTTTATGCATATTCAAAATCAAAATTAATCGTAATTTAGAAGTATAATGAGATACAATCAGCTCCGATTAAATATGCACCTGCGTCACATTTATGGTGTGAAATGGAAAATGGAAAATGTTTCTATAATCGATACACGATACTCTGAAGAATTTCGCTATGAATGCACCTTCTCAACTAGCGCAAAGTTCTGTATTTAAATAATTTAATTAATATTATAACATATATAATTAAAATATATATAATATATAAAATATATAATAATAGTTTTTCAATATTATTTATAGCCACTTTAAACTCGCCGTCTAACATCCCTTACTGCAAGCTGCTTGCTGATAAGACAGCATGATGAAAAGCCGCAAAAAACAGTTCCATATCAACTACTTATATATTCTTAATTTGTCAGACTCTAAGTGTCATCGAACAAGTCGATCTTTTGTTGCGAGCGACGCCTTGGTAACCCGCAGCTAAAATGTTGGTCACTTCGATGTCTGTGAACATATTGTGGTACAATCTTTAAAATAAAATTAACTAGAATTACTCGACGTATATAAAAGTGACTTTGCTCTGAGCGTCCTTGGATGTCATCATGTGCACACAGCCACAAGCACACACACACACACACACACATGAAACACTGTAAGACGTGGCGAGGCAGCAGAAAAAGTTCTTAGCTAAAAGTTGAGTTTTAAGTTTAGATTTTGCACACATAGACAAGCCGACAGAGGGACAGTGAAGGAGAGAGGGTGAGGGAGAGGGCACAAGTGAGCCTGACTGACTGGCATTTCTGTGGTGCTGTTGTGTCCTGTGTTCGTGATTCGCCTCGAATGGCTGTGGATAGCGACCACACAGCCGAGAGGAGTGCGAATGCGAGTGGCATGCCACAATTGCAACATAACTTTGGAGCTTATTATTTTTTATTGCAGCTAATAAGCTTGACTTGCCAGTTAATGGCCCACTTCCGTTGCCTTTGTGAAACCTGTCGTAAAGTTTATAATGAAAGTATTTCCAGCTTAGTGCGACCAAGTGGGGCAAATAGCAATGCCAACTTGTTGTTGTCTAACAACTACAATGGACTTAGCACACACACACACTTGCCAGAAGTTTGCATGTGTGTTTCGTTGTACACACTTTCAAGCTTATTAAAATAAAATTTTCCACACTTTTCATTTATTTTATTTGCACATATTTCCTTATTGAAACTTCTAGACCCGTCTCGCAGGCCCCTGCTCATCTCTCCCCAGGCTCACAGACAAATGGCCAGCCATTTGCGAGGCAATGAAAAGCAACACGCCTACTTTGTTTTTGTTGCCTGTTTATTGCATTCACTGTGGGCCTTTTGTTCCCTCACATTTCGTCTCTGAATGTGGATGCTTTTGTTGCCCATTTGTTTGCTTGACCGGAAGTCGTCTGTGTATCCCCGTTCAGGTTTCTCTGTCGCAGCCATCCACAGCCTCATCTCGGTGTGCTCTGAGAGATATTTGCATACATTTTGTTGGCATCGCTTGGCTTGTAATGGATGCCATTTAACTAAAAGTGAAACAATTTATGCTGTTAGTATTACGAGAGTCTAGTATTTCAGTCTAAGCTTTCCTTAAATAAATTACTCACCTCTTTAATTAAATATTAAGTGGCCAAAACACCAAGGCAACTTGATACAGATACAGATACAGATACAGATACAGATACAGATACAGATACAGATACAGATACAGATACAGATACAGATACAGATACAGATACAGATACATATACAGATACAGATACAGATACAGATACAGATACAGATACAGATACAGATACAGATACAGATACAGATACAGATACAGATACAGATACAGATACAGATACAGATACAGATACAGATACAGATACAGATACAGATACAGATACAGATACAGATACAGATACAGATACAGATACAGATACAGATACAGATACAGATACAGATACAGATACAGATACAGATACAGATACAGCTTAATGTGAACACCATCCACACCTGCAGTGTATACCTATACAAATATAGCAAATTGAAGCACATTGTATTCCGTTGATCAATTTAAAGTGCTCCGTCATAAGCGGCATACCAATTAAATTGCAATTTATTGCCTGGCTTTGAGCACATAATTGTATAATTATTTTATAAATTAACCCGCATGGTTAACTATGCGCTCACAAAATGCAACAAATTAATCCGCCACAATCAAAAACATTAATCTTATACTTAATAGTGACAAACAATTATCCCCACAAGCTTCATGTATGCTATACACACGCACACACTCACACACACTATTTATATGGACGCGTATGGCAATTAAAACTAAAATAAAGAGAGCAAAAAATATACATATGTATACGTATATACGTATATGTATATGTAAAAAAGAAGAAACAAAACAAAAATTAAATTATAAATTGTGGTGCGTGACAAACGAGCAGAGAGCAAAGTTGCCCTCGGGGCAAATACATATAAAATTGATCCATCAGCTCCAGGGAGCGCGATAAAAGAGAGCTCGGTGCTAGCGAGCGATGGTAAAAGTTATGCGAAAAGTTGCGTTTTTACAATTTGCTTGATAAGAGTTCCCAATAGCACAACTCAGAGAACTGAGAGCCACTGGCGGAGCTCTTCATTTATAACAACATTCGCATTGCCGAGCCAAAAGGTTGCCCAGCATCTCTAACACTTGCACTCTGAGTATTATTTTGGCGTGCGGCCAAGAGGAAGAGCAGGATGTGCCGGAAGTGCAGTCAAAGCAGAACTCGCTGCACTTGCAACACTCACAAAGCCAACAGCATTAAGATGAAGTAGAAGAAGCAGAAGTAGAAGTGGAAGTAGAAAAGGATGAATCGCTTCACTTACAGCTGTAACAAAGCCAACATCAGGCAGAGAAACTTTTCAAAGTTTTCTGCAAAACAAACCGCAAAAATTCTTGTCTCTGGTTAGCCGCAATGCAAATACAGCTGCAAGTGGACGGAGGAAACTGCAAAGAAAAATACTCAAAAATAAAAGGAAAGAAAAGAAACAAGAAACAAAAAAATACTATTGCGTTTACGCCAATTTTGTTATTGATGTTTGTCGATTTCCATTCTTCGCTGCTCTCATTTTCGATTTTGGCTTTCTCTTGTTCGCTCTTTCTCTTTCTTTTTTTCTGCTTACTCCTCACAAACTTTTCGTGCACTTTATGATTATGTGGCCAAACTTTAGTCCGCTCGGCTTTGTGACTGTGCTTTATCGACCCACTCACTTCTACTTGGGCCAGTTGTGGCATTATATTTGCTGCCAAACTAGACGCATGTTTTCTATTGCACGTACATATTCACAACTCCGAATGGTCGAAAGCAGAGAAACAATTAAGCAAATCAAATATTTTGTAGCCAAGATTCTGACTTCAACAAGGGGTTTTATTTCCCTCAATTCTAATTTGAAATAAACCAACCCCGAAAATGCAGAACTATATTTAGAATCTGTATTTGGAGACATCTTAGTTGTCTATCTGGCTAATGACACAGAAATCGCCATTAAAACACAATGAATATAAATCAACTAGATCCGTGTGAATAACTAGCAACGCCCCGCAAACTATCAACAAATATGCCATGCGTTGGCATTGGCTCTTTAAGGCATTGGCCGAGCCGACAGTCAAATTATACGCTCAAGCAATAACAATTTATATGGCTGGAGACATTTTAACAGCGGCGTACGTGCCACGTAGCCACGTAGCGGGGAGGCATGCAAAAGGTGCGATAGCCTTGGCGAAGACAGGAGCATTCCGAAATTAATGATAATTGACAGAATAAACGACAAGTTGAGCTGCTGAGCTGGTGAGCTGGTGAGCTGCTGAGCTGCTGAGCTGCGGAGCCATCGGACATTGGCCAGGGGATAAAAGCCAGTGACATTAGAAGCCAATAAATAAGAGAACAAACACAAATACTATTTGGAATGTACGGTCCATGCGTCGTATACGCAACGTGAACACATTTACGTAGCATCAGTTAGTCTTCTATGAAAACGGACGAGGGATGATGCTTGAAATGTGCTCTGAAATATGTATATGTATGTATGTATATAAACGGAACAGTATTTATATATTGTATTATATATGCGCCTTATATCCATATAGATAGAAATGTAAGTAGTGGAGATCTGCTGATAGTCAAATCTTAAATCTAAATATGAGCAAATGTTCGGACTACCAATGGAGCCTGCTAATAATTTAATCAAAGAAGGGTATACATATAGATAATATATGCTTGTATATTTTCTGAGCTTTCAGAAATTTAATTGAATCAATAATATGCACAATTATTCCACTGAAACTAATCAATCTTTGACTTAAATATGCATTTCAGAGCTAATTAGTTTAACAATGGCACAGGACTGGGTTTCGAATAGAGTTGATGCCTTTTGAGTTGTTAATGCCATTGTTAAACGAGATGTCGAGAACGAGTCAAACATATTAAATGCTTGATTACCTGACAATTGGCCAAGTGTGTTAACAAAAGAAAGAGACGGGACATGCACTACACATTCCACTTGCTAATTGAAGAGCAGTTTGAAGTGCGATTATTAAAAAGGGCTTCTGCTCTTGTTGTTGACGTTGCAGTTGAGTACGTGAGCGAGGTGTCTAACGGCATTCTACTAAATATTATCAATATAAATGCCAATCAACACGTATGCGAGTTTATTAAAATAATTAAAACTGATTTGTCGTCAATTATATGGAAACTGCCAGCGCTCAGAGATCTTCTGCCCGTTCAATTTACTTTCGTTTGTCATGCACGACTTTGTCATTCAATTAGAGCATACCTGGCAGCCAATAGATTGGCTAGAAATGAGAGTACGTGACTTGTGGATGCTGTGGCTTATTTGTTTTTTATCGTGTCTCATCTGCAGTTAAAGTGCAATGATTTTAAATTCTATTAATTAAGAGTACAAGGGAACTTCTATATCATGGCTAATGACCGTTTGTCCCGCAATAAATATGTTGTTGGAAATTAATACTCTACGAAAAACTCATTCTAGATTATCTATCTACGGGCTTCCGTCAATTACATTTATGATCTTTAATTATTTTCCGTTCGCAGTTCATCTCAAACCTTAACCTTCCACAAGACTTGGCAATTAACTATTCACAAGATGCAGCTATTCCACAAACTTTGTTTGCAAATTCGTCGAACTATCGTCGGATTGACGTTTGGGGCAGCTCAAAGTGATTTGTGTTCGTGTGCATCGAGCTGGCTGCAAGTATAGATTTTCCTTTTGCCAGCTTTGTTTTTGAGACTTATGCCCCCTCGTATGTTGTGTGCGTTGAACAGGCAGAATTTGCGGCTTAGTCTCTGCTCGCCACGCAACGAATATTGGCAATATTTTGGTTTTATGCGCTGAACAATGAAAGGCAAACAAGTTTACAAAGCTTTCTGATTGCTGTCCTTAATGGCAAAGGCATTCTTTTCGAACACAAGTTGTTTTTGCTACTCTCTCTCTCTCTCTCTCTCTCTCTCTCTCTCTCTCTCTCTCTCTCTTTCTCTTGAGGTCGAAAAACAACCAAATATGCAATCAGCCTCAGCAGGTTCGATTCCCAGCAGACTAATGAGTCCAACAAGCAGTACTGCCAAAACTTTTGCCAATTGAATAATGAACAAATGTTTTCCACTATGCATTAAGGTGGTTTCGGCAGGAGTAGCATCCGACTGAGTATCAGGTAGTCGTAAAAAACAACTTTATTGGGGCTTAAGCCACTGATGCTTAAGTGAAGGGCGAAGGGAAAAGGACAGCGTAAATGGGAGAGAAAGAGGCGGTAAAAAATAAACGAGACGAAAACAGCGACTTCGTTTCATGGAATAATAAGACCAGCAATCAAATTAGAAAAGTTATATTATATTTAACTTCTTTCATTTTTAACAATTATAATCTATATATAAAAAGCTCCAAATGCGAGCGACTTTTATTAACTGAATTATCTCCTACTCTACACAACTCTAATCCATTTCTTAAACAGCTTTTTAAAACAGCCTTATCAATCGCTATCGCTATTCGAGGATATAGTCGCCTCTTGATCTTTATTATTGTCATGATGATTGTTGCCATTGTCTTCTTCATCATCATCCAAGTCCTCCATAGGGTCTGTTTTGAGACGAGCTATCAGCTCCTTAGCAGGATTAAATATGCCATTGGTTTGCTGTGAGCAAATGATGCAGCGCTGCGATTTTTTGTACTGGGCCAGGGCACACTTCTCACAGAAGTAATGCTTACACCTGAAATAGAAATAGATTAATTAGCATACGTATATTATACGCGTATATATAAACGCCTACTTGGTAACTACAGGATTGACAAAGCTCCCTCTGCATATGTAACATCGGAATGGCAAGGACTCTTCATCCGAGTGGATCTCGTATTTGGTATCATCCCCATCCGAATCACATTCTCCCTTGCGTTGCGCCTCGTGATCCATTTCCAGTTGCCACCCCGCTTTATAGTCGCTGCGATCATGCAAGAACTTGCAGCTGTCGCCAAATCCACAGTAGCCCGTCTCTTTGTAATCCTTGCAAATGTCTGGCTGATAGTCCCAGCGAACAGTGGCACGCAGATGAGCCGGCGCCCGTATGGGTCCACTTCGTACCATGCCTGAGCTAGCGTTGCCAGCAGCCGTGTCCTTCTTCTTGTAGTACTGCGCATAATTATTGAGGCCACGGTAGATCTTGTCGTCTGCCTTTCCTTCAAGTTCTTCATTGATTTTGATCGAGCGCGCGTGTATTGCCTGGGCATCGCGGTCCAATTCGGTATCCACTTCATTTATGGAGGTTGCGCCCTGATCTTGCGGTCCATTGGGTATGCCTTCGCGTTTCGATTTATATGCAACCAGCACTCCATTGGCATCGCCAGCAGAGTCTGAATCGCTCTCCGAGGCATTTCCAGCTGCGCCCGTTTCCGCTCTTCGTTTCGCTGTTTTGGTGCTCTGAAAATTTGGATTCGTACGTTTTCGTCGATTTTCGGCACGAAGTAAAGCACTGGTCTTACTATGTGACTCCTCGTCGCTACTTTTAGCTGTGAGTGAATTATCTGCTCTATAAATTTATATCTCATTTATATTTGCGCCAATTTTGCACTCACCTGAATCGCTGCTGCTGCTGCTAATTTTCTTTCGCCGCATGCCGGCGCTTCTGTTAACATTCCGCTTTTTAAAGCCAAAACTAGACGTACTGGGGGCCTCTTCAGACATTATACTGCAGTTAATGCCAATAATTTGCAGTAAATACTCTAGTTGCTACCGGCTTATTTACGTTTAATATTTTGCTAAATTTTTTTTTTTTATATAAAAACGTTTCACAGCACAGCCAAATATAATTTGAGGGCTACCAAATGTAATTGAACCAAACTTGAGGCAGTATGCATCCCTCGTACCGATATAGAAAAAAGAATCATTGTTAGTTCATTTCTCTCAAATTCGTACCAAGAACAAACTTGTTTTTTTCAAACCAATTTATAAAGGTAATTATTTTGTTTCACTTGTGGTCAGGTTACTATAGTTGTTTGGTTGCAGAAGATGAAGCTGGAACTTGTGTCGACCACAAAATGCTTCGAAGGCGAGCAACGTGTCTACAAACATCACTCCAACGTTTTGGACTGTGACATGACCTTTGGTGTCTTCCTGCCCCCAGCGGCAATTGAAGATAAGACCGAATGTCCAGTGCTATACTTTTTGAGCGGTTTAACGTGTACTCACGAGAACTTCGTGCAGAAGAGCGGATTCCAACGAACGGCAGCCAAAGAAGGTCTCATTGTGGTAAATCCCGATACCTCTCCACGTGGAGTGGAGCTGCCCGGCCAGGACGATGCCTACGATTTCGGCAGTGGTGCCGGCTTCTATGTGGATGCCACTGAAGCACCATGGTCCAAGCACTACAAGATGTATAGCTATGTCACGCAAGAGCTTCCCGAGTTGGTCAATGCCAATTTCGCGGTTGTGCCTGGCAAAAAAGGAATTTTCGGCCACAGCATGGGTGGTCACGGCGCCTTGATTTGCGCTCTTAAGAACCCCGGCTTGTATCAATCAGTGTCTGCATTTGCACCAATTTCCAACCCATCGGAGTGCCCATGGGGCCAAAAAGCCTTCACTGGCTACCTGGGCGCCAACCGGGACGACTGGGCACAGTGGGATGCCACCAGCTTGGTCTCCAAGTACGCCAGCACACCTCAAGAGCTGTTCATAGATCAGGGATCGGCCGACAACTTTCTCGCTGGCCAGCAACTGCTGCCAGAAAAATTGCTAGCAGCAGCCGCTCCCAACGACCACATCCAGACCATATTCAAGCAACGAGAGGGATACGACCACAGTTACTTCTATATAGCTACCTTTGTGGCCGAGCATATTGAATATCATGCCAAGTTGCTAAAGGCTTAAATGTGTCCCGAGTTTCGTTTATAAAACAATTTGTGTTCACAAATAAAGTCTGTATATATACATATACATATATAAATCCGCAAAAGAAATCTTTCATTTCATTACTCAATAGAAACAATAAATTTCTTAGCCACAAATATAGTGTACTCATAGCTTTATTTGGGCTCAATAACAAATGCATAATGATGAAATCGTATCGATAATTCTTTCCAAAATCAACAAATAATAATAATTGAAGGAATACGTACAAAACATATGCCTTTAAGGAGTTATGATAGAAGTACATACCGGTGTTCCAAGCCTCACTGTCCACTAAAATCAATGAAATCTCACATTGACTGTGTGATATCAAACATCTGAAACATTTCAGAATCCAAATAAATTAGTATAATTTTGTCACTTTTGAAATTTGATAAAAAAAAAACCATAAATAGAAAACAAAACGCAAAAAACGCCTGCTTGTATTTAATACACTTGACGTCTGCATCTCTTCTCCTTCCGTTAGGGCTCAGCCATGAAAGAAAATATATTGAGGAAATCCGTTAGATTTCGAGTTTCGTCCTAAATTCTGGCCGCAACTGAAAAAGTGGCACAAAAAGATGATCATAGTCTCATTTGGAAGTTTTTCTCTTTGCAGATCCTGCGAAGAAACCCACCTTCAAATGAATCATTTGCGCACTGGATGCATTATCCAACCCGCCTCCACACTCGCCTGAAAATGTGAAACAAATTTGAAACGTCGAAGCCAAAGGGCTGCTGCAGTGGGCTGGTGTTCTATCATAATCTCCATGGGCTAAGCTAATAAAGTTTCAAAATTGTCAATGTGGAAAGAATTATATCGATTCACAAAAAGAGCGCGTGCGAATACCTTAATCTAATTATCGTTAAAACTTCTTTGAATAGTTAATAATAAAAAAATACATTAAACTATAACTTATAGACTTGCAATACATTCGATGTCTGTGCCTGTGTTGCTGAACAAGAATTCGTCATCTTGCAGCAATTGCGTGGGCGGAGTGCGACTGGGACTCCATTCGTAATCCGGGGTGTAGAGGCCTACTTCCGCAAACTTATTGAAATAGCTGTGCTCCTCAATGATGGGCAGTGGCTGACACTGCTGCAGATCAAAGCTGCTCTGCTCCACAAATCTGGTGGAGCTTTCATCTTCATAGGCTGGCGTGGGCTGATAATCTGTTAATAAATCGTCAATAAAAGCATTCCATGAACTTGATGGTGTCTCTTTTACAAATTGCTCGGCGGCTACACTACCATTGTCGACGCTCAGGAAGCCTGAGTAAGAGTCGCTCTCCAGGGGCGGCTCGTAGCTGCTGCTGCTCGAATACGCTGATATCAAGGAGCCCACCGGCGAGGCGGCTCGGTTGTTCGGCGATGAAATACCCATATTTAATTGAGTTGCTACATTTTTGTTTTCTTTGTAGTTACCCAGTGTATCCCTCAGGAATTGGCACTCTCTTTCAAGCTTTTGAGTGCGCTTCAGTTGTTTTTTGAGCGCTTTCAGCAACGATCGGTTTGTGATTCGCGTTTCATTCAACTCCTTCTCGACTGCCTCCATGTGCGCCTTCTTCTTGCGGCGGTTCTCACGCGCGAGCAATGCATTTCTGTTGTATACGTTGGGATCTGGTCGTCTAGTTGGCAGCCGCGCCGTTCCAGACTTGCGTTTTCCGCTCTCCGCATTGACCTCTTTTGTTGCTCTAACCGATGTTCGGCGTTCCGTTTGTCCCATCGATATGTACGAGTCGCTGTCGCTCTCGGAGCTGCTTTCATCAACGTTTGAATTTATATCGCGTTTGTATTGGGCGACCAATTTCATATATTCCTCCATTATTTTGAGTTTTTTGTAAGCAGGTAAAATGTTTACTAATATGTGCTCAATTTCACGTTAGATCCTTGTCTTGTACTTTACCTTTTATAAATGTTTTACTAAGGATTCTAAATTTATGATCAAGCTAAAAAAACTTTCTTTTCTGTTGTGAAATTGCAAACGTTTAATGCCAGAAATGACGCATTGAGTTTGTGAAAACTAGAGGTGTGAATAAACATCGCATACCAACACACATTTTGTATCGATTCTCAGTAACGATAGTTCAATTTATTTGAATAAAATGAGCTCGATATTTTATAGTTACTTTATGATTATATCAACCTTATTTGAAATATTTCCTTCCGAGTTTATTTACATTAGTTTTCTAGGTTCAATGAACTACATATATGTATTAGAAACAAAAAAATATATATATATATTATGAGGAACAAGAAAATTAATTGAATCTACTTTAATTTCCCTCAGCTATGATTTATTTCGTATGAACATTATAAAGTTTAATGACTAGTCTGACATCACTGAATTCAAGCAGATCTTAATGACAATCAGAGCATTTTTGATAAACAATTCCATTAAAACTTTTTTACTTGTGGTGCCTAGACACGTCACGTGAACTAGATCAAAGGGGCAGATTCCCGTTCAATGCACACGATTAGCATGCAAATGTGTGTAAATTTGTTTGATCCAGAGTTTTAAATGTGGATCTGTAATTTGCATTCTAGGTATTAAAATTCAAAGCACATTTACACAAATTTATGTATGTATAGATCTTATATAAAGATATTGAGATGCTTAATATTTATACATACATATGAATATAATTTGAACAACCGCCTTTTTCGCAATATTTGTTAAATTCGCTAATTTGATAATTGCCCACATCTGTTGTAACAGTGTCTGTATTGCAGCTCATCGGCCAGGGGAGGGGGCAAGTGTCACCACAACCGCCTCAAACTAAATGACACCATCCGACGCGTGCCTCTCGGACGCTGCCCATTCCCATATTCCAATTCCCATTAGTTCTCGCAACCCGGGCGCTGTCGTTGTCCCCGTCCATTGCCATTTTTACCTACTCTTATAAATAACGATGCACTTCAAAGCTTGTCTACTTTTTAATACGCTGTAATTTGAGTGTGGGATGAGTGATTCCGATCATCACACATACACATAAATATCTATATTCATGTCTATCAACCTGTGGCTATGTGTGCGTGTGTGTGTGTCACCGGCTATTGTTCAACGGCTACACTCTGAGCTGGACTTGTTCTATATAAAGGTGATAAATCCCACAGACTCGAATTCAGTTCTATTCTAGCTCGACTCAAAGCCGGTTTGTGTGAAATTTTGCTATTTTTTGCTCTAAAACTTTTGGAATACTGGAAATAAAAAAAAATGCGTTTCGCTCTGTTTACCATTCTGGGTAAGTGACTATTTACTGTATAAACTCCGTAATCGGGGCGTTCGTTATAGATTATAATATTATATATATATTATAATTTGTATACCACAATTTGTTGAAAACCGCTTTTAAATGGGAAAAGGGAAATAAAGTAAAAATCTATAATTGAAAAGCAACAAATTCCTTACAAAAGTTTAGGCAGGTAAATTTATGTTTGTATATGTGTCCAGTCCAGTTAGACTTTACTGTATAGGAAAAATGTTTGATAAGCGTGGAGTATAGTATATGAATATTAATATTTAAAAAATAATCAGCGAGCTTGTATAGAATTGAAAAGCTTACCAATGAAATAAAGACGATTTCAATAATCCTATGACATTTCTATAGTATCGCAGGTAAACTTGTTCAGTTTTTTTATGATAATGAAATCTATCAGTAAATATAACTAAAGCTATAATATAGGGACCCAAATACATATTATATAGATTGCAGTTCACAACAAACTGACCTAACCAACTTTAAAGATTAGCAAAAAAGTCAAGGTCTGGGACTGACCCAGCTCAAGGACTGACTTGTATGTCAGTCTAAGACACAATATGCTATATCAAAAGAATATTAGCTATGTATAATAATGTATTTTGTTTTACTGCCAATTAGCTCTGTGCCTGTTGGCATTCGTGCTCGCCAGCCCGGCCAAGGACTCTAAGAAGGTGGTCAATAGCTGTGCTCGCGCCTGCGGAGATGATTACGAGCCGGTTTGTGCCAAGGCCAAGAACGGCAGCAAGGAGCGTCTCCTAACTTTCGGCAGTTCCTGCGTTATGGCCAACTACAACTGTCAGCACGCTGACGATCGTGAGTTGATTTTGAAATTAATCTTAAATGGGATAATATAAAATCTTTAATCTTTCAGCATTCGAGGTGAAGTCAAAGGGCGAGTGCGGCGGCGGAGTTAGCGTACGTCTGTCATAAGAATCGCGATGAACGAACCTTCACAATCGAAACTGGGAAAATCAGCATATAATGTATATCAACAAGATCAATAAACGCATTTTATATTCAGATCGTTTAAACATTTAATTGATTATTAATTAAGCTTGAATTTTACATGACTACAAAATTTAATTGGCTTCCATCCACACTGCAAGCATATTGTCCATTCACAAAAAAATTTAGATAAGTAGCCATCGTCCATCAGCATTAGCTACCTTCTAAGACAAACACATATTCCATGACCGTTCAGATGGGGTCCAGTCACTCCAAAGCGCACACACACATACATATTCACAGATCATTCAATTAGGATCAGTTCCAGCTATTCCTTATTGTTCAGTTCCTGAATCCCAAATCTCCCCAACTGAAAATGAAAAACTCTACTTAAGTATGAATTCTGTGAAAGCTTATATAACTACTTACACAGCCACATTAATAATGATCTAAAACTCAATGCAATATAACAGTATATATGTATATAGTTTTTCTAATATTGATAACTCTTAAGTGGTTATCATATCTAATATTTGTATGTAACTTGAGTATTTAATTCGCCTCATTCTTCTGCTGCTTGACTTTGTAGTCGGCTAAGGCGGCTTTGATGGCATCCTCTGCCAGCATGGAGCAATGCAGCTTGACAGGTGGCAGACGCAGCTCCTTGGCAATATCTGTATTCTTTAGCTTGCCCGCTTCGTCGATGGACTTGCCCTTCACCCACTCCGTGGCCAACGAGCTGCTGGCTATGGCCGAACCGCAGCCAAATGTCTTGAACTTGGCATCAATGATCTTGCCATTCTCATCGACTTTGATCTGCAGTTTCATAACATCTCCACAGGCGGGTGCTCCCACGAGTCCAGTGCCAACCCTTACATCCTTTTTGTCCAACGAACCCACATTGCGCGGGTTCTCGTAGTGCTCGACTACCTGGAATTAAAAGCGCAAACTTTGTTAACAGCACGTAATTTTTATCTTGCCGCGTGCAAATGAAAATGAAAACAAATCAATAATGTGATTATATACATACATATGCATGTGTGCGTATGTGTGTATTTATAGTATAAAACATATTACGAAAGGGAATTTCGTGCGGCAAAAATTTGTATTAAAACTTACATTTTCATGGTATAAAGCTATTGGCACGCTCTGCACTCGACGCAACTGGGATTGCAGAAGACGCGAGGATTTCTTAATGAAGGACATATTTAATAAAAAAATTTACTTTATTTCTTTCCACAAAGCAACTAAGTTTAAAATAATTGTGAAATTGTAGCACGCGCAGGAACAAAAACACACTGATTGCTGCGTAATTTATATCGAACCAGCTCCATGAACTACTTTCTGTTGTAATCGAGAACGGTGGCAAGAAGCTTTAATCGTTCGTTCATGGTTTCTAGAACTAACTTTTTCCTTTTGTGAGTTTATGCGTCTGTATGTACATACATATATATGTATGTATGTAAATACGTACACAAGTTATTTGATATGTATATGATTTCTTGTTTGTCATTTAATCATTGCTTTTGTTTGGGTAGAATTTTAATTGTAGTTTACTTTTGCGTGAACCTTTAAATTTAGCAATCTGTAGTGTTGTCCCCCTATTCTATAGGTGAAAAATGAATTACAAATTGAAATATTAGTTAAATATATAATTTATTAATTGAGCTTAAATAAAACATTGTTTCACATAGAATTTTGTAGTATTTCCTTTATTATAGTATTATTATTATATTTTCATTGTTATCGCCATCTCCATATCTTCGGCATTGATTTATTTAAATATACAAAAAAAATGTGTTATAAAAATGTTTAATTCCTCTTCTTATTTTTACCGGTTTTGTTGTTGGTTAGCTTTGCTTTGTTTGCGTTGTTTGTGGGACGAAGGATGAACTGCCCATCCCTAAGAAAAGAAAAAGGTTGCGCCTCCCCTTTCTACCGGCAGCCAGCACGCACAAGATTTAAGAGCACGCAGAGCTGTCGATGCTTCAGTCTTCGACAGCATATTTCTGCGTCCATTCGCGTGCATTGCGTATGGCCTCGGCCTCGTTCACCTTCCAGAGCTCCGCCACATCGTTGGCCAAGGGATCGTCGGGATTGGGCGCGCTGAGTAGCGCCTGAATAGATAATAGTATGGTACGGATTTGCAAAGCCGGACTCCATTTGTCCTTCAGCACGTCCAAACAAATGCGGCCAAGGCGATCAATATTGGGATGGTAAATCTTAGTAATGAAACGAACCTTCGGCGCCGACATGGGATAGTCCTCGGGCAGGAAAAGCTCCAATTTGAAGACACCGCCTTCAAATGGCGAATCGTTGGGACCGGCGACAACTACATGGAAATAACGTGCATTATTTTCATCGGGAATCGCATTGATTCCGGGCACCGGCTCTTGCATCAACCGCTGCGTCTCCTTGATGATGCGACGTGGCAGACTGGACATGCTTTGACCTTCCTTTATTCTTTTCTTTTTTTTCCAAGTTGTTGCTGTCGTTTAAGCGTTAAGAACGACAAAGAGATATTCGCTTTTCGATGTGGGTTTTCAGCGAATGAGTAACTTCTTTGCACCTGTCTAACTCCAAATATATAATGCGAGCATAGGAGTTTTACGATGTTCAGCTATATAATTATTATTTATAAGTTTGGTCGAGCGCTGTGTAAAAGCAAACTTGCCTGTGTCCCTAAAACCTGAACAGAAACCTAGTTCCGAAAATGGAATGAACTTGCACAACAGCTGGCCGAGCAGTGTTGGAAAGTGTTAATCAGATTCAGCATTGCCTACACGTTTCAATCCCACTCATTGGAATGAACGTGTATTAAATGACGGCCCTGATGTCCAACTACCAGCAAAAGTAGCAACAAAAGCCTGATAATCACTCCTAGCTGACACCCACAACGAATTGTTAAATTATTCCAGAGTTTAACAAATTGACTCCAATACGATGACGTCACGTAAACGGAGCGGCAGCGGTTCTACAAAACGTCCAAAAGAAAAGGTTTGCACGACAATGATATATTGGACTTATTTAATATTTTCATTTTGTAGGTTGTTTACATTTATGAGTTGCTTTGCCGCGGAGAGGACCCCAGCGCTGATAGCCCAGAGTTCTGGAACGAGTTTTTTCTGCTACAGCCCAATTTCGAATCCCTGGAGGACCAAATCAGCAAACTAAACAACGAACAGCTGCAAGTGGTTAAACCGAATCTGAACACGCTTTTCCAGAAATGCATCGAAATGCTGGACACCTCGACGGGTAAGAGCTGCCATATTTAAATAAAGAGATTTATAAACACCTTTTCTAGAGGATCATCCCAAGCGTCTGTGCAACAGTCTCCAGACATTATGCTCGCTCTTCTATGGCATATTCAGAAAGTGCAATACGGATGCCAGCTCCAACATATTGAACGAGATCTTTGGCCACGAGACTATGGACGAATGGCTGAAGCTGCTAATGCAATACTGCAATCGCATTCTGCTTGGCGACGTCACAGAGAACGCCCGGTTCATGTGCCTTAAACTATTGCTGGTGCTGGTAACTGGCACAGATGTTGGGCAGAATGTTCTCTTTGAGTATCTCATGATGCACAGCCTGTTTGATGCATTTGTACGCCTACTAAGCGACCCCACGTTTCGCGCTCAACATGGCCACGATATTGTCATACTACTTACCATCCTGGTGAACTATCGCAAGCATGAGGCAACCAATCCATACGTGGTGCAGCTCTCCATTTTAGCCGACGAGTTAGCATTGAATGGGTAAGTAATCAGTTAATGCTTTGCACGCAGATAACTATCGGAGTGTGTGCGATAAGGAATGTTTGGTATAGTGGCTGTTTATCTATTTCTTGTAGATATGGTCAAATGATCTCACAGTCGCTGATTGATTTTTGCCGCCAGTACATTCAGAGTTTAAACAACGTTCAATCCTCCTCATGGTTCTCGTCGCTTTCAAGCATGGTTGGCAACATGTTTGTCTCAGACGAGGGCTGTGAGCGTGTGCAGCAGATCAAGGCTAACAATGGCCTATTGCTCGCCCTCTATGAGGCAGTGCATCTCAACCGCAATTTCATCACAACGCTGGCTCATCCACAGACGGAGTCAAGTGCACCGCCATCGCCGAGCAACACATTGAGTCTGACGCAGCCAACGCCTGATCTGGCCAATGCACCCATCATAGACATGACTCAGTATCCGACCAACCTGCTCGTGGCCGTTTTTCAGTATTGGTAACTCAAGCTTTGCTATCAGTTAAGCGATTCCCGCTAATTCTGTTGGTATGCTCTTTCAGCTCGATTGTGATGCAAGACAACAAAAACGAATCGAGCATTGCCAACCTGAAGCTTTGCTTTCTGATACTCACCTGCATATCGGAGGATCAGTATGCCAACTCGATGATGCACGACAGCAACTTAACTTTCAAGGTGATGCTGCATCGCGCCCAAATGCGCCATCGCAAACTAAATGTGGATCGCGTAGGCAAGTCACAGCCTCTGGCTGCCACATTACTCGATTTGCTGGTGGAGTTTATTGTCTCGCATTTAATGAAGAAATTCCCCATGGAGCTGTATTTGCTGTGCATTGGAGTCATTCATCGCATTCTTTGCTATCAGAAACGTTGCCGCGTCCGTCTGAATTATCCCTGGAAGGAGCTGTGGTCGGCCTTGATTGGCCTGTTGCGCTTTCTGGTGAATCAGGAGCAGACGCTGGTCAAAAAGTGCAATATATTCCACTTGTCGCTGCAGGTGGTCAACATATTTAACCTGTTCATTACATACGGCGACACATTCCTAGCCACAACGAACAGCTACGACGAGCTCTATTATGAGCTGAATCGCGAGGAGAAAGTCTTTACGGAAATCCATGCCATGGGTAGGTCAAGAAAGGTTAATGTCTGAAACGCAGCTATATCGAATATTCTTTCTAGTTCTGCGCTACACAACAATGCCGGAGTGCGAGTACAAGGAGGATGTTATCAAACTTTTGAACTCTCTTGTGAACATACTCGCCATTGTTAAGCACTTTCAAAACAAAATTAAGGAATGGCTGGCCGAGCAGGGCTTGTCCACGCCAACGGAGGAACAAATACTTGATGTTGTTCGCAAGAACTATGATCTTACTTTAAAACTACAGGACTCGCTCGATCAGTACGAGCGATACGCTGAGGCACCGTTGCACAGCAGTTTCTTTCAGGCTATGGTGCGCGATGTAGTCAATGATACTCGTAAACATATCTATGGCTACGTTAAGGAGGCTGTGTCCGTTATACCCGAGCAGGAGGTGCTGCTGACAACGCCAACAACCACGCCATCCACGTAGGAGGCCATAGACTCCAAGACTGTTAAAATTGTTTCCTGGCGTTTAGTTATGTAATTGTAATACCTAATTATTCAATCTCTGGAAGCATTAACGCTATGTAATCTATAAGATTAAAAGTGCTTTTGCGAGCTTTTGTTAATTTCCGTTGTCGAGCAGTGCACTTATACATACATTTATACACTTATACTTATAGAGATATATACAAATAACACAAAATAAATAAACCTACATATGCGTGTATGTATATATATATATATATTGAAAGAATATATACGTATATGCCTACACTACTGTTTATCATTACAAATGTATTTAAAATATATTTCTCATATTTGTCTACATTTTCAAAAAGCGCATTTTACATTTAGATAACTAAGAAAATTATTTGTTTTTTATTTAAGGGTCTATAAAAAATGTTAGGGAATAATACAAATAATACTTACATGCCAGACATTATTTTAAACACTTCTTGTTTTATGAAGAAATATTCTGAAACAATTTATTGTTTATATTTGCTGTGGCTGCTTTATTTATTCCCAAGCTTCTAAGTGTTTTTATTTCTTTTGCATACAAAAAGTAATTTGGGTACATAGTATATATATTTATATATATATATTCATTTTGTTGGCTATATAGGCATTTTCTTAGTCTAAGCGTAGTTACACGATTTATAAATGTATTTCTTTTGTATACAACATTTGCAATGCACTAAAACGGTTCGTAGGTAAAAAACAATTCGAAAATTACATAGAATAAAATATCAAAATTCGATTACAATATTTGCAATGCTTGTAAAATACAATAATGGGGTAAATAAATTTCATTAAAATATACATTGTTTTTTATCGAACTATAGCTAATTTTTTTATACAGATTTCTTTTCGTTTTTTTGTTGATTTTGTTTGATTAAATTTAGCTCGTTTCTTATATTATTTATACGACACTTGGCTTAGAAGCATTCGATCACTTAAAGGCACAATTAACAAATAGATTTTTAATTAAATTAACCTTTTTCTAATCAATGCCTAAGTTTCGTTTATTTGTTGCGCGCTTGTCTTGGAATTGTGGCTTAAATATAATTTAGATGATTTTATTTACAATTGAGAATATTGTATATGATTATAGAGCGGTTCATTCAATGTGTATATATGCATGTGGAGCTGTTAATGAGGATACGTAATGTGCTATAACTAAACTGTTTAGAAGTGGTCCACCTTGACGGACACTGTGTGGGCAGCCGCATTGCTAGGCAAGTCAATATTATCCCATTCGGTATGTAGATTCTTCTCACTGTCCGTCGCCTTCAGCGCCAATCCCAATGATGCAGTGCGTCCGGCACAGTGGGGAATATTAAGCGTCACGGGCACCAGAAATTCAAGGCCCTGCGGCCCGCACATGACAAGTGGCGATAGCATCGTTTCACCTGCGAGGAATATTAGATATATATTAACACTTATCTCATCTGTATGTGCCATAAAAGCCGATTGCAGGTAGATGCTTGTGTTGGTGTGTGTAATTGCTTTTGAGAAGCAGCAAAATAATAAGAGATTTGTGTTTTCTAAGTGTTAAGGGCTAGTGTAGTAAGAGAAATATATAGAGGATATAACATTTATCTATAGGAGGGGAGGAAATTGATAGATTTAGGAGAAATACGTGTAGGTATTTAAATATGTTTTTAACAAAAATTAGACAAATTAGGTGCATAAATATCAACATATTCGTGCATTTTTGTATGTACTTTAATTATTATTATTTATATTAGTATTTTATATATACAAATATGCATATATATCATGTCATTTTATCAATGAAATTACAAAAATAATTTATTATATATATATTCAATTCAATTAAATAATTTTGTATTTTTATTTATTTATTTTTTTTTTTTTATTTTTTTTTTATATATATATTTTTCGTGTTATTTAGACTCAAGCCCAAAGTATAATCAATATTTCTTGTAATATTCAAAATATTTGTCGATCAAAGGAATGAATATGCGGAATGTTTAGTCGAGAAATGTGTGTTAAAAAGTGAATGCACTTTACATATATTAAACATTTATGAAAATACCTTTTCAGCAATTAGTATAAACAAATTACCCATAAGGAAGAGTTAATGCAAGCAACTACAGTTAGTTTTACGTACATATATGAAATGATATAGATTTCAATAGTTATATAGCTACAGTAACAATACAACAGGAAACACTTCCAGAACTCATATGATATGGTGTGAGAAATGAGTTTTGGAAGTGAATAAAAATCGAATATTTTTTGCATATATTAATAATTATAAAAGAAATACATGATTTGCAAGCAAAATACGAAAATAAATATTAAAAAAAAAAAAAAAAACAGAAAGAATAATAGAAACTTGTGAATTTGCTTTAGTAAATAGTTGTTGCTGGTTGTAGCTGTAATTGCTGTTGTTGCTGTTGCTGTTGTTGCTTATTGCTGTTGCTGCAGTTGCAATAGGTGGTAGTGGAGGAGGTACAACACAATACGAACAATACGAGCAGTACGAGCAATACGAGAGTGTAGAAAAAGCTAGTAAGACCAACCATTTTCCATGTCGAGCGGCGGTCCGCCTACGGCCTGTCCCATGCGGGGATCGCTGACCGTGAAGTAGATCTCCTGGCGCACACCGGCGGGAATGGCGCCCGGCGGTATCTGGAGCGAGACATGCCACTGCTTGTCCGCCAGCGTGCCACCGCTGCTATCGAAGAAGCCGCGCGTGGTGCTCGGCTCACGCGGCAGACTGGGAAATGGACCCGCATTGCCATGGCCAATGCCATTGCCATTGGCTGGCACTGGACCCGCGATCGGCAGCGACATGCTGCTGCTGAATGGTGTGCTGGTGGCATTTGGAGGTCCCACCGGCAGACTGGCCTGCGAGGTGTACTGCGTTTCAATGGAGGTGCAGCTGTCGGTTCTGGGCGAGCTGGGCGGCGGTGCAGTTCTCTTCAAGATGTTGGAAATGTGGAAGGGCGCACGAAGAGCACGCGGCGAGGCGGCACCGATGGCAGTGTGGTCCGTCGACTGGGGCAGCGGCGTCACCTTGTCGGTGGCTTCGAACACGTCGTCCGACATGTTCTGTTGCGTCTCGCTGGCCAACATGCCCTCGTTGTGCTTGTTGCTCTCAATGGCCGTGGCTTGCTCTGTGGGCTCTGCTGAGGAATCTGCCTCATTGGACTCTTCGTCCGCATCGATTTCGTCTTGCACCAGCGGCGCTTGACCCGCTCCGGCAGCCAATGTATTCTCAATGACCGTGTCCGAGGACTTCTGCAAGTCCGAACGACTCAAAGTGCTGTCCGGCGCCTCCTCGGGCTGTGCGTTGATCTCCACCTGCACTTGCTCCGTCTTACACTCCTTCTCCTTCCTCTCGTCCGTCTCGTTCTCACGGGATTGGAGAATGCTCTCCTCGCGCGTCTCGTAGATGGGCGCCGGCCTGCCCACGTCCCGCTTGCTCACATAGATGGGCTCAGCCATGCTGTCCAAGGCCTCGCGCCGTGTCTGATAGATCTGCTCTCGCAGCTGACTGCGCGTCGCCTCTCGCCTCGAGTGGTAGTTGCCATCGCCGGAACGCTCGGAGCGATCGTCGCTGCGCTCGGACTGGCTGCTGCTTTGCGCACTCAACTCCCGTTCCATGTCCCGCTTGCCCTGAATGATCCGCTCCTGCATCTCTCGCTTCGACTGATAAAGATGGTTGCGCTGCATTTCGCGCTGCATCTCCCGGCGCGACTGATACATAGGCTCCACGGCCTCCTCGCCCTGCTCATTGGCGGCGCCCGGATAGAAGCGACGTCGTGTCATGACCTCTGAGTTGGGCGCCCGCCGCTGCTCGGGCATCATGTACGCGCCCTGGCGGGTCTGGTAAATGTCGTGCGCCTGTTGCTGCTCGTAGCCGTTGTCCGGATGCTGCGGGATGTAGCGTCGGCCGGACGCTGCTGCACCACCGCGGTCTGCCGTTGTGGTGCTGTGCCGGCGCACAATACGTCGTCCACTCCGTGCCCCAACTGCAGCGGCCTCTGCCTGGCGCCGCTCCAGGTCGATGCAGGCGCGATTTGCATACAGATCGTACTGTTCATAGCCGCCGTAGCCGTTGTCCGGTGGCTGCTGCTGGTGCTGCGGCATGCGATGCACTGGGCCGGCAATATTGCCATAGATATCCTCACTCTCCAGGTTCTGGTACGTGCTGTTCATCATCTCCTGCTGCGGATAGTGCCCCCGATAATACGGATCGCCGGGCGGCGGCAGCGGTGGCCGCTCCTCAAAGCCAGCCGGATAAGTGGGATACTCGTCCGGATAGTAGGGCCGCTGTACGCCACGCTCCAACATCGATTGCTGCCGCCGCAAACCCTTCGGCTTGCGCTCCGGCTCCACCATGCTATTCATACGACGCAGCGGTCGCGTTGTCTTGATCAACGCATTCTTCAGCGCCGCCAGCGGGCTCTTCAGCACCGACTTCTTCTTCTTGTGCGGCGGCAGGGGCGGCGGCTGCGCCAGCTCCATGCCCTGCTCGTCGTAGTAGGGCTGCATGTCGTGGCCTCTGTAGCCACGACTGCCTGTACCGTAGTGGCTATAGTAGTTGGGATCTTGGGCGTGCGGAGGCCGCTCATTGGGATATCGAGGAGCGGATCGAGAGCGTTGCATTTGATGCGGATATGGCTGGGCGTGCGGGTGTGGGTGACCCGGCGGTGCTGGTGGCGGCATGGCATAATAATCCTCATAGCGCGCATCGTATGGCTCCATTTCGCTAGAGTTTTTGAATGTTTTTTATGGGGGTTAGCAGAAGGTTTGTTTGTGTTTTTTTTTTTTTTAATTAGGAATAAACCTGTTTGTGGAAACTAAGGAGTGGCTCGAGGTGGCCCATAAGGCATTTGCTTTCAGTTTATATGCCAGCAATTCTACAGTTTCTAAGAATGTTCCGAATGCCCTGCAAACTGTTTCGCGACTTTCTGCAAATCTTTCGCAAAAAACACACACAAGCGCATATCAAAAGGTTCATAAATATATACTTAAATAAGTCAAATAAATACTTATTAGATTTTGCAAAATAACCAAATTTGTAGATATATGAACAAAATGTAACCATTTACCATGTTTATTTATTCAACTCAAGCAACGTTTATGAGAGTACTAGAAGTCAATTAGTAGTTAGTTTTCTTTTTGTTTTTTTGTTTGTTTTTTTTTTTTTTAAGCTTAATTATTATTTTATGTAGTATTTAATTAATTGAACCCAAAACCTTCTTGAAAGTCTATAAAAAATAGTTCAGAATGGAGAGATACTCGCAGTGGGAGCATAAATTATGATAGTGTATGTAAAGAGAGAAAATGTCTAGCATAAGATAGTGGATACTACGTAGAACTGTATTTGGTAAAAAGTTAACCCGAAAAATGTTTTATTTTCGTTATTTTTCTTTTTTTAATATATATATTTTTTATACTTTTAGATTTTCAAGTTTCTGTTTGAATCAGCAAATGTGATTAAATTTTGGAATTTTTGGTTAATAATTTTGGTTATTGCAAAATACAATAATTATTTATGCGTCTCTAGTTCAAATCGAATAAGAAAAATAAATCTTTCGGATTTATGCGAGTTGTTTGTGCGTTTTGTGAAACATTGCGAATTGTTTTTATAAATTGTCTTAATTTTTTACTTTTTCTTTTTAACATAATGACCAGCAACCGCATGATTATGAATATATATTGGCAGTATGAGAGCTTTGACTGACTGATTGATTGATTGATTGATTGTGGTAACAATTGTAAATTACAAAATGACATATAACAAAAATAAAAACATTTTTCGTTAACAGAAATGTGGAGCTGTTGAACAGTGTACAGAGTACGGAGTACAAGTTGTGTAGAGTTTTATATTGGACTAGATCTCAAGGAATCTCCACACTCACACTCACACACACACACACACACTCATTCAGGCGTACACACACACAGCTTGCCCAACTGGCTGCAGAAGTTCTCAATCTGTTTTGTGATTCGGTTTCTTTTTGGATTGGGGAATATTCAATATAGTTGGACACACACGGCATCTGCACTTACCTCATGTTGTGATGGTGCCCCACAGCGGCGCCAATCTGCGGCTTACGATACAATTCGAAAGCGGAGCCTCGCTGCTCGCGGCTCCCAGCCAAATCGAGTGCATGACGTTCAGGTGTATGTGGTGGAATATTACCTGTGCGGGCATAAACAAATTCCAAATTAGTTGAATTCAATTTACAATTAACTAGGTAAGATATACACGATATTATTATAATAAATACATTAAAAAAAAAGAGAAAATAATATTATTATATATAATTTATAATTTGTTATTCTGCAGTAAAGAAAAAGTGCTTAATAAATTTCACAAATAGTTGAAAAATAAAGAAAAAATTGTAAATTAGTTGATTTAAATTTACAATTAACTATGTAAGATATAGACGATATTATTAAAATAAATATATTAAAAAAAAAGAGAAAATAATATTATATAATTTATAATTTGTTATTCTGGAGTAAAGAAAAAGTGCTTAATAAATTTCACAAATAGTTTAAAAATGAAGAAAAAATTTAAATTAGTTGATTTAAATTTACAATTAACTATGTAAGATATAGACGATATTATTAAAATAAATATATTAAAAAAAAAGAGAAAATAATATTATATAATTTATAATTTGTTATTCTGGAGTAAAGAAAAAGTGCTTAATCAATTTCACAAATAGTTTAAAAATAAATAAAAAATTTAAATTAGTTGATTTAAATTTACAATTAACTATGTAAGATATAGACGATATTATTAAAATAAATATATTAAAAAAAAAGAGAAAATAATATTATATAATTTATAATTTGTTATTCTGGAGTAAAGAAAAAGTGCTTAATCAATTTCACAAATAGTTTAAAAATAAAGAAAAAATTGTAAATTAGTTGATTTAAATTTACAATTAACTATGTAAGATATAGACGATATTATTAAAATAAATATATTAAAAAAAAGAGAAAATAATATTATTATATATAATTTATAATTTGTTATTCTGCAGTAAAGAAAAAGTGCTTAATATATTTCACAAATAGTTGAAAAATAAAGACAACATTTTAACTAAAAATATCGAGACATCTTATCCATTTATTTAAAATGTAATTATTTATTAGACATTATAATTAATATAAAATTAAAACTGAAAGTGGAGCAATGGTTTTGATTTTTCCATATGATGCTCTCTAGTTTATGCATATAATCTAAAGTAAACTTCTAGGTATTCCTTGCATATGCCTCCACTCACCTATTGGCGGCGGCATGCCGCGATGTGGCGCTATGTAGGGCCCGGTGCCGCTGCCCCCATTGTAGTGGTGACTGTTGCCGTTGTAGCCATTAGCTTGATTATATGGCTGGCCCTGCTGCGGCGGCTGCTGCTGCTGCGGAGGCGGCGCCTGGCCGTAGGTGCCATTGTTGGCGCCGTAGGTGGGCTGGCCCTGGTGCGGTGAGCCGGGTGCCGGCGTCTGCTGGCCATAATGATGATGCGAAGGCGTGGGCGGATAGTAGAAGCCGTTGGGTGAACGCGGTGAGCCAGAATCCTGCAATGCAAAGGAAATTTAGCAAATGGAACAGCACTAAAATGACTGGCTAAAGGACTACTTACGCCATTCTCCCAGGGCGTGGTGCCACCGCTGCCACTGCTGCCGCCGCTCTGCACGGGTGGGCGGTAGTTCTTGGGCTTCGGTGGTGGCACCGGCTTGAACGGGCCGCTGCCATTGCTGCTGGGCGTGGCGCTGCCATTCAGCTGGCCGCCATTGTTAGCATTCGAGGGCTGAACAACGCCGTGTGGATTTTTTGGAAGCTTGCTGTAGTCGGCGGCCGAAACGGAATTGTTCCGACTGCGTTTGTGGTGCAGTGGTTATGGGTGGTGATGGCATATGGTATTTTGCACATAGAGTTTAATAGTGTATGTGTGTGTGTTTAAGCGTTTAAAAAATTTGCATGAAACGTGTGGATGGGCACAAACAGAAGCGAGAAAGAGAAAAAATTGATATAATTATAGGACGTGTGATAAACTATGAAGATTATATATACAAATTTATATATATGCAGATCGATATTTTATGACATTGACTAAAACACAATACAATCTGATTATTTTATTAATACTCATTTCGTTTATTGCACAATAGACATTCGAATTTGTGGCACATTGTCTATATACACAGTGGGATACGATGGATGAAAGGGATTCGCTATGGAATATGAATAGAAATATAAATAAAATTGAAATGCAGGCAATTGACAATATCTAAGCTTTCACTGAAAGTTCTGTTACTGTGACTATGAATATGGAAACTCTATGTGGACATTGACTGGGGCGATGCAGTAATTCGTTGAAATAGATTTCGTTGTGGGACTCTCTAAACGAGCGTGTCGTAGGCTGAGACAATTGGCAACATGGGCGACATTTTGAGGCGAGGCGCTGCAATGGGTCTGCGACTCCAGGAGCCCAGGCCCGTTGCAGTTGCATCCATGGCGCCGAGACGCGCCAAGCTGCTGACCTGCAACGCCGTGGGCGCCTGTATGCGATGCGATGTGTATTTGAAATGCAGTTGATGTGCATGGGGATTATGCAGATGGTAGCCTCTACACGGACAGGCGACAGGGAGATCGAACGATAACAAACGGGCAACAAGCGAAATTCGACAATAGAATTGAAACAAAAGATTTGCATATTTACGAAACATTTCAAATTGCATGCATTCGTTTCAAGTGGCGTTAACATCAGAGAAAGAGAAAGTAAAAATTGCATTTATGATTTCACAGACGATTAAGGAGAACTCTTTATAGATAGAGTAGAGGCTTTCGAAGAAACATACCTGTATTTGCCATAGTCCGTCTTGGTCTCCACCAACGGCTTGCGTGGACTGCTGTCCAAGCCCAAATTCGAGGGTCGCTGCGGCGTACCATTGCGTGGATCTGTCGGGAATATGAAATGCGGAATATATAGTATACAGATTTTATATAGGGGCATCATTAGCTTACCAATATTACGGGATGCATTCATATCGTGATAGAGCGGCCTGCCGGGACTACTTTGTCGATTCAGATCATTGGCCGCCGCAAAGACGCGATGATCGTGCGGTGCGGAGCGACCATAGTCATGTGGCTGGCCCACGGGCGGCAAGGGACGACCACTGAAATAATTGTGAATTGAAATTCCAATTAAGTATACAACGATATTGAAAGAAGTACAATAGAGCAATAAAATAATAATTCAAAAATATAAATGCCATAGCAGCGTTTGTTTCTTTAGTATATTTCTATATATATTTTATTTTATATTTTATATGTTATATTTTAGCTGTTGAAGGTCGAGTGCAATTTATAGCTTATGGTATAATAGTTTGATTATGGTACAATAGAAAACAGAAAATTTATAGATCACATATAAATGTCATAGATTAAGATTAGATTATATATATATATATATATATATAAGATATAACACTTGATAAAAAGCCTCTTTAAAGTTCACTAAGAAAACCCAAATTATTTACTGCATATATCTTTAAAAGGCTAAGATAGGATAGCGATCAGCCTAGCAGGATTCCATCCACTAAATAGTTAGGAATTGGAAAAACAGAGTGAGCGCATTATCATCTTCCCTTTTGAAGAACTTTTTCGCAATTTTCTGTTTTTTTTTCCAATTTCTAACTATTTAATGAATGGGGTCTTGCTAGGCTGATGGTTTGCACTTCATTGTTTCATAAAATAATTTTATTTGAATAAACTTATATGAAGCATATGTATAGCATCTTCGAAATCAAATGATTCAAATGATCAACTGGACTTGCTCGACCATAAATCTACACTTACATCTGGCACAATGTCTTACCTTGCATTTGGCACTGATTTGAGATCATCGGGCGCATTGGGGCCCAGTCGGCCGAGGTTCTGCATGGCCAATTGTGTGTTGTTGTACGAGTCATAGCTGGAGACGCTGTCATAGGTGGAGGCGGGGCCGCCGTTGCCGTTGGCCTTGTGCTGGGCCGGACTGCCCATGGCCGCATTCATGCGTGCCTGACGCTCCAGTGAGGCCTGCTGCTGCTGCTGCTGTTGCTGCTGCTGCTGGCGCTCGATCGTGTCGCCGCCGGCACCGACTAGCGCATTGCGCGTTACGTACTCGGCCTGGACGTCGTCCTGCAGCACAGCCTTGCCAAAGAGGCGCTCCTGAGCGCTGCGGCCCAGAGTGCCGCCAGAGCTGCCGTTGCGCGACGAGCTGCCCGACGTATTGAGGGGCAGATCACCTGGCTTGGACTGGCGATCGATGCGCGGCGGCAGATCTGGGGCATTGATGCCATACAGAGACTGTGGGCGTGCCAAGCCCGCTGAGGGATCACCCGGCTGCTGTTGGGACTGCTGCTGTTGCTGCTGCTGCTGCTGCTGCTGGGACACATTGGTTCCGTAGATGCTGTACTTGCTGGAGTCGAGGGTCTGGCGACGACTCGGTGGCTGCTGTACGCCGTGATCGTACGGTACCTGTGGGCAGTGCATTGCGGGTGTGGAGTTAAGGGTAGCGAAATAGATTAGCACACATTGTGTTGAATATGATTGGATTGATCGTGATGATGATGACGATAATGATGATTATTATTATATATAGAGGAACTATATTATGCCCTGAGCGGGCGCTATTTGCTGATTTAGTAGGGCGCATGCGCGACTTGTTGAAATGGGCATAATCATTGATTTCTTTAGTCAATACTTTGTTTGGGCCTCTTACCGTATATGGAGGTGGTAGTCCTTCACCAATTATGTCTCTATCCCTATCCAAGTTATCCTGGTTAGTGGCAATCGATGGATCTGAGCTCGCTTTAACCAATTGCGGCAAATTGCCAAGCGACAATGATGCGGATGGCCCGGGACTTAGCTCCAAGTCAGACTCGGGACTTGATGCATACGATAGACGGGATGTGGTCATGGGGAATAGGAAATCGTCGGAGAGGGATTCGACGGGCTGGGGTTTGTTGATTTTTTTGTTGGTTTTTTGTTAAATGTAGGCACGTTAGGAGCGGAGGCAGGTTAATTTAATTTCAATATAAGTTTGTTTAGCGATATTCGAGATATTGCAAAAATTAACGCGAGAGCATATTTAAATTGTTATCGGTTATCGGTTATCGGTAATCGGTAATCGGTAATCGGGAAATAGCAACCAACGTGTTGTGTCGTTTTTTGATTGTAAGACAGCAACAAGAAACGAAAATGAAACATAACAAATTATGATTGATCGATTGATTGAAGTTCGTACGAATTGCCAAGCATATTGAATACATAATAATAATATGTTTTTTTTGTTGGACGAACACAAGATAGTAATATATAGTTGTTTTTGGTTTTTAGTTTTGGACGAGGACAATTTGTTGAGTATTTCGTTATTTTTGTTGATAATTTTTGATGTTGTGTTGAGGATTTTTGGTAATTTTGGTTTGTTTTTGATTTATTTTTTTTATTATTTGATTAATATGCATCGTGTGTAACGGGATGATTAAGCAGGAAATGACCATGATGATATATTGTATATATTTTTGTTTTGTTTTGGTTTGTATGTAAATAAAAGAAACAAATGAAAACGATTAACATTTAGTTAGCAACTTGATATCAAATATTTGGTATATGGTTTAGCAAAAGATATACGTCACTCTGCTCTAGCTATAAAGTGAGCGGTTCTCTTTGCATAGACTTAAGCTAATATTATGAAGATACAAGTAGATGTGATATATATTAATATATGTGTGTATATATAGATATCTATATGTATGTATGTAAATATAGGTTTAGCTGGGTGCTGATGTGGAATGGGTTTTGTTGTGAATGGGTTTTAACATTTAGAACATGCTCTAATTACACACTTATGTACAAGCACACACACACAGATACATACACAGATAAAAGATACATTTATTTTGTGAATTATATTTAGTAAACAACAACTACATGCAATGCCAACTAGGTTTATAGGTATTTGTTTTTCTATTCTCATGCAATGCACTCGTTGCTTCGGCCCACATTATTATTATTATTATTGTTGTTGTTGTTGTCAGCATTGTTGTTGTTATTGTTGCTGTTGCTGTTGGTGTAGCTGGTGTTGCTATTGCCATTCAAGTTATTCAAATTGGCTATCTGATTGGACAGATTATTGAAGGCCAAGTTTAAAGATCTAGCAGCTGGCGTTACCCCAAAACCCGCCTCGTCCATCGCCCCATCGTCGACCAAGGTGCCGGCGCTGCTGCTGTTGCCATTGCTCAGCAGATCGCTCGTCGAGGCGAAGCTACCATAGGCAGCTGCCAATTTAGCACTGCTGCTGCTGCTGCTGCTGGCCAGCCGCTGCTGTGGCTTGGCAACGGGCAACGTGCCGCCCTGCTTGCCGCCCACAGCGGCCAGGCTGCTGCCAGGCAGCGTCTTGGTGGACGAGCTGGCCGTTGAGTCGAGCTTCAGGTTGCTGTTCTTCTCCTTCTCCTGCAGCAGATTGAGACTCGAATCGAATACGTTCTTCTGCAACAGCTCGTGGTAGTAATAGGGCGTGCTGCGTCGCTCTATGGAGACGGCACGGCGACCCAGACAGGCGGCAGCTGCCGAGGCACGTTGGCCACTGCGCTCGCTATGGAGGGCGGCTGCAGCCGATCGCGATGCATTGCTGTTCAGGTGATATTGATAGCTGTGGCTGCTGCTGCTGCTCAGCAAGTTGGGCTGCGAGCTATGATACTGTGAGGCGGCGTCCTCATCGACTGAGGGGCCATCAATGCCGCCGCCATCCAGCAGGTGGCCATTGCTGCCCGGCATGGAGGAGGCGGGCTTCAGAATGGGCGCCATGGTGTAGGACTGGCGACTACGCGGCTCTCGCTCGGCGCAGACAAAGCTGCCGTGCATGTACTGCCCCGAATCGTAGCCAATGGGCGGGGGGCGTGGCGGCGGTGTTAGCGTGCAATCGTTAAGGGGAATTAGCGAAAAGGAGTTGCGCCTAAGCCTAGCCGGATTGTAGCGCGGCACCGAGACCGAAGTGGGGCGACAGCAAGCTAGCTTGCAGGGCTGAGCTATGTAGGGAGGGAATAGCATTTCAGTGGGGGACTCGGGAAGCTGCTTCCCACACACGGGTGGAAGGTTATTCAACATTGTACAGTCATGAATGTGTCAGAGGTTGGGCATGTAAGGTGTTTGTGTTTGTGTTTGTGTTTGTGTTTCGTTGGTGTTTCAAGAGAGGAAAAAATGTTAGAAAATCAAATTAGAATATTGACCATAACCAGTTGTAGAATAAGAATCAAAGAGTTAAATAAATACAAATTAGTTAAAGTACAGTTTAAGTTAGCTAAGCTTGTGTCTGTGTGTGGAACAACATTACAGTGATCCCTCGGAAATCGTCAAATTTGGCAAATCGAAAACATAAATAATATTTATAGATTCGATTTGACAGGGAATTTAATTAATTCCAACTAAAAATATGCGTAAAATTATTTGAGTTCTTTAAAAGTGTCAAATGTAGCGGTATACTTTCCGAGAGATTACTGTACTGTAGATTTTGAATAATATTTTTTGTTGCCTATATAAGCCTAAAACTATTATAAGAAATATTTGTATTATATAAATTCTTTGCGATATGCATAAATAAAATATGTTAAGATGGGAAACTAAGGAAAGTTAAGTTTCAACTCTAGTTTGCTTAATTTAAATTGAAAACACTATGCATAATGGCTCACTATTTCATGGTTTTTGCAACTGCAGTAGATAATAGTCTGAAGTTGAATTCTCATTAAACATATTATGGCACAGAAAAATCTATATATAATTATCTATATATAATTATATAATAAGAAAAAGTAAACACAAAAACTTTTATACTCTTCTTAATATACTCCTTTCTTCCTTTTCTCAAGAAATAATACTTAAAGCCTTATATAGTCTTATATAGTATGGAGCCTTGACCTTGTACGGCCCCATCACCAGCGTCGACATGCTCACCCATATCGAGTTACGTAAGTAGTTTCTGTTATCATGTTGCGTAAGTATGTAAATATGATTAGAGTTTCACGACAACGACATCGACATCGACACTATGAATGCTACTGAACTTATCACTAGACTAGGGACTACGTGTACACAAGACACTAGACAACAACCAGTTCAAGTTCAAGTTGTTTATGCACTGACTACTAGTTGAGTTGCGTTGAGTTGAGTGGAATTTGGAAATCGAACTCACCTTGGACTCGGACATCCAGACGGCGCCGCTCTGCTGCAGATCGATCGAGTCGCGCAGCTTGCGGTACCAGGACTCCTCGTCGTTCAGCACCAGTTGCGTGCTGAAGATGTGCGACCAGACGCGATCCAGCTTCTGGCACTGCTCGAGCAGCTTCTTGGAGCTCTTGTGCGCCGCCTTGGGCAGGCCGTGGCGCAGCTGCTTGATCACGTGCTTGCTGTCGGTCTTCAGGAATATGACAATGGGATAGAATTGTGCATAGTTGAGGCGGTCCACCGCGTTGGGCGTTATGTCCAGCAGCGCATGCTTGCCGCGATCCATGATGTCCCGTATGTGCGAGAGTCGGACGATGCGGCACTTGCTGTTGCCGTTGCCATTGGCGCTGCTGCTGCCGTTGCCATTGCCGTTGCTGGTCTTGTCGTCATCCTGCAGCGGAGTGCAGAACTTGTCGGGGTAGTCTTTGGCTAGCTTCTCTCTGGCCAGGTCGGAGACGGGACCGAACAGCACGAGGGGTCGCACGAAGCCGGGATGGCGTAGCACGACGCGTTCGTAAGCGGGAAACTTGGAAATGCTGTCCGAGAAGACGACATCGTCCCAGTTCTCGCGCGAGAGGCTCTTCGAGCGGCGATGTGTGGAGCTAGCAGAACAAAAAGCAGAGATTTCATATTAGAGAGGAATCATTCTTGAGAGTAATGACGCTTTGATATTTACCGACGACGTCTAAAGAAATTGCCGCGTGATTCATTGGCATTCATCTCTTTTTTGGTGGCATTGAATTGAGCTGTAGCCAGCTCCTCGGCTCGGGATTTGTTGGGTATGACGCCGCGCTGCATTTCCTGGTGGCCGCGGCCGATCTTCAGCACCTGCCAGGAGCCGACGACGCCATTGTGGAGCGTATCGATCACACGGAACACGTCGCCCGCCTTGAAGGCCATCTCGCCTTTGGATGGGTTGTCGCAGTGGAAGTGGGTCTTGATGTGGAAGGAGTCGCCGCGCTGATTGGTCACCACCTCGTCGTACTCCTCCTTGCAGTATTGGACTATCAGATCGATGCGATCCTGCAGGCTGAGCAGGAACAGCACCGCCTCCTCGCGCGTCACTCCATGCATGTCCATGTCATTCACTTTGAGTATCTTGTCGCCAGGCATTAGCCCTTGCAGTGAGGCTGGTGAGCCGGGCTGCACGGCGGTCACGAAGATGCCCGCCTCATTGCCGCCGGTCAGCCGAATGCCGACGCTGCCCTCCTTCTGGAATGAGATGAAGCGCGGCTCGGCACTCTGGCGCTCCTCGTACAGCTGGCGTCGCGAGCTATAGAAGTCCTCCTGGGCGGCACGTGGCGGCGGTGGCCTCGGTGGCTCATCCACACGCCCGCGTCCACCGTTGGTGGGCGTCACAGGCCGGTCCAGCTGCTGCAGCGAGACTCCGTCCATGATTGGACCACGGGAACGTCCACGCGGCGTGAGATTACTCTTCTCCTCGCTGAGGCCGTTGCCATTGATGCTGGGTCCGTTGGAGGTGCGCGTGGGCGGCTGCACGTAGAGATTCTGTGAGGAGTAGCTGGCGCCGCCGGGCAGATAGGCGTCATCCAGATTATTGCTGCAGCCGGACACCTGTGCCTGGTGCGTGGTATACAGATTCGCATTGGCCTGCTGATGGCCAGAGTTGTTCAGCTGATTGACCACCGCCTGGTTGGTGATGTCCCGCAGCACGACCAAATTGAGGCGCTCCTTGCAGCCGTCGATGATCTTCTTGGCCTCCTTGAGGCTCATGGTGTCGGCGCAGTTCGTGTTGTGAATGCGTGTTATGACGTCGCCCTCCTGCAGCGAGTAGCCATTGGCCGTCAGCTGATCGCGCGCCTTCGTCGAGATCTCCTTGACGAACAGCCGACAGCCCAGCACAATGCCATAGTCATCCTTCTTGCTGCCCTTGCTCAGCGTCACCTTGATGGGCTGTGTGCCGTTCCCGCTGCCGTTCTGCACCAGCGACGAGTTCAGCGAGTTCGGCTGGCTCATGCTGGACATGGCGGCGCTTGGCGCCTGGCCGCCGACCAAGCCACTGCCATTGCCATTGGCTAGGCCCAGGCCCACGGAGCTCATGCTGTGTGAGTGCTGATGCTGTGCGGGATTCGTGGCTGCTACGTTCAGTGGAACGCGCCGCTTCACGACCAGTGTGACCGTATTGCCGCTGTCGCGCAGCACCTGCACCGCCGTGGCATATTCCACGTTCTCCAGCGAGACGCCATTGACTGTGATGATGCGATCATTTACACTGAGAGTGGGAGAGAAAGGGAGAGAGAGAGAGAAGAGGTTGTTAAATATATAGATGGCAGAACAAAATTGAGATTATATAGAAATTAAAATGCATTTGACTAATTTTAATAATCATTAAATTGCATTATTTTGTTATGCAATATCATTCGATCTGTAGATAATAGTGATGTATGGGTATTCACATTATATTATATTTATCTACGATCCACGATTATATGAAACAATTGCAGTGAAGATAATTCAACAAAAAAACGACTGATTATAGCTATATTCATGCTATATCTTTACTTTACAAAAAAACGATAATATGTGTTTCTTCAAAACATTTTCTTCAACTAACACTCTCCTATTTCCAATTTATAAATTACGCATTATTTGTCATCTCAGTTATATATAATATATAAGTTTAACCATAGATCCGTCGTTGGAATACATTTAGAAATCAAATTCTAAGTGAATATCTAATATATTTATTTTTATTTTATCTCATATATTAATTTTTTGACTAACAACTCGTTCGTTTATGTATATTAAAGCAATTAAAATTTATAGAATCGTGGCTCAAGCTACCAAGACTGTAAGCAAAATATATGTCAAACCTATGGACCAGCTCAGGTCCACGTCGTGACCGGACTTCGATAATCGGTTTTGTGCCACTGCACACCGATGCGGGTCACTGGGAGGCGACCTTGTTCGATTGGAACTTTGAAGTGGAAATGGAAATTTATACAATCATTAGTCTAGCAGCAATAATTAACGAAATACACACAGTAGCAAGAGCTGCTAAAGCACTATAAACCATAGAAGGTTAGCCGATTGGCCAAGAGAGTGTAGAGCGTAGCGAGATCGTCAATGGTAAATGCCTTAATATCTGGTTACATGCTGGCCATAGAGTGAAATCAGGTTGTGCACGGATCGGAGTCATACGCTAATAGACAGTCAATTGTCTGTGCCCAACTTGAAGCGAGTCACAAGGGGATAGAATAGAGCGTGAAATGAGCCGATGCGGCGAAGCGAGCGCGAGAATAGAGGCGAAGAGAGAGAGAGAGAGAATTATATAGGGGCAGCTAAGCGGCTTCCGTATTTCAATGCGGGCCCAGCTATATATATATATATATGTATATAGAGATATATATAAGGTATTTCAAGTCTGTACCTGTTCAGCAATTGCAAACGGTTCTTGGAACGGAACATAAGAGGATGACGCGGAAAAAGTACAAATAAAATAAATAGTACATGACTATTGACAAATGTGCATGTGTATATATATGTATATATGTATATATATGTATATATACATAAATTTGTCTGTGTGTGTGATAATGATAATGATGCAAATCGCATGTCTGCGCCGATATAATTAACATGTCTAAGAGCGCATGAACAGCCAATGCCCTCGCCCAGCTGGAGGATCTGTGCCGCATTTTACTTTCCGTTGACAGTCCGGCTAGCCTTCAGCCAAGCAATTAAGCTGCTCAAATATGCAGCAAACAAAAAAAATAGTTGATAAAGAAGTGGAAGAAGAAGAGGCAACAAGTAGATATAGCGAAGCGCAGCCCACGTATTCGCTGGGCAAACATTCCAGTTGAAATAACAGTGAAGCTTCGACGTCAGCTACAGCTTTTATCCAACCTGGCTCACATACTCTTGACAGCCCAGCCCCAGCCCTGTTCAGCCGTTGAGCGGACCGGGCGGCCTTTTATGTTGCAGCTAATTTACACTTGTCGCCGCCGTACAAATATTTTCCAGCTCTCTTCTCGGGATTTTTCATTTTCCTTTTGAAATTGCCAGCTGGTTTGCTGGCTGTCTGGCTGTCTGGCTGGCTGACTGTCCGTCCGCCCGCCTGCCAGGTAGACAAACTCAAATTGCTCGCTGCAGTGTAAATAGTTTCTTTGGAAAAAAGATTATGACAAGTTTTTAATCACACAAGCACGAAATGGCATTGGGTAGGTCGCTCCGCATCTATTGAAAAACGTTTTGGAATTTTTATTATCAGCTGCGCTCGCTGCTGCCGAGGAGATATGCCCCAGCCCAACATATTCGAGGCGTTGGTTTAATTATACGAAGGCTCCAGCTACGTGATCTGAAGTTTTCAAGCATTTACCTTTTTTTTTTCTCTTTTTGGAAATTCTCTCTTTGTTTTTTTTTTTTTTTTTTTTTTATTTAAAGTTCTAAGCACAAGATTAACGATGTCAGATGTGATGCTCTGTCAATAGCCGGACTTATGAACTCGGGCTGTCAGAGCGTGCTGAGCATATTAAATTGGATATTTCCATAGTAAAAGGGTTTGCTTCAGCTCAAAGACCCAGCGAACGATCAATGAAAAGAGGGGAAAAGAGGAAATGCGCTTTAAATAAACACACAAAGTTTTGGTATAGAATAGAGTCTTTGGATTATCATTTCGAATCAGATTTGTTGGTTGACTAAAAGTAAGGAATGGTTTATGCTGTTTCAATAGAAGACTATAGGATCTACTATAATATGCTTTCTAAAACCAGTTATTAAATTTCTAAAATCTCCGTATTATATGTATTATTCCCATCTGACTTCCCTCTGACTAAGCTGTACGAATTTCGATAAGGGCTCGCCGAATAGGAAGTGCAAAGTGTGCGCTAAACAAAGCCTAAAACGGATTTGAGATCGTAAGAGTACCATCTCATGGGGGCACATTAAGAAAGCAAAGAAGCAGCATGTTAAACATTTCAAACACAACAATTAATTTCCTGCCTCGACAGCGACAACAGCTGACACATCAGACGCAGAATCGGATCAGAATTATTATTTTGTCGTACATAATTAACAGCAGCTGGATGGCTCTACACGTTGTACCATATTTGCCAAGTCACTTTGGGCTCTGGGGAGTCGTTGCCAGAGGTTGACGAACAGTTTTTGTAGAATGCATACAGATATTAGTAGTTGTGGTTGTACTTACTGCAAACGATCCTCGGCTGGTCCACCTTTGAGCACATCGCTGACTGCAATCGAGGGATCGCCGTTGGCGAAGTGGGGATTATCACGTCCACCGGAAACGGCAATGCCAAACCCGTAGCCGGGCACTCGAGTCACCGAAACTGTGTGATACTCCCATGTGGTGCGATCGCCCTGCAAGCAACAGAGGAACAAAATCATTGAAAAGGTATTGTAATGACATAAAAAATACATATGCATATATACAAATACATGTTGTGTGAGTGTGTGTGTGTGTGTGAATGTAAAAGAGACGACAATTTGCTTACAATTCTCCACATCTCTCGCTCTCGCTCTACCACTCTCTTTAGTTTGTGTTTTTTCTTCAATTTATTTCAATATATTTTGATTGAAATTTGTTAAGGATGGGCGCCCATCATTGCAACGAGACGGAAGTGCACGGAAATGTGACTTCCGTTTTACAATGTATATGCTAACTACACTTGCTTTAACCCCAGTCAAAGCATTTTCCAATTTTATGCCCCAGCTCATTTTATGGCTAATAGAAAAATTACAAAAAAAAAAAGGAATAAGAGTAATAATAATAAATATTTTTATAGCTTTCGCAGTAAGTGCGATAACGCTATGAATGAGTAAGTGTGACGAGCAAAGCAACAAGTTATATCCAGTTGAATATAGAAGTTGAGATCTACTGGTTGAAAGACTTTCACCAAGTCTACATCAATTGACAATCTAATTTAAAGAATTCTCGACTTTCGCTGCATAGAAATTCAGTTGTATCAGCTCAAGTGAAATATTTGATTGCTGATTTTTTAATGCATCCAGGCAGATACGCCGTATACAGTGTTCCCTCGGTTAACGCACAAAATTCGTTCGAGAAACACATTTTCCCAAAAAAAATGTTTGTTAACCGAGGGTCCACTGTATACGCATTTCAAATCAGGTATTTTACAACAAATATCTTTGAAATACTTCTGTCACTGGCAATTAATTGATTTTCATTCTAACACCCGTAAATCTCATTTGCTTTCACTGCGGGTGGTGTTTTGTTTTGTTAAATTCCTTCTGTGGATTCGATATGCGAACCTCAACCCTGAAGTCCATCCGAAAGTTGTTTGTGCACACTCAATTATATCTCAATCAGTAGACCAATCCAATCAAATCAATTAAAAAACAAATCCCAAGCAGTTGCATTCGCTGTGAATCATTGCAATCAATTCAAAGACCCTCAGACTTGCCGGAGAGCCAATCCCCCATTCCGAGCAAAGCGAAAGCCGTGCACAAGCCTCTGAGGTGGGCGCCAAGAAATAAATGGTGTTACGAGTAGACGCGACGCATCCAATTTCGAAATCATTTGCAACTAAACAGAAACTAAGACTAAACAAAAAAAAAAAATTATAAATTTCACGTGGGCTGTGCGCGACGTGTGCCTAAATTAAAAATAAAAGACCTCAAGCCATATATAAAAATAAACTAATAAAAAAAAAAAAAGAATTTGTTGGGCTTGCGTGGGCAAAAGTTATAAATATTTATTTTTTACACGTTTGCAGGTGTACAAATCATAGGCAAAGCTCCCCCTACAACGGGACCCATCCTTGAATTAGCATAAGACGCATTTGCTGAGGGTTTTGTATTTTGTGTCTTATTTTTCATTTTTCATCTGGCTTTGGATTTTCTCGTGTTATGCTCCGCTTGACTGAGACATTAAACAAAAGATTTATAGAGATTCATATAGGTGCACGGAGCACACATGGTGACCGAGTTCCGCTCCAAGCGGAGCGGGGCGATAAAATTATAATTAAGTTAATTGCAAGTGAAATTAGCCTGAAGTTTAATGATGTGCTCCGAAATGAAGGCGTGCGGAAAACTTGAACGACTGCGAGGGTGAATTTGACTTTCTTTGTAGTTTTTATTGTTGATGTTTGGAATTTAATTGGGCGAGTAGCGCGAAATGCATACAACTGTCCGTGAATCTTCCACATATGATATGCAAGTGAAGCTGAAGCCACAAAATTTTGCCTGAGCATACTAAATATAAATAGATCAATACAAGCACTAATTATAAATCTAAATACTGACAATGATCTGTAAAAATATAGATTGATAAAACTTTAAAAAGTAAAAAACAAACAAAATTTGAGAATCAACAGATGTAAATATAAATCCTTAAAAATATGTTAAAACATCTTTACAGAACACGCAGAAAACAATACAAGGTATTCAAGGAATACCTAATAACAAATTCACATATTCTGAATACCTTCGTTACAATGACCTAATATTTAATCAGAAATCAAAAACGCAATCACAATGTTCCCATTGAGCAACTATGCACTGAAACCCGCTTTTAACTTCCCATAAGATAATGACGATTTTTTTGAATGCTTGGCATTTAAGTAGGGAGTTCTACCTGTTTGGAGCACTTGAGAAATTCCAAAGCGCCAAGTTTTATGTAACTTAACCTTCATAAAAATATCTCTTCGTCATCCAATTTAGATGGTTTATCTGTGTAAAGTTGGGATTTATTCATAATTTAAGTCGAAACAACTTGATTTATAGAGCATTTAACGCTGCCCAACGATTATAAGGAAAAACTACGCCGACAGAGAGAGAGAGAGAGGGAGATAGATAGACACGCCCTAGGGCAAAACACTTGTTGTTGCTTACCAACATGTTGTTAGGCACATAATCCGGAAACTTCATTGTAACAATGTTTCGGAGCTGATGTTTTTTGTTGAATGTTGTTGAACGAAAATGAAATTGTTTCTCATACAGCGTACGAACTTTGAGCCAGTCAAAGCAATTAAATTTAGTATTTAATTCAATTGTACGACATATTTAAATGTTTTTGTTTTTTTTTTTTTTTTTGGTTTCTTCGAACTTATGTTTCACTTGTTTGCCTAATGATAAAAGCCAAGATATGAAAACACTTCAAGACATAAAGCCACGAAAAGAAAAGGAATGAAAAAATATGCCAAGCTCGCAACGAGTTATAAATAAAAATAATAAAGCAAAAAAAAAAAAAATGGAGAAGCAAAAAGGTAAATAAAATCGAATTAAATTGTGGAGAGTGCGAGTCGCAGCTGATGTCACTTCCAATTGTTATTTACTTGAAAAATGTTGCATAATTAATTGCACTTTGGCACTGAGCTAATGATTTATAAATAAACTCGAGTTTAGCTGCAGCTCAACTCTGATTTGAGTCGCCAGTCGAAATTTATTGAGGAATTTCTAGCAGCATATGGCAGCCGGCAAAGCGAAGCGAATTTGCATATTGTTGTATTTCTTTCCACTTTATGGCGAATATCTATCAATACGCGTCATCCGGTAGCGCACGGATACGAAGTGAATTGTTGGCGTTGTCGGCGGCTGTTTAACATATTTTATATATATATTTTTTTTTTTTTTGGTATTTATTAATTTGTTTTTGCGTGTTAGGGGTGTTGTTTTGTGGGCAAGCAAGGTGGCTTTAATTAACACGTACAGACGAATTTACACACTAATTGCTTGACACACGCACTTTAAGATACATCGCTGCCGAAAGTATCTCAACTGCGATCGCAGTCAGCGCCAAGCAATTGCTGAAAACAATCGCATTGTCAAGAAGCCAATGACCGAGCAGCTGCAAATTTGGAGCGCAATTGCAGCATGTAACGTTGTAACTGTTGGATGCACCGAAAGTGAAATGCTTGCGCCTTGCAGCTGCGCTTCACTGGACGGACACGGACGCAATCGAGGCGGGAGCGACACGACTGGCTCAGTGAATCAGTGGGTTTTGCCTTTCGATTGGCATTAGCATTTCTATATGGATTGGTTGGAGTTGCTATTTGGGCAGCTGGCCAACTAATTAACATTTACATTTCACAGAGGAGGCTAGGTATGCGCTCGTGTACGTTGTATCTTAGAGAGATACTTCGCGTCGTTGTCAATCGCGCCGTCGCAGTCCGCTCGCTGCAAACGTTGACGTTGACGGCTTGAAACACGCTTCGAAACTATTTTACAATTGTGGATGGCAGTCGCCGACGACCAAGAGTCACAAGATCCAAAACCGGAGAGCGAAACGAACCGAGGCGCAGCCACAAACGACGACGACGAAGGCACAGCACAAAACAAACAAGCGAATAAAGGCGAAGACAAAGCGAGCGGCGTGCAGTAGCTGCTGCTCGGACCCGAAACGTATTTGGCGAAGTTGTTGGCTGCTGCCCTATCTATAGTTGCATTCCTATCCATGTGTGTGTGTGTGCGCGCTTGTGTGTGGAAGCTATTGCCTGTGTGTGCGTGCGCCAGTGTCTCTCTGTCTGTCTGCCTGTTTGTGTGTGGCTTCCATTGAGGCCGGAAAGCGGCAGCGAAGACAAAAATGTAAACAAACCGACGAAAGCAAACAGCGATATTTGATAAAAGTGTGTATAAAAGAGATGCTCAGCTTGTTTGCCTGCCGTGTTGTGGAACCTAATGTGCTGTGGAACTTATATGGCTACGCGTTTGGAATTCATAAGGAATGTTTCTCAAGGAGAGGTTCCTTGTGAAATCACGAGCAAACGCAGCAAAAAATGGCTTAGCCAGTTCTTTTTTATTTCTCTTCCTCTTCTTCACAATTGTAGTTGTTGAATTATTGAGTTTCATCACAAAATGAAATGTAGTTTATTGACTCCTCTACTGTTCTTATAGTCCACACTATATGAATGCAAGTGAAAAATGTACACACAGTAAATATGCATACATATGTATGTATGTATGTACATATATGTAAACACGGAATTGTATGTGTTGCATCTAAATACTTCTGAGATTACATGTCAAGCACTTGAGGAGGCAAAAGTTGAAAAGTTCACAACTTGATGCGCATTAAATGGCAACTTCAATTCAATTAAACGCCCCCACCGATCCCCGGCACAATGGCATCTTAATTCAATCAAGCGAGTGCTTATTAAACGCTTCAAGTGACAACCAGACAAAGCTCAAGATCTCCATTACGAGAGAACAAGAGAACAGCAATTGCAATTGCACTCTCTGCATACAGACACATGTGTGAGTGTGTGTGAGTGTGTTTGTGTCTGTGTGAAGTTAGCTGCGCTAGAGCAGAGCATTCCGTGAATTAAATTCTAGACGCCAAAGGAAAATGTGCAAACTATGCAAAACTTTCATGAATTAAAGACCCAGTGAGACTTTGCATGTGTGTGTGTGTGTATTTATGTGTGAGTACAAAATATGCAGAGATATTCATTTACTGGCTCTTGACAGTCGTCACCATCACCATCATCATCATCATCATGATGATCATTGTCATCATCAGCAATGGGGGCTCGCTGACAGCGACTGCAACTGACAGTCGCTGTTATTTATGCAAAATGAAAAGCAAATCGTGAAGCCAGTTGCCACTCCTAAATGGAGCTACTCCATCAACACAAGCGACATCGACAACGATGACAACGACGACGACGACGACGATGAAACCGGCGACGAATGCTTTTCATGTAAAATGTAAGCGACTCGATGCCAATATCAACTATTCTGCCAACAATGAGTAGAGCGAGATTCTGGAATTTCTATAACGTAGAAATTGATATGGACGTAGGTCTTCTTCTTGTTGCTGTTATTGTTGTTGTTGTTCATTGATGTTGGTGTGAAGCAGGGTTCAATAAAGCGTTTGTTTTCATGCCAAAAATAAAAACAATGCTCAGACAAACACACACACACACGCAAAGGCTCACACGCTTAGACTGACAATCAGTCAGCTAAAACAATGGGCAAATATTGTTGGAATTGTGAATATTGAATTGCATTAATGGATATTGAGTTAGCTGAGCGATTCATTCACAAAGCAAGATTTAATGGTGGCTAAAGCTTATATAAATACCATATACATACATACATTATATGTAAAAACTACTATATTATATTATGTTATGTATAATATATTTTATTTAATTTTTTGAATCAGAGAATTTTTTTATATTTATTCAACCTCAACCTCAGCCTCGCCTCTATCCTTTAGTACCTATACAAAGTATACAAATATTATTTTAAATTTTACCAATTTATTTCTATCCTACCTACCCATTTCATAGGGGCCAGACTCATCTGAGCTCTTGTGAATTGAAGAGAGCAATGTTATCTTCAAAATGTGTGAGGTCAGTTGAGGTCTTTACATGGGCATTCGCCCAATCATAGATGTGCCGCACCCAAGTTGGAAGCGCGCTCTTTAAATGATCTATTTAATTTGCCCAACACCTCCTGCCGAGATTTAACCTTTTCTGTTGGTTCGTTCTGTCGGTCTCTACCGTCGTCGCGCAATGCAATTTATCAACATTCTAATGATTTTTTAATCTATTTCGTTTTAGTGGCTGTACGCTGTTCCCAGGCATTTTCAAGGAGACGCCCTAGGTAGGTACCAAAAAAAAAAAAAAAAAAGAAACACACACACAACAACAACAACAAAAAGGTCTTTCAGCCCTAGGGAAACTATGGCTTTGCCCTCGCAGGTAACAACACGTCCAAGCACGAACATGTCTAGACATGCACAACAGTGGATTACAATCAATGCAACACGTTCCACAACCACACACACACACACACACAGCAGTTGGCATAGCCTGGGAGGAAGTGATTGTTTCCATGCGGACCAATTGATAAACAATTGACTTTGGCGCACAACACTAAAATGCAATCAACCGTTAACATTTCGTGTGCAAATGCTTCCCCCCTCTCGAGGGCTGTTCAATCGAATCGGGGTTTTAAACACTTCTTTAGAACAGCATGCGCAAGGGCTGCTATCAAATGCTCTGTTTTTAAAGCGATAGTTTAAAACGATAGTTTTTTTACTATCTCTCATTATCATGATAGCTTTGCTCGACATATAAATCTTTAATAATTTCAACTAACTGTATTAACCAATATCTAGTAAATATTGTCAACTGCAATCTGCATACGCCCGTTTTCCACCCGAAAACAGAGTACAAAAAGTTGGCACAAAGTTGTGTTTGCTAAATGCCAAAAGTTGCCCAACTCTCTCGCTCTCCCGTTCCCTCTCTCACTGCTGCTCTCTTTCCTTTATATTAAATCATTGTCAAAGTGCAAAAGTCAACAGTTTTTATGATAAATGCTTGCATAAGCTTGGATTATGTATGGATCTGCAAATATTTGCGATATATAAAACATAAATTGTTTGCATGCCACGAAATTTGTTTATTGTTTACTTAAACTTATTATAAAAGACGGATATTCAATTAATTTAATAGTTGTTGATTTTTTTAAATATATATATTTAGTATATTTTAGAGTTTTTTACGAAATATCAAATAATGAAATAATTTTTTTTTCATAATGAAAAACCAACTAGAGGATAAAAACTTGTGTTCATTTAAATTTTTGTATGCCTTTTTTACTATTTAGTTAATAATAGAATGTTAAATGTTTTGTTTTACTACTGAAATAAAAAATTAATAAATTATTAATATATAATTTTTTTTTTTGGTTTATTCTTATTTATCTATATAAATCATAATCAGAGATTTTTTTTTTTTTGGTTTTTATTAAAGCGATTTCTATCTATGCAGCAAAGGAAGTTTATTATTTTTATTAAATTCCCTGACTGATACACCCTAATGTGAAATTTTAGGCATTGGCCACTGCTGCTCCATCCACTGATGCACATCAGGTGAGGCAGAGTAGCCAAAACTTTGCACGTGTGCCTGCCTTTTCAATGGCATTAATATCGATGGGCCACAAGTCTCGCCGCTAATTCAGGGAGCAGGATATTGACTAGGGTGAGTTCTCCATGCTTCATAGCTTATGTTTTCACAGACAAGTCTGTCTGCGACGATTAACAAGTCGGTAGATAAAGGGGCGAGGGGCCGGGGCTGCTCAACTGATATTGGGCAAGGTTGGGTGGAGCATTTCAATGACGGCATTAGCATATTGTCGATTGGCACGTCCTCTAACAGCCAGCAGGCAAATCTCGCATGTCGCATGTCGCATGTTGCATGTTGCAGAGTAATGATGCGACTGAGTGGCAGCTGCGGCTGCTGTGGCTGCCACTGCTGCTGGCCAATTTGGTAGCATTTCATGAGTTTTATGCTGGCGCGACGTGTAAATGTTATGTCCTGCCAAAGAGGTCCTTCTGCATAATATGCATAAATGGAAAAGCTTTTAAGGAAGGGTGAAGTGTGAGTATGTGTCTGTGTGTGCGTGTGTGCGTGTGTGCTGTGTTAGCGATTTTGGCATTTGTTGGCATTCGAAAAGAATTTCTATGCCCATTTCTGTGTCGAGTGTTTGCTACTTCGTGCGTGGTACGTGCTTGAACTACCAAACTCTAGATCTTCAGATTTCATAAATTAGGCAAAGAGGAGCCCACAAAAATATATAGAAAATAACAAAAAAAAAACGGCTGCGCACTGAGGCATGCGTCAAGGGGCCAACGCCGCCGACGCCGACGCCGACGCCGACGCCGACGCTGCTGGGTCACATTTCCAAGTGCAGTCGAGTGAAAATTGAAAAGCCTAAAGTCAGGTCTAACGGCTCTGTCTGCTGGCTCATCTGTTTGAGTTATGGTGCGCATGCGTGCAGCGGCACGGCCAAAGTACCTTAAGTACTTCAAGTCAGCTCCGTGCGGGTCTCTTCACTGTGCTGCTGCCCCTAAGCAGCCAGAGCAACAATAGATTGGCCTCAGCGGAGAGTAGGTAATGGCATTTCGAACTTATCACTCTTGAGGTCAATCTGACTGCAGTTGAGCTAGGATTACGCCAGGGCTAGTCCAAGTGCGACTGCTCTTGAAATGTGATGAGTAATCCAAGCGAAAGTGGAAAGAGAAGCATTATGTGTAGATGAAGTAGTTCAAAACTGATTAAAAAAAGATTTATGAAGCTAAGAGAAATAAATACACACCCATGAAATATTTCTTGTAGTTATCTAGTATCTGGTATAGATATATTATAATATTGTTTAGTTGTATGAAGAGGAGAGCGAGTCCATATAAAAATTAATTTTTCAAATTGTTTCTATAGGTATATATGAAGTTAGCCATAGAAAAAGTTTGTATTATAAATTTTAAAATTAAATTTAAAACAAAGGGTTGCCTTTCGTTTATAAAAAGAGTTGCCTTTCGCCTTTCTTGGCAAATATTTAATACAAATAAATTCCTGATATTGGATACATTAGCCTAGTCAATTGGCTCGTTAATATATGCTCAAGTGAGTTGTATTAAAACAGCTTTGCATCACTTTGGCAAGCAACTTTAAGCCTATGTCAACAACTTTCACAGGCATTGCCCTTAGAAGACAGCTGAGTGGCCTGCCTTAGCGTTGGCAGGACAAATGAAAAACTCACTCAAAAGTGTCCACACATCCTTTCACTTGTCACGCCGGGTTGTGCAATGTACATGAACTCAGAATGCAACGAGCATCCCGAGCACACGCCTCACATACTCCAGTCGAGTGCGACCTGATAGAGATGGAAATGGATGGGCACAATGTAAACAGGAAACGGGATGCAGGCTTCGGGCTACGGAACACGTTTCTAGTACGCACTTCTATGCAAAAGTAAACATTTTTCAAATGAGTGTGTAATTTTCCAATGCAAACAGCAACAACGGCCCAATCCTGTTGGCAAAAGGACTACAAAAGGAGGAAATGAAAATGGGAGCAAGCTGCCAACATGACATGCCGCATGTGAAATGCACCATAAAACATGGAAAATGCCTGTGCGACACAATTCAGTGTTTCGATGTCCAGTTGAAGTTGAAGTAAATAATACATATGTTTTCAGAATGTATCAACATATGGAAGAGAAATATGGACAGTGCAAAGAGGGAATTATATTCCGGACCAATAAGTAGGCTATAGATACAAATTTAATATTGCTATTGTCGAGATATATTAATAATTTAACACATAAAAGTTATATGAGTATATGAATAATATGAACCTAGAGTCTGTTCCGTTCCTGCACAATAACTTTTTATTTATAATAAAAAATCAGTTACACAAAATGTTTATGCTGAATGAAGTAAGAAAGGAATTAGCAGAAGCTTCTACATTTTCAATCTATTTATAAGTATAATATAATATAATAAAAAAAATATATAATATATAAAAAATCAGAATAAAGTTTGTCTTCATTCTCTGATCTGATAAAAAATAAATAAAAAGTCTATTAAGAATTTGCTTGTTATGGCAAATCAATATGACTACAAGTTTATCTGGATTGCGATTGACATTTCATTTAATCACAATAATAATAAATTTAATCGACTTAAACGTATTGCATTCAGCAGACATTTAATTACAGAGAGAAATAGAGAGGGAGAAAGAGAGAGAGAGAGAGGGAGACAAGACTTGTTGCTGTAGCAAAGTGGCTGTGATTATTAGAGAAACCAACGTATGCGATTATCTTTATGGCACTCGATCAATAATAATAATAATAATAATAATAATCGCAAACTGAAGAATGTTGGGAAAAATATGGCGTTTGCATTTGTAATAGCTGCAAACTATGTGGCAACGACTGCAGTGCTATTAAAAGCCCACACATCGATTGAAGCTCAATTTGCATGTTTGCAGTGTCACTTAGGCAAAATAAATAATTGATATCGCTCGGTGCAAATACTTTGCCAGATAGTAAAATGAGCCATAGACCCTGCAGTTCAACAACTATCATTATGTGATTAGATAGAAGCACAGGGAGACAGAGAGGGAGACGGAAGGCGTGAGAGGTGAACTTGTCGACGCATCAATGATTCCTTGTGTACAGAGGTCTACATAACATGCTCGTTCGCAATTAAGTGCCATGTTACATAAAAGTTGCCATCCATTCGACTGGAAAATGAAAAATGCTATATAGAGTCAACAGAATAATAAAGTGTGTGGGCTTAACTATGGATGGTTTGAGTACAGTGTACTCTATACGAAGCCCTAGCAGAGCCGTCAGGTTGGTCAGGTTGGATAGGTTGGATAGGTTGGTCGGGCTGGTTGGTCATTTGGTCTGTTCGAAAATTGTTTTTGCCTATTATGGACCCTAATGGAGCACATGTCCAAGCGTTGGCTTGCCACTTAGGGCCCGGCCAATTAGGCGCTGTTCGAATGAAGATTTCATACTCACGAATGTGCCCCAGGGGCAAGCGATTTATTTAAATGGAACGTTTAACTCACCTGCAAAACAGAAGAAACAGAAGCAAAATTAAATAATTACATTATTAAGGAAAAATATTTATAGTAATAATAATAAAAAAAGAACAACAAAATTCAACAATTTATAAATAAAATATGCCAAAGAATGCGGTCGCGGCATCAGGCATATGAAATTGTAATTAATTCATTAAAAAAAGGGGGAACTCTTAAATATGCTCTAATTGGCAAAGAGTGAATGCCCTTACTAAGCATATTAAGTAATTTGTTAAATAATATTATTTAGTTGAACATCTTAATGCATTTATATGAATTTAAGCATGCCTACAGCCAAAAGAAAAAGCTAAACAAATATTATTTAGAAACTAACAGACAGAAAAATGTATAAAATTCTAATTTTCATAGTTTAATGTGGATATTTAATGTTTATTGTATATAGTAGATAATATTATTCAATTTAATATTCGGCAAACGGCAAGCTTAAGCCTGGATACCCAATGGAAGTGTATGACAACACAACAATACTAAGCCGAAAATATTCAGTTTTTATTCGTGTTTATATTTTCAGCTCGAAATTTAGCTGGAGCACGTTGTTGAATGTCAGCTTTTTTTCTCTCTTTTTTTTAGTTTTTGATAATCATTGTTAAGGCTCTGTAGTTTGTCTGCCTTTTGATGATGAATCATAAACAGCTTTGGCTTTCAATCATTGTATTCAAATGCTGTTCTACAAGGGGTTCGGCCAGCTATCGGAGTCTCATATGTAAAACCAAGAAATGCGCAAGAGTCTCAATTAGTATGCGAATAAGAGCGAAATAAATAAGGCAACATACATACATAAATGTACATATATAAAATTTGGATTCGCAGAATTAGCGCATCGAATCTTCTCTTCTCAGACATTGGGGTCTAAATTACGTTAAAGGTCTGTTCTGCTCGATGACTGGCTAATGTTTTATTCAGTCTCTTTGATTTGCATATAAAATTGCTTGTTTGCTGCTCTCCAGTTGGGTTCCCCAATAACTTTCACGTGCGAGAGCGAAAGGTTGAAGACTTCAGCCCCAAAGCACAATCAATAGTGATTTTAAATTCAATATTATGCGCATAGAACTGATATGAAATGCATTCAAGACATAAACGTAGTTAAACAGCCTGAAAGACTCAAGAGTAAACTCGATTAACTTTGACATTTCAGTGGAAAAGTGTGTCATAAAAGCTGATCGCAGGCGGCGAACAGCCCACGCAAACCCATCAAAACTGAATTTATTTAACGGCTTTGGAGGTGTGAATAACGAGATTTCCCAATGAGGCGATGGAAAGACAATGTGGCCTAATTGACGTGCTATGTGAGGCAAATGAAGAAAAAAGTTTTATCAAATTGGAGTATTATAAACGATTAAACTGCTGTTGAGAAAATACAATAAATCAATCAAGTATGATCTAGCAAAAAATTCTCAGAAGAGAGAGACGCCCAACAAAAGTTGAACCACGCATTATAGGTTTGTGATTAACAATCGTTATCGATTAAATAAATAAAGTACTAAATAATAAACATATTCATGTATAATAATAATAATGTAAATTAATGTATAATAATAATAATATAATTTATAATGCTTATTGGAACAAATTTAAAATTGTAATAATAGCTTTAAACTTTACTCTAATGTATAAATTTCTAATTCAAACTTTCACAATCCATATGGATAAATATTCTAAATTTGTATATATTTTTGTATATTTATAGACATTTTTATATATAATCGTATTGCATTATACTCTAAGATGTCTTTGCCATAAGTCTTTGACTTTCCTAGCATATAAGGTAGTTAATATTTATTGTAACATTGTAACAAGGTTTAAGCTTGCTTTTCCTGGCTCAAAACTTTCGCTGTCTCAATATTATTATTATTGACTCTTAAGAAACCCAAAAATTTCTACTTTACGTTAAAGTTTTTCAAATTCAACAATAAGAAATACCATAGGGTTCAATTAAGTTAGGCTTTTGTAATATTAACTGGAATTGAAATTGAACAATGAAATTTCTTTGCACTGAGTAAACAGTCAGTAAATACAATAGAAGCAATATGTCGTCTCCATTTTTGTTGGACAGTGAAACTCGCGACGACTTCGATTTCAATAAATAAATATGAACATAAATGTAATCAAAGCACGCGTATAAACTTATAATTAAAAAGAATGAAATTTGAGTAAAGTAAATTCAAAAATAAAATAAATAATTAACCAAAGGAAAACAAAGAAAATGTTTAATAAAAACTTTGAGTCATTCCCAGATCTGAGAGCCATTAAATGAATGCAAATGAGCAAGGAGTGAGTAATTAAAGCAGAAGAGGACAATGTGCTGCCAGGTGTTTGAGCGTCATAAGAAAAGCAAGAACTCTGGAATGCTCAGATGGTTCTGCTTGATTTGATGCGAACTGGAGGCATTACAAATTGATATGAGAGTTTTGTGAATTGTTATGCAAATATTTGTGGACGGAACGCAGCAAACCTGTTTCTGCATCAGATGAATCAATTGTCTGGAATTTGTGAGTTTATTAACTGGGTGCGCCATGCCTATGCATGCATATGTGCATGTGTGTGTGTATTTCTGGCTGCAGCTTGAGGTTGTGTATCTTAAAGATACACATGACTTTAACAATATTGCAGCTCATTTCCTAATCAATTGCATACGAAAATTGTCGCTGTTGTTGTTGCTGTTGTTGTTGGTGCTACCTAAAAACTTTATATTTATGTGTCTGCTGTGCTAGTAACTCGATTTGTCTTCGGCTTGGCTTTTGTCGGCGATTTCGTAAGCAAACGAGTCTTGCAATTCGGCAGCTCAGGAGTCTCACAAAAATTCCATGCCATACGTCGACCACATTCTTCTTGGCCAGTAGCAACAAGAAGAGGGCCTTACAAACTTCATTTAAGCGAATATTGAATGCGCTAACTATTTTGAATTGAATTGATTATGATTATGAATTGCATGTGAGCTAGAAAAAAAATATAGTCAAGATTAGATTGATTTAGATTTATTGCCTGATGCTTGATGAGTAAATTTGATCACTAGAACATTACATATTCAATATGCATACGTATTCCCATGTCATACCCTCTGTAAGCCAATTACCTGTAAGAGTCAGGTGCAAGCATATGCAGCTCAGACGCATTACACGCTGTTTCGTATCTTGTATCTTGTGAATGCAGCTTAACTATGAAGCAGAAATTGAAAACTGGCTAAAAGGAGTACAGCTAACAGAGCACAGCTAACAGCTAACAGCTCACAGTTTACAGCTCACAGCTCAGCGCAACTCAATTTAGTTCAATTGAGTCTCGCTTTTGTTTTTACCGTTTAGCAAGGCCCAGTTTCCACTTGAGTTTCAGTTTCAGTTCAGCGTTTCCAGTTCGACTTAATCAAGATTGTCGCTTTAGATTTCGATTTCCATTTCAAAATGTTAATAAATCGCTGTTAATAAGCTCGTTTCAGTACTCATTGTGTGAATATTGTGAATGGCGGCGGCTTGTAAAGTGCCTCTTAGGCCTGAGAAGTGGCACAAGTCAAACGACATTTTTGCTTCAAGGTGAAATCTTGTGTATATCAATTGTATATTGTCTATTTTTAATCCAGTTTCGTAGTGTTATTTATAGGCATATTCATATCGAATTGGGAAAATGAAATTCTATTGTTATTTATAGTAATACTTAGCAGATATAAAAAGACGAACAAATTCAAATATCTTCTGTTCTGTTTTACTATTTGTATATTTAGGCAAAAGATGTGTTTCAAAATTGTTCATTTAATTATTTTAGTTTTTATATATTGATATATTTTATATATATTTAAATTTTAAATAAATATATGATATCAACAGGATATGATTTTTTAATTATTAATATTATATAATATATATAATAATAATATTTAATATATATATTATATATTTTAATATATATATATATTTATTTATTTTATTTATCTTTTTTTCTTTTTCTCTTAGCTCAACTCTCAAGCAATAAATGAATATTTGAAATTACGTTTATTTTGTTCATGTCAAATCGTGATTCATATAAGAAAGTTAATCAAAGTTTATTGTTTGTCTGAGCGATTTTTTATGCAACTGCATTAACAATGAAACACTTAATGGCTCGCAAAACAAGGGGAAATTGAGGAAAGCAATTTATGGTCACGTGACGAACTAACTCAGTAGCTAAATTAACAATTTTACAGTTCAATCGAGGCGCTGGCAAGGGTTTCACTGCATGCCAAACAATTATGAAGATTATATCATGGCAACCAGCTGGGGTCGAGCGCCCTTTCAGGGCCAAGCCCAAGCAGCATGGCCTGAATGAAGCTTGGCATAGGGCTTAGTTCATATTGGGCTTGAGGCTTCTATTGTTTGATCGTTGCAGTTGCATTTACAGCGCTGACTCGTAGATAACTTTCGAATAGAGAGGCGAGGCAGCTGCAGAATTCTGGTGTTAAATCACCCATATAAATCAATGTGCTCTGTGTCTAATCGAACTTGTGCGCCCCGCCGAATGGCAGCGAACACCCGCATCTCAAAAAGAACTCAAAAGCCACTCAAACGGCAGCTAGCTAGAGCGAGGGGAAGTCTCCAAAGAGCGGTTGGAGCAAAGGGCGAGCCGCCAGTGAGTCGAGCCTGGGGCCGGTTTCCGAAGATCGCTTATACCCTGGAAAACCAGTTGAACAACTTGACTTGATTCTTAAGACTTTTTCTTTCTTTCAAAGTGAGTTGGTTTCTCTTCTATTTGTGTTTTCTTCTTCTTGTTGATCGCTCTCCCAAATCTTTTATCTTTGAGTGCAACTCAACTGGACTCCAGCTAAAGAGAGGGCTCTATGTTGTTTTATTTTATTTATATATATATATATATTTTTTTTTTTTTAGGGCGACATTAAAACACACAATTCGTGTTTGTGTGTTATATTTGTGTGGCGGTAACTGCTCCTCGAGCGGATCGAACCTTCTTTTATGGCTTGTAGCATGTGAAACCAGTTTCTTTATGTGTAGAGATTCTTTATGGGGGGACTCTGCGCTTGTGTTTGCCTTAAATTGTTGCTTTATCTCGGTTTCTTTCTTTGGCATTTCTTGTTGTTCTTGTTGTTGTTGACTGCCTGAACTGCTCTTCCAGAAATCGGTTTAAAGGATTTGTGTTGCGCATTTGTGCGCATAAATTGCAGCTTAAGGTGCTTCAAAATGTCTTCATAAATATAGAAAAAATATATATAACCTTAACAATGACAGACATAATAGATTGTATAATCTAGGCAGAGGTAAAGCATATATATATTTGCACGCCTTTAAGATATTCAATTTATATATATTTGTATATCAAATTAAGTTCTTTGCACTTGTAGAATAAGATAATATCTAATATTTCAAATATTCCTCAGATTACATGCTTTTTCATCATTCTCTATAGATCAGTCTACAACGTTTTTGCACACTAGCCTCCTTCTTAAAAAAGGTACTAAAATTGATTATAATATAATATAATAACAAATTTTAAAAAATGATAAAAATGTCATTACTCTTGCGTATAAAACTATGTCTAAAGGAAACATTTTAAAAGTTCCTAGATTTTTATTTATATAAAAAAGTGCGGATTTCAAGATTTAGCTTTTCATCTGTTAAAAAAATATTAAGCTTTGTATACTTTATTTTTTTTAAATTGAATTTATTAAATAAATATGTTTATATGCTGCTTTATGCTTTTTTTTATTGTAAAAGCAAAAGTGCTATGTTTTTTTGTTTTATAGTTGCTAAATCGCATCAAAATTTATATTATTATTATTATTATTATTATTATTTTTTTGTTTTTTTTTTTTTTTTTGAGATATTCCTACAATACTCATAAAATATTCCAAAGCAGCCATAAAAGAAAACGCCTTGGAATGTGCTGATGACCAGAGAATTTATAGCCATAATATTATTAGCCATATGAATTATTTAAAATCTGACATTGTTGTTGTTGTTATTCTTGTAGATTTTTTATCGATCAAGTGGCGCTCGCGATAAAAAGTGAATGCCACTTTGCGCGTGTAGAACCAAGTTTGGTTTGTCCAGCAATGTCAAGTTTCTCTAGCTAAAATGTGTTGGCAATGGAGCTGCTGCTCCAAGTACTGGACAAACCAGATTTAGTTAGCTCTATTTATGTAAGCAATTGTCTGGCTGAGTGCTGTTCGCAGTTAAGAATCTCTGTTATCGAATATTGTGTAAGCGAGAACGTAAACAATGACTTAAAGACCATTTCAATTTGTCGAGAAGGTCTAAGGAGATCAACACAAATAGAATTGCAGCTAATTAGTAGTTATTTTGATTGCAAACTCTTCTAAAGGGTTTGCATTTAGTTAACATTACACAGATTAAAAAACTGCGATTTAAGCAGCAATCTGCATTGTTCAAATGTGAGGTAACTGACTCATAAAGACAGCTCTCGACATCAAATGTTATCGAAAGTTTATGTCTCTTATGTTTCTCGGCTCATCTCGTATTTTTGATGCTTCTATAAATATTTATGCTTGCTCAAAAATTCAGATTCAGATTCGAAGCTGCTTCATTAGCATTAGGCAAAGACTTTTCTTTATTGAATATCGAAACATCACAAGATCTTCACTGATTATTATTAGCCATATATTTTTCGGATACGTCAACGCCAGAAAGTTTCACTTTCAAAAGTTCATTAATTTGATTGGTACAAGTTGTGGCTGCCACTGGACAGCCAAGTTTTGTGCATATTTGGCGCAGATTGTAGGTCAGGGCAGGTGGGGGGCTGGCGGGCGGGTCTCGACTACTGTGGCCGTTGCAGGTCCATGTAATTCCAGAGTCGTAACGCCAAAAAGCTCTTTTTAATGACAGTCCAGCCGCACATGCGCCTAGTTGCAATGACTTTTTATATAATTTTTGCAGTTATTTTTGCGTTTTTCTTTTGTATTTTTATTTTTATTTTTATTTATATTTTTTTGCTTTGCATGTGCTGGGCATATTTCTTAAATTATACACTTTATGTTAATTGGCTGCGCTCCAAAGTCGTTGGTTTTCTTTTTACAGCTCTTTTTTTGGGTGGTTTTCGTGCTTGTTTACGATGTTATCAGTGAAATTGTGATTGATGCCTGTGGAAAGCCTCAAAGACAGAGAGAGAGGAGGCACAAAGAGAGGGTTCAGCTATCAAGGCTTTGGCATCGCATTCGTATTTGCTTTGTCTTTGATAGTTTCGATATCGAAGCTGGCGCCCAATCAAATCAAATCTTGGGGCTGTGCCATTTGTCGAAACAAACTCAACAATTTGTCGCATTAAATTCAATTAGTGCTTTTCATGTGGTTTTTGTTGTTGTTGTTGCTTTGTTGTCTTCATGTGGTTTTCGTGCCTGTTGGCCAACCTTTATGGCTTTGAGCAGCTACCATAAAAGTGGTTTTTGTTGCCTGTGCTTTTTGTGCCTCCCATTGAAGTTTCACTGAAATGCAAACAGCTGCAAAATGCAACTTGACATTTTAGTCATGCAACGCGTGTCGCTGTTGGTATTTGTCTTCTTCCTCTTCTTGCATATTTTTGCCCAAATAAGCAACGCCCAATGCACAACGTTCAATCAAGAGGTGAGAGTTTTGCAATACAATTGAAATCGTTAATATTCCCCAAGTAATTTAATTAGCTGTACTAATTAAATGAAATTGAGCTGCCTGCGAGAGGATGAACAACTTGTTTGGACTGACTTTTCTTAACTGTGTTAAAAAACATAATTCCGAGAACCAAGTTGCATTATATGTATGTTTATATATAATGTATACCAAATGATTTTCTTTAAATATAATTCAATTACTATTTTTGCAAAATATGAATGTGAATTGTATTTTAACACAGTATAACAATTGTTTAAAAACGAATCCGGTTTAGATCTATCACAAATTGAGTAAAACTATCATTTATGCATATATTAAGTCTGTGTCAAACCATCATTAAGTAATTAAACGCGCTTCTTTTTCGCGCTTATAATTAAATAATAGGCAGCTTAAATATGAAACCTATTTTGATTTTTGCTGCTGAAAAACCCAAATAAGCCTCAAACTATTTTTTATCATATTCAACATTGATTCAATTAAAGTTACAAAACTTGTTTGAGTGTGAATAAATTATAATAAATAATGTTAAATAAAAAAATGTTCTCACAGGCATTTGAAACTACAAATAAAGTTTACTCCAGAAAATTCAAAGAATAAATTTGATACAACAAAATATAATTTGACGAAGAGGACTAAAATATAAAATACAATTTTTACTTTTGATAAAAAATAAATATGTATGCAATCAAAATCTATACAATATTAAATATAATAACTAAATTTATAAAAATATTTATTGTGCATTTATTTCATGAAATTTGCACTTTTTAATATTAATATAATTATAAATATCTTATAAACCCAGCAAAAAATCGATTCTTAACCAAATCATTTGCCATTCATCACTGAGCACTGCATTTGGCCCCAATTATTGTGGAGTTCATCAGATTCAATTTGGCAGCTTCAACTTTCTTTCGAGTTGCCAATCGACACTCTCTTTACGCCAATAATTATCGTATTTACCTGTTGCAACAATGATTCATGCCGATAATGATTGTTTGGCAGAACGTGCTGATTGCCCGTTGCCGTTCCGACGATATCCATGCCGAAAATGTTGTGTGTGAGTGTGTTTGTTGTTGACTTGGGTTGTATTCACTTTTTCTCTTGTATGTGTGTGTGTGTGTGTGAGTGTGTGTATTACTTAGTGTGGCAACAACATGTTGCACAAACTAAATGCAGGCGTTGCGCATGCGCCGTTCAATTTACACAAAACCAAAAAATGCACAACAATTTCCCAATAACTTAGCAATTATGTGTGTATTTATGTATGTGTGTGTGTGTGTGTGTCATAAAACTTTTGTTTTATTAGTTAAGCAACTCTGTTGTTTTCTTCTCCTGTTGTTTAATATTAAATATACACATTTCTTTTCTTTATGAACTTTTGCATAAATTTGCTTGCACTTTAATGGGCCATGGGAGGAGCGGAGGGGCGGACGGCTGGCAGGTCGCTAGACACGCGCGCGACAAACAATTTGGACACGAAAAACATACAAACACACATAGAGCAACAACAATTGCTAACGGGGCACGTTCGGCAATGGCTCAGTGCGTGCGAGCGAGATGGCAGACGGGAAAAGTACAGGCGCCGTCGCAATGCAGCGAAAAATCAAAGCGCACGATGACGACGACGACGACGACGACGACGATGACGGCGAACAGCACCAACAAATATACAATATTAAACGAAACACGGCGACAGCAGCGAAATTTATCCGTTAATCGCGTCCATTCGCCAGCAAACGTTGTCGACTTTTGAAATGGACGCCGAGCGCTCAAGAAAGCAAAAGCCGCCGTCGCCGAACGTCGTACGTGGAAAACGTAAAATGTGCTCAAAAATGCCCAGCACACACACACACATATACATATGCATGGGCGCAGGTAAGCAGCGCGCACCTTTCACACATAGCCACACACACACACACACGCTCAGGCACACAGACACATGTGTCAGGTAGACGGCAGACAAAACTTGTTGCTGGCAACATGCGCGCGATGCTGGCAAAAATGTTGCCGAGCAACTTTTTGAAACATGGGCCAAACGGAGACCCGGTTTAGCGGCCGTCACTATATGCACACACACATGCACACAAGCACACACATACACATGCATATTCTCACATATACAATTATATATATGTATTCTACTGCCTTTGTAGAGTTTAGCAGCAGCAACCAAATGGGCAGCACTGGCAACAAGTTTAGATTTTGATTTAAAATGTTGTTGCTGTTGCTGTTGTTGTTGTTGCTGTTGTCGTTGCTGCTGCTGTTGTTGTCGCTTTGGACTCCTGGCAGCAGGAGTTAGTTGAAGGAGTGTTTGCTGCTGTGGCCCCTCTGTGGCGTGTTCAAGTTTGCAATCAGAGATAAAAGAAAAACTTGCCAGCATAGGCAGTGTGAATTGGTATTTATAGGAATGTGGCTCCCTTTGTTGCTGCTGCTGCTGCTGCTGCTGCTGCTGTTGTGCATTTGCAATGAGCAACTGCAACTGCAACATGCATATGCACTGGGTTGCCATAGCAATGCCAAAGCCTTGCCATGAGTCAGTCTGGCTGGTCAAGTGGTCGTCGCTCGCAAGGGCGTCAAATGCTCAACGTTCACGTCACACAACCTATCGCAATTGAATTTGCTGTGTGCCAGCGACAATACTTTAGATACTTTAAGTGCCCGAGACAGCCGCACAGTTTCACTCACAATTCACAATAGCTCAGCACATTTTATGCTGTTCCAGAAAATTGACTCAGATGTGTAAATTCGTGAGCCAGTAAAAGAAATACATATGGACTAAATATGTGCATATATCAGTGTGAAATACTAGACCTTAGTAAAAGTAAATATAGTTTTATTAATTTTAATATTTTTATTTAATGGGAAATTCTATATTAGATTCGCAGGCTTGGTATTTCTAAAAGTGAGTCTAGATAGAGTATAAATTATATTTTTATTAAGTAAGAATTTACATTAGAAGTTCTATATTTTGGCAGAGTTTAAGGTGAATATAGATACGAATTAAATACATTTAAAATGTAATAAATAAATCAAATAAAAATCAAATAAATTAATTGAAATAAGGAGCTTCAGCAGAGCGTATATATAATAGGAATATATATATCAAAAAGAATCTGTGTTAATTTTTAAAGATATACTTAATATAGTATATCGCATTTCAAGAAAGAGTATTTCTATAGGGCAAAAAATCAACAATTATAATGAGCTATAAATATTTCAAATTTTCGGTATATAAAATATTTTATTATTATATTTTTTTTAATTTTTAGTTTTATTGAACAAACTATTTAGAAGCGAGCATACGGACTTGGCCTAGCCCAACAGCCAGGCGCATTGTTGTTAAGACATTTGAAATGCTCTACGCAATTGCCTGCAGCGTGATTGGACAGAAAAGCCAGCTAAGGTCGGAGCACAAAATATTTAATCAACTTCTCCATTGACTCAATGGTGGTCAATGTTTTTAGCCTTAACTCAGGCTGTTTGCGCCAACCAATTGATTTAGCTCCTACATTTCGCCCATTAACCGGCGGAATTTTCAATTAAACCTGTGCTGCTATCTAAGACCTGAATCAAAGTAATCTGAACGTGGACTCTTAAGCAGTCAAACTTAATTATATATAGCATCTATATTATGCTAAGAGCTTTATTTACGAGCCATGCCAAATGCTTTGTCAAACCTAATGCACTTTTTCTGTACTGAGCAACAATTGTTTTATCTACTTTTTATGATTGTCGACAGCAACAACAACAACAATAACAACAACAGAAATGAGCACGTGCAACATTTCAAACTGGCGGCAATTCAGTTTTGACACAATTATTGCCCAAATGGGCGGTGGGCAGGGGATTTACGATATGACAGAGTCGGAGCCAGCTGCCTAATGGTCATTAGATTACAAGTTTCTTGGGCCTTTGGGCTGCCTGGGTAATTCGATTTATACACGAACATTGCCTGGCTTTGAGGGGCGCAATTATAGGCCACGCCTCTTTTATATACCCTAACAGTGAACTGCATTAATAAAGAGATAGAGCGTGTAACATACAGCATGGATAATATAACGAGGGATCAGAGTATATGTTATCGTAATCATTGATGCTAAGCCAAGCATATGGAAAGATATATGAATCTGTTATTAAGTTGTGGGAAATCTAATTTGTAAGATCTGAGCTAAATTTATTCTTTAAGTATGTCATTGACTAAACATTTTATTAATATTTATAATTCAATGAAAAGGATATTTAGGAAGTATTGTTTTAAATAAACTTAAACTATGCAATTCTGTTTCTTTCTAAAACAGCTAAAAACAAAAATATGTAGTGTAAATAATAAAAAATTGAAATTATATCTGCCGATTAACGATTATGTTAAAGTGTGCTACTCCTTTTGATTATTTTTTTAGGAGTATAATTATAGTTTATAAATCATAGTTTATATATCATTAGCTTATAAAGCATTACACAAAACCTACAATAGAAGATTTGTAAGCCAACTGAGAACTAGAACTAGAATGCGATTCATATAGATATATAACGAAGTTCAAATTACTAATTTATTGAATTGTTTAATTATTTTTTCTAATTTTAAGAGATTTATTAATTTCTATATTTTTTAAATACATAGCTTTAATTTTTTATGTAATAAGAACTGCTTTCAACTGTTTAATTGAAGCATTTGGCTGCAAATGCCGGCTGAAATTTCGGAACTTCTTCCATCCATCCAATATAAAATTCCAATTCCAATTCCAATTATGTGTTACTCTGTATGCTATTTCGTTGATTGATCCGAAAAAAAATAAAACAGGAATTCTTGAAATGCATTCGCAATAAGCTGCAAGCCGCAAGACCTCAAAAAAAAAAAAAAAAAAAAAAAAAAAAAACATTTTGTATCTGGGAAAATAAAAAGCGCTGCAGATTTTTCGTTGGCACGTGACTGTGTGCAAATACAGCAAAATATGGCAAACTAAGCAGAAGAAATAAGTTGCATTTGCTGTGCTCGACTAGAAGATACCCTGTATTCAGTGGAAACTCTGCTAAAGAACGTTGCGATTATAGTCTTTGAGCTATGTTTAAAAGTAAATTGAAAATATATCTTCATTGATTTGGAATATAAAGAAATCTGTATATAGCTCGGCTCTAAAGTTTCCCATTTGAAATCTCTTATCTGCCTAACAACTGAAAGGAAATTGACTGTGCTATCGATGCTGTTAAGAACTTCATAAAGTCAATTGCAACCCCCACTTCATGACTGTATTACCCCACAGCACTGACTACAGGGTATTAGAGTTCAGTTAACAACTTTTTGCTCTCGCCAGCTCTCCAGCTACTCCGCACAGCCAAATGGCATAACGCATGCCAGCGCGGAGTTGCCCTCGTGTTTATTCAATTTACGAGCAACTGCAGCGGAGAGGTGTTCGTTCACTCCTGCCCAGCGCCTCGTCTCAGCTCAACTGCATTGCGAGTTTTGCATAAAACAGGGAAAACTGTCGTTGTCTGCCCACACGGCTATGCCGCACAGTTTTCCACTGCAGTCAGGCACCGCTGGCCAAGCATTTATCCATGCAGGGTTCTGCGTGCTGCCAAGAAATTCATTTCACATGTTGGCTTAAATTCCAATACATTGCTCGTATTTCAAGAGCTTAGCGCGCACCCCTAGCCTCTAGCCTCTAGCCTCTGGTCTCTCTACTCTCAGCTCTTCAGCCTCTGGCCTCAGCCATTGCTGAATTGAATGAGTTAGCAAGTTTCCTTCATTCGTTTTTCATTTATTTGATTTCGAGTTGATTCGAGCATAACTCTAAATGGAATTCTGCGCAACGGAAGTTGAGTCATTTGGCACAGTGCTTCCAGACAGCTCGAAACACAGCTGAATTTGGTTCTAAGCTTGAGCAACAGGTAAAATGCTTAGTGTCTCAAATGTATAGTCGCAGGTAAACAATTTTAAATTTAAAATAAGCTAAGTCTACTCTCAAGTTGTTTAAGTGCAAGAACTGTGTTATATTATTATATATATTATAAATAATCATTCAATTACTTTTATAATAATTATTAATTTATTTATTATTATTTATTTACTTTTTCTAAGACCCTAATTCCTAATTCCTTTTTTAATATTTCATATAAATCATTTCATCATATTTCTTCTCATATCATTATTTAAATTATTACTATATTTGTATTTATTTTTATTATTTATTTATTTAATATTTTTTCTAAGATTCTAATTTATAATTCTTTTTTTTTTTTAATATTTCATATTCATTTCCTCATATGCTTCCTCATATAATTATTTAAATTCTTACTATATTTGTATTTATTTATTTACTTATAATTATTTATTTATTATTATTTATTTATTTTTTTTTTTAAAGATTCTAATTTATAATTCTTTTTTTATTATTTATATTTCATATACCTTCTCATATAATTATTTAAATTATTATTATATTTGTTACCTCTCCATTGGGAATTATAAAAAATTAATTGAAAATAATAAATTGCACGATTTTTGCATTCCATATTAATTAATTATTTTTAATAATTAGCAAGCAAAAAGCGCAATATCATTAAGCAGAAACCTACGTCTGCTTAAGGCAGGACAAGCTATACTCTGAGAAAAAAAAACAATTAGGGAAACCAATTTCTCAACCTGAAAAGCTGAAATTACTCTTCAATTTAGAGAAACACAAGCGCATAAATTCAGCCCGCAGCGAGCTGAAAAAATGGCGTAAAATAAGGCTAAAAATTGTATTTCTGATTTGCTAATGATGCTACAGTTGGAGGAGAGAGACAGAGAGAGAGAGAGAGAGAAACAGAATAAGAATGGATAAAAGAACTGAAATGAATGAAACTGCGGCCGGAACAAAGGGCTGCATAAATAAATAAGTCGAAAAAGGGCTGATTTTTGGAGCTGATGGAGCTCTGACCACAGTGGAAGGCCGTGCAGGCCGCCTCAAAGCAACCACAGCAAACAGCGCTGCAGCTAGGCTCAAGGAGTTCACCTGGCAGCAGGTGTGCTGGTGTGTGTGCATGTGTGCGTGTGTGCCTGCCTTAAATTAGCAGCTACTGTCTGGTCTGTGGTCTGCGTTCTTTTCCATTTCGCCAATAGCCGCTGGCAGCATTTGGAACATCATTAATTTTAATTTTAGCGCAGACGCGCCCTGGGGGCTAACCAGGAGAGAGCTGGCAAGGGGTTTAGGCTTCGCTGCGCTCTGGACAGTGCCATGAGTGATGGGGCAGTAGTTGAATCGTGGCGAGTGTGTCAACATTTGAGTCGACACTCGAATCGCAATTAAGGTAAATGGAAATGTTGCAATGCTGGCAGACATGACAAATTCCATTGCTCCATTTGATTGATCATCTCCGCTCATTTACTCACCTTTTTGAAGCGCCGCCGCTGCTGCTGCTGCTGCTTCTGCTGCGTGGAGGAGTGCACTGAAGCTGTCTCGAGTTGGTTATCGGCGCTGGCATCGCGTTTGCCTAGTGCATGCAGCAAATCGTCCACGTTGCGTATAAAGGGTCGTTTGCGCTCGCGTTCTGGCTCTGTGCCGTCTCCGCCAGCCCCACCACCTCCACCCCCACCCATGCAGCTGGCAATGCTCTTGCTGCCCAGACTGTTGCTACGCGAGCGGGAGCGGGAACGCGTGCGCTGCTTGCCCAGCCAGTACGCCTGATTGACCAGATTGATGTCAGCGGCGGCGGCCTGGCGAGCGCAGCGCCGCATGGCCGCTGCTGTCGGCTCCTGCTCCGCTTCCAACGGCTGTTCGCTGGCCAAATATTCGCCTGCAATGTGCACCTTGGGAGTGCTGACCAACTGCAGGCCAGTGGCACCCAGCTGTTCCGGAAATTCGTGCAGCTCGAGTGGGTAACGCGGATCCATGGGCTGGCCGGGCTGGCGTGGATACATGTAGCCATCACGCATAAACATTCTGCTGGTCGTATAGACGCGATCATCAATCTGGTAGAGGCCATCGGCGCCCGGGCCGTTGCCCCCGCCGATGATGCCGTTCCTTACATATGCAGTGGGTCGGTGTCGCACGAGCGGATTATATAAGTTGGGTTTGGGTTGAATTGGTTTCGTTTTAAAGCTTCGGCGTCGCGTCGACGACTTCATTTCATTAGCTGCCCAAGAATATGCAACGGATTTCTAAAACCAATTACGCACAAAAGTATGCAACGAATATTATTGCTGATGAATTAAAATCCCAAGCATTGGCTGAGGAAATGCCCATTTGGTGTTGCATACTTTTATGAGTAACAAATATTAAATGGCCCAACGCCATTTACATTAAGGGAAATACAAATTACCCCTTGGGTATTTATTACAAATTCCCTAGGAAATTATAAATTTGAAAATATCCTATAAAATGCATACATATATATGGGAAATTTTAATTGGGCAAATTTCAAGTTTTCCTTTTCTATTTGCACTGAGATAGTATTTTTAATGTGACTTGAACGTTGGGGTAATTTACACTTAAACAAAAACGCATGAGAAAAGACATTAAAAATCCAATTCAAGTAGGCAAAAAGGGAAATTGTTAAACAATGCATTTCCCATATTTAAATTTCATGCGCGCGAATTTCAAATCTAAAGGCAATTATAATTTAAAGTTTATATATTATATATGTATATATATAAATTTAATTGATTATTTTTATCATTTTTAAATTTTTCGCGTTACCCGATGCAGCAATTATAATTATTAGGCAATTTGTAAGTTTTAGCCGAGCGACGCGTTCGACGAGACGTTCACAACATTGCACGTTCGATTTTTTACTGAAATTGTTTGCATTTTATTGCAACAACTTTTTCTATTATTTGCTGGAAAGGTGCGCAGCTAATCCAATTAGCGAGTCGCTTGTCACAGACCTGAACTCGAGAACACTGTGCACTGTGCCCGCCTCGAACGCCCCTTGGCTGAGGCAAGGCACGGCAACTGACTAAAGTATTGACACAGTTGCTAGCTATTTAGTAGTTGGTTCGACTCGTCTTCCTGAACACTGTCCATCATCAGCCAAGAGCTGACTGAAAGCCCGTCCAAATTCTGTGCTAATCTGACAACTTGAGTTGGCTAATTAAGCTAGATTTGCGAAATTATTGGCTTAATGCCAGAGAACACACTCGTCGTGGCCCCAATTCAATGTTTAGCGTTCAGATGACAAAATGTACGGACCACTAAAAAGAATTGAAAGACACGTAATTCAATTTGACGCCCCCCATTTGATATAAACACATCGAATTGAGTTCAGTTGAATTTCAATTGTTGTTTTCACAGAGCCTTTTCAAGGTTGCCTTCACCACTGGATGGGTCGAAGACACTCGAGGAATTTCACATTCACTAATTTCCATGACACAGTTAAGCAACTATATATGCATATATCTATACTATTACTAAGCACACACTGCTAAAGTCTTGTTCGACTTTTCTTGGTTTTCTTTTCTCTCTATTTGCTCTATTTTATGCAACCTTATCACCTTATAAGTAACTTTGATTTTAGCTTTACACTTCCGTTCACGCTATATAGAAATAGAGTAGTCGTTCGATACGCCCCGACTAACAAACTTGTACTGAATGCCAGCACTTGAGCAGCAATCTACGGGTGAAGTTATTCCAATGGTCATTCATTTCGAAGATAAACCGAGAGATAACTTCCAGTCACAAAAGCCACACAAAAAATGAGCCAAGCGAATTGCGATAACAATTGGGATTTGTTTGTGTAAAGAACGTGAGCTTCTATAGAGTATATATATTTATTTATACAGATACACCCCTTTTATAATAGAGAATAAAGAGAAAGAGAAGATAGGACGACAATAGCTTTTCATTGGACAGCATCCATTGTGAATGCAATTAAGATATGCTTACATATTGTTAGCGCATCCAGTGTCGAAATAAATCCCTAAGCCTTTGTAAAACTCGCTTTAACTTGAGTTTTTTATTGGATATCAGAGGAAATATATTGAGCATAAGACGATTTTCTCTGTCGCTTATATAGTCTACATATTAATGAAAAAGATGTCGCACAGTGGAAAAATGAAATTGGTTTAAAAATGTTGATCCTTTTTGGCTTTTATGGCGATTTATATTTCAGATAATCGAAAATCAAAGTTAGCTTGAATTTTGTATTTCCCTATAAAAAAATCCCTAAAAAATACCCTTAAAGGATAACAGCTTTCTGTTTTTCTTAGTCAGTTGAATTTATATATAGTATGAAGATATGTTTGGCTTACTGAGAGGCTAGTGAATATGGAAATAAACAGCCAGACTTGCCTGGATAAGGAATTTTAAAATTCTCATGGACATCTGCTTCCATAAACTCAGCTAAGTAGATACAAAATATTATAAATAGTATAGTATATTATTATATTATTATATGAACACCTGTATCTCATGTCTTTTATGGAATATTAACTCTGCTTCTCATATCCAATTTATCCCAATTAAATCACAATTTCACTCAAATGCAACTCGCACGTATTTCCAAAAATGATGATTATGATGAAATGATCGCATGGAGCATACGATATTTCTATTAATTAAAGTGTAGAAGTAAAGCATTCACATGGATGCGATCTGTTTTCTAACTTATTTACAGCATATATATATGTACATACATATGTATGTTTGTGTATCTAGAAATTTGATAAGAAATGGCTTCGTTTACTTACAAAAAACTCATCCTCGATGACCGGATCGGCGAGCATCTCAATGGCTTCGGTCATGGAGCGGCAGGTGCGATTCGTGTTCTTCTTCTTCTTGAGCTTGCGCCCCAATGTGGCCGCATCGCTGAAGCGATGGAGCAGCTTGTCCCTTTTGCGCACCGCCAACGGACTGGCCGTGGAGCTGGCATGGCACAGCAGGGACGAATAGCCACCATTGGTGGAGGATATGGTGCCGGTGTTGGCATAGAAATTCTGCGGTTGGTACTGAGCCGGTGCAGTCAGCGTGCTGTTCGAGCCGATCTTCTGTATGAGATTGTACTCAGACTGCGGATACTTGCTGGCTATTATGCTGGACGCATGCGAGGAGTCTGTGGACTGCAGCGATGCCTTCGACGTCAGCTGTGGCTTGGGCGGCGGCGGCGGCGGTGGCTCCTTCATGAGCGCCACACGACGCGGTGCCGCACGCGGTATGGTGGCACAGTGGGTCGGCGAGTTGTCGCCGCCGCCTCCATAGCTAACCGCACGACGGCTGCGATCGTTCTCCTTCTCTCTGCAATGGGAAAACGAAAAGCATTTTGTTAGATTATGAACGGGAAAATTTCGTGAGGCAGAGCTGAGGACACGGCCCACCTAAAACAACGCCGTTGCATGGGCGGACTGAAGAAGCAGTTGGGCGCCAATGGCACAAAATAGCCCCACTGTGGGGCCGCCTCTGGCCCATCATGATAGATGCCCAGCTGCGGTGTCAGCTCCCTGGAGTGGCTGCCCGCGGCACGCAGAGCTGGCATCGAAACGCGCTGTGGTGCATAGCGATTCTGCCGTTGGTGCTTGTGGTGGTTGTGCTGGTGATAGTGATGGTGGTGCTGTTGGTGCTTGCGATAGATGTGGTGCTCCATGGAGGATGTGGTTGTTGCATCCGAATCCAGCGTGCAATCAGACTGCAAAACATTCTCGAGCGTGCCATCGCTCGACTCATCTCCGTCATCATCATTACTATTACCATTGCCATTACAATGGCCATTAGCAATTCCATTGCCATTTCCATTACCATTTCGATGCGCCACATCATTATCATCATGCTCATTATCATCATCGTCATCGCTGGAGCACTCCGGCACCGTATAGCAGGTATAATCGATCTGAGACATTGCTCTCAAATAGTTTACAATTTTTTGGCACTTTTATCACACGTTTCGTTGCTCTCATCGGCAAACTTTTATTTCTTATTGTCTTTCACAGATTTTTAATTAGCTCACGACTTTTTTGCTTTTCCATTTGATTCTGATTGTTCTGGTTTTTTTCGTGTTTCTACCTCTGACAAATGTTAAATGACAATTTCACGTTGTTTTCGTACACATGTACGTAATTACTCTACAAGCTTGTTCCGACACATTTCGTGCTCGACTGACTTTGTACTACTAAGAGAGCGAGAGAGCGAGAGTGAGAGAGGGGGAGAGGGGGAGACTGAGAGAGACTGGCCCACGCATTCATCATGTGTCATGTCTCGACTCTACCCCTAAACTCTTTCCCAGCTGCCACAGAGCTCCGCTCTATTCTATTTTAGTCTAGTCAAAAACTGTGTCCAGTGGACGCAATTAAAAGTCGTTTTGTGCTCGAAAAGTTGCCTTAATGAGGTGCCGAACGGAAGCGCACAGCAATTGTCTAGCCTAGTTGAGATGTTTAACTATCTGAAAAGGGTCCAGCTGGCTTATAGAACTCCCCCTCCTCAAATAATAAGCTGCATTTACCAAATCAAAGTTCAACGTCTAGCCAGACGCCACTAATTGTTCGATGTAGAGATATAATAAAGTGCTAAGCAATTACGAGGGAACTTTATATAAAATAAGAATTCTTCATAGTAATTTGTACTAAAAATAAAAAATTAGCAATTTGATTTAGTTTATAATTCCTATAAATTCATAGAAAGCATGTATTTATTCATATGAATAAATTGAGTTAGATAATGCAGTTTCATATGAATAACAAAGTTATTTATTAGTTAAATTTTCCACGAAATGAGAAATCAAGAATCTATTCATTTATTTTTCAATTGTATTATTGAATAGAGTTGTTTTTTAACAACTGAAATTCTGTTGGTTTCAGAGCTCCGAGTTTTTAAGCTTCTTTAACTCTAAAATCTTTTGATTTAAATCTAAATCTAAGCTCGCAAAAATGAAATATTTATATTTATGGTCTTTAGGGTTTTCTGTTACTGCTGTTGACTTAAGCTGCCAGTTAAAGCTCCTGTTGAGTCAAGAGACAACGTGCTAAATGGTAGCTGGGAAATACATTTGAACCGAGGCAGAGTTCATTAAGAATTTATAGGAAAGCAAAAGTGTCAACAGTGAGATCCATCAACAAAGCAATTAAGATGTCAAACGGCAAAACGAGCCACACGAACCCAGTGCAGTCAGCCAGCTCCGTCTCCGGCTTTCAGCTCCGGGCTCGCCGCCGGATCGCCCTATCCACTTGGGAGTGAACGGACTGAGCACGGCCATCATCAACATTGCGAAGAGTTTTTTTTTCATAATAATGATGATGCAAAAAGCGCCGCCAGTGACAGTGAGCCACAGCGCCAGCCAGAACGCAGGCACTGGGTAAATGCATTGGCGGTGCGACGTACTGACATAGCGACAGATGGTGTTGGCAGACAGGCGACATGGGAGACACGCAGCCAGCCGGATATGGCAAGATTACAAGGGATTGTCGCTGCTGCTGCTGCTCTTGTTGTTGTTATTGTTGTTGTTTTGTGTGTTTATGGTGATTTTATTGTCGCAATTATTTTTAAATTTGCGCAAATGAATAGAGCAGCATATTGGCAAATGGGCTTGATTAATGTAAAACTGTGCATAAAGAAAAGGAATCACTAAAAAGGGCACGAGGGAAAAGGGGAAACAGTTGCAGACCGGAAAAGAGCTGGAACCGCATTAATGATGCCATGAGAGTATTAAGTAAATCTTCAAAGCTACATTTCATCAGAGAGTATTGAATGCAATTCAATTTTGCCATTATAAACAATGATAATGAATAAAGGTAGAGCGTTAGAGGAAGAGCGATAAGCGAATGAAGTGGAGAAATGTAAGTATTGATAAACACTCAATCAAATTGTCATCAAAGCAAAGCGAAATAATTCGTGTCTAACGTAATTCATTTAACAAAAACGGTAATATGACAGTAGAAGTATATTAAGTGAGAGTCTTCCGTATTACACTTTGTTTATCTTTACTGAATCGAATAAAAAATCTAAGCCAAATGATGGAATCTTTCTTCAACCTATACACATAAAAAATAATGCAAATTTGACTGGGAACTCTTCTATATGTATTATATATTTTATTTGAAATAATAATAAACAAAGAGCAGTTTTCATGATCCACATTTTGTATACTTATGTATGTATATAGATGACGCAATTTTAAGACACACATTCAACTACATGAGACGCATATATTCAAGTAATAATATATTCAATATATGTGGCAATTTTGAATAAGTTGAAAGGCATATCTGTATATATACATAGACACAGTTATATCTAATTGATTTTGAATATAAAAGTTCAGTTTTTAATTCATTTTTCCACATGAGTTGGTCTTCACATAATTAGCTAACAAGTCACACTTCACATTTGTATATATTTATATATATATATATTTCTCAAAAAATTATTTATTCTAAATTTAGTAATCGCTCACTAATTGTCTGATTGCACTTCATATACATATATAAACATATACTACATATATGCTTGCTTTAGTTTTCACTCATTTTTACACAAACTTGGACAACAATTCGTCCATTCAACTAAAAACCACATAAATAGAGCGGCATAAAAGGCGCAGCAAATCTCTCGAATTATTCACGTTTTCTTCTTGTTTTTTTTTTTTTTTTTACAGATTTTGTCCTATCGAGAGCAGCTCGACTAGAATAAATGCGCTGACCGCCGGCAATTTTGAAACTGAACAGCGAGAAATTTTGTGGCTGGGAAGAGCTGAAGAGCGGCGGCACACACCCCCGGAGGAGACGGCATGCGCGACAGACTCATGCGAGGTGGCAAATGCGCCCGAAAGAGAACAAACAGAAAAGAAAGAAAAAACAATGTTGCCGACGCAATTGCCTAAAAGATTTCAGACCGAAATAAACAAAAAAACAAAAACAACAACGAAATGTGGGCAACCAAATTGCAAATGGCATTTGAGACAATTTTACTGGATAACTAGGCGCATGAGTGTTTTTTTTTTTAGTTTTTGTGTGCGTGTGTGAAATGTCATGCGAAATAAATGTCAAACCTCTCTCTCTCTCTGTCTTTCTCACTCTCTCTCACTCTCCCTCTCTGAGTTCTCTTCCCGTCTTGGCAGCATGAAATTGCCGTGACTCCTGCTTGCTTAAAAATAAACACTGTCTGCTGCTCCAGGGCGAAGAAGAGCAACCATTTCCACTTGTCACGCATGCAGTCGCTCGCCCGCTCACCTCATTGTTGTTGTAGTTGTTGTCGACGAATGTGTGCCATGGTTTGGCATGGTTTATTGACATCTGTTTGCCTGCAGCCACTTGGCAATTGGTGTGATTAATCAGAAGTGCAGCCAACTGCCAAAGCCATTCAAGCGCCTCTCGGCTGCTGCTGCTGCTGCTGTTGCCGCCTCCTTCACTTTAGCTCCTCTGCCTGCTGTAGTTGCATTATCAATTACACTTGTTAATTAACAGCTCGATGCAGCACGACCATGGATTAACCCGCATCTCCAATCCAACCTCCCAATACTATTTCACCCAATGCAGGGTGACGATGTGTATTTGATAACAATTGCATGTCGGCAATGCCGGCGCACAATTGCAATTAAATCAGTTCTAAACGGGCGTTCACTGAAGCCATTTGCTGTTGCTATTCTCTCTGCTCTTTCTTCATGCTCCAGCCATGCTGGCTGACTGTCCAACTGTCCGCCTGGCTGCTTGTCGGGCAACCAACCGGAAGGCGTGGCGCTTATATGGGTTGCGAATACCATAAAAATTAATTGAAGCAATGGGAAGAGATCTTCCAGATTAAACCATGCGACGCTGACTATGTGTGTCTGTGTGCACACGCTATATATAGACATGTGCATAGCATCAGTTGATAGGGTTTGAGAGCACTAGTACTTATGCTACAGTTGCGTGCAGACAATAATGCGATACCCTGGAATTGGTTTACCCAATGATTGGCATTCCAAATGTCAATTTTGTAAGCAATTAAATAGATGATTTTATGAAACATTACTTTATAATACAAACAAAAATAATAATTTTTTTTTTTTTAATATTAGCATGAGAAGTCTGTTTTGATTTAAAAAATATCCCATTTATAAAAAAAAAATAGTAAAAATTATTTAACAATATATTTATAAAATTTCCCCTAAAACACATTAGTTTTGCAATTACTTTAATATTGGTATTTACAATGGAATGTACTTCCCAATGTCAGACCAGAATAGTCAGAATAGTCTAGAGTATTATAGAGATGTTTCTATGTAAGCGAATAGCTACTTTAAATCTTTACTATTCTATATTTTATTGAATCTTAACATTCAATTTGATAAGCCTCATTTGCACTCCCAGCGAAACTCTGCTCACACTTAAAATACATAAATGATATGCAAGATATAAGCCCTCTAGAAATTCCGCTCAAAATATTTCGCTAAACCAAAAAATTCATAAAATATTAGTTGTCATACCACATGCCGCTCACTAAATATCGAATGACCAAAAACTGAAAAAAAAACACGCATCAGTTAATTAAATTGATCGTTTAATTGCCTGACTGATCGATACACATCTTTTGCCAATCTTGACAATCTCGATTGTGAGACTCGAAGCAACTTCCCAGATGCTACCTGGCGCAGTTTAGGGCAATTTCGCAAAGCGTGATTTATGGTCACCGAAATGTAATTAAGTGACATACGAAAAAAATAAAGTTAAAAAACAATCTCTTGGGCTCGTGCCGGCAGAAAAAAAAATAATAAAAACCAGCGCCCAGAGGCAAGACGTAAAATTTATTTTTACTGTGGCAGCAACTGCTTGTCACCATAATTATAGCCACAGCTTAGCGTTTGCCACTCTCTCTCTCTCTCTCTCTCTCTCTCTCTGTTTTTATTTGCCTCTCTCGCTCTCTGTGCCATTGTCTGGCGGATTTTCCACTGCGTGTGTGTTTTTTTCTTTTTTTTTTTTTTGCTTCATTCATTTACGAGAATTTTCCCACTCAGCTGCACGTTTTGGCAGCTGTGAAAGGGCTGCTAATAATAAAGAGCAGTACTTAGTTGTTGTTGTTGTTGCTGTTGTTGTTCTTGTTTATTTTATGATTATTAATTTTGGTCGTTGATGTTATTTATAGTGACAGATGCAGGGCAATGTGTTTCCTTGCAGCAGAGCTCCCCCTACCCAAATACCTAGAGCATGTTTTGGCTGCCAGAGCAATTTTAATGGCCAGAAACTTTTAGTGATGCTCCATCCAAAGCAGACAGACGCACCAGCATTGGCCGCATTATTTAAACACGTTTCCAAAATATATATAAATATATACATATATATATATTTTTATTCATATAGTTTTCGTTTTTGGAACATTTTAGTTTCATAAGTGCTGTCTACAGTTGATTTATTGTACTTACAGCCATGATTTATGTACGGGGAAATGGGAGAGGGTGGGTCGCTTAATCTGAAGAATCTTTTACATTGTGCCACAATGTATAGCTCAAGATTATTTATATTTAGAGAAAATTTAAGTGATTGCTGTTTAATGGACGATTAACCAGTTAATAGTATTTTGGTGTAAGTGGCAAGGCTGAAATCTGTGAAGAAGCCAAGAGAATTCTCATTGGAAATATAAATCAATTTTCTTACGCTAACTCCATTTTCATTTGCCGCACACAAATAACTAACTGCATAAATTATAAATAATTAACAACTCATGATTTGATATAAAATCTTGGCAACTTGAAATATTTGAATAAAAGCCATCCTAAATAGCCCTAGCAAACAAGTTTTACCAATTGATCATTACGATATGAGGTTCATTCACCGATGTCGGCTTTCATTCCTGCTGCTTCCACATTTTTGCTCATCATTCATCTACATTTATAGGAAGCGAATTGTGTTCGCAATTAGTGTGTCAAATTTAATGTCAATTGGGCCACGTGCCAGTGGATATTAAATGCTGTCAACAAACTAAATGAACTGTAATACTATACTCAGCTGTTGCCGTGAGGCTCACTTTTTTTCTGGTCTCAGCCGGCCTGCGAACAAAATTAATAATAATTTGTGCTCGTCTTCCCCTGTTTTATTTTATTATTATTATTATTTTTTTTTTTTGTGAAAAATTTGCATCGTCTGCTCCACGGTTTCGAGTCATTTCATTAATTGCCTCATAAAACTCAACTGCAAATTGCAACTGCAAGTGCATCAGCGGCAGCGGCAGCTGCTGCCGCTGCTGTTCTTTGTCTTTTACCTCTGTCTCTATCACTCTCTCTCCGTCTCCTGCGAATTCGTGTTAAAAGGTTAAAGCCATTTGACATCGTTCATTAAATTATGTTGCATTCCAGTTATGCTGATGATGTCTTGGGCTAGAATTTAAGCATCAGCTGAGTGAATCAACCCAACAGAATAAGTTTCTTAATTGGCAACCATTTAAGTGCAGGTGCTGCAAAGCTCTCAAACTTCAGCAGCACATAAAACTTATGTGCAGATAATTAATTTTAGTACTTTTCTTAATTAAACTTAATTATGACATAATCTGCTCTGAGAATCAGAATATGTTAAAGAACGAAGAGGATGTTAATATTCAGATTTACTGGGAGAGGATAGCAGAGCATCAAAGACTGTTTCCTGCAGAAGCCATCGTATTTTAAGAGCGGCAGTTGACATCGATTTTTATGATATTTATATTTATATATACTTTTATTTCACTCTATTCTTCACAAGCCGACGCTTGTAGTTGGTGTACTACAATCAATTATCATTTTGAATGCTGTAGCTGTGAGTGCATTGACAGCTCTTAAACGGCCTCTAAGCTAACTATATATGCATATTATGGGTATAGCATAGAGTAGAGAGCATAGAGCCGCACACAGCAATAGTCAGCGGCGCTTGCTCGCTTTTTGGAGCAAATTGTGAAAGCTTAATATAATAATAAAACATATAATCATATAGTTTCCCAAATTAGTTCTCATTAACTTTAATCTATACACAAAATCTAGATAAAGCAGCTTCCTCGTAGCTCAGCCTATAATTCTTTGAAGCTACAAATGAAAAGAGAGAGTATTTTCGATCGTTAAGCTCTACAAAAGAAACTACACAAGAAAAGATTTTTCTCACATGAAGCTCAAACGAAACTCATCAATGCTATGATTATTCAGTTATCGAGTTTCCCATCAACTTTGAACAATTGCTCTCACCAGCAACGTCAACGTATATCTACCTATCTATCTATCTATCTCTATTTATATATAAATGCTGGTATTGATTTCACATAATGAGAAAATCTTCAAGGGCTCCATGGCCGAGGGCATTGAAATTATAAACTTGAAAGGCTTTTGACGAAAGGTTTCTGCATGTAGGAGGCCCCGCAGCGCCTTTGTCTGCGATCATCGTATAATGGGGTGTGATAATTACATGAGTACCTTAAATTACTTAAGTGAATGCAATTGATACTGGACTGAAATAGTTTGAAATAGCTCGAAAACTGAACATTTAACGAAAGTAACTCACGCAGCGCAGCTGCCACTCGTCTTGATGCTGTCACACTAATGAAGAAGAACTAAAAAACGATAAGCAAAAGCCTCTGCTTAATGTAGACATCAAGTTTTATTATGCATTCGTGTGGCAATCAGTCAAACCCGTATTCATTAAGACCTGCGCACCTCAAGGTTGTTTCTATATTTTGAATGCACCATCACATCATCTATCCCAGCTCTTAAAGTGCAAATTTTTCATTTGTGTATAATTAAAAAATTATTATTTTTTTTTTATTTTACACATTTATATAATATTTAAAATGCTGTTGCGACGAACTCATGCAAAAAACTGCTAAAAAAAACATGAGGGACCAAAATGGAATGGAAAAAAGAAGAAGAAGAGTTGCAAGTTGAGCTGTCAAAAACTTTGCGAATCGCTTGACACGCAAACGTCAAAAGTTTTAGGCAACAAATTTTGCAGACAGTTTGTTGTGTGAGGTAATATTGACATAACTTGATAACAAAATAAATATATATCTTGCTTATGTATTCACAATAATTAGTTATTAAAATAAACAAGAGTTAACAGGAAACTCAAGGTTTGATTGAAAGGGTTCAATTAAAGTAGGCAGAAAATGGAAAGAGAATAACAAAGGCAGCTAGTCAAAAACTAGGTACAATTAGTGAATAACTCTATTTCAAATTCCCTTATGAAAAATTGCCCTTAATGAGCAATTATTTACTAACAATTCAAACACCTAATCCCAGCACTACACGATTAGAGAATTAGTCTAACTTTAACTAGTAATAGGGAGCTCGCTTTGTATATGTAAAGATATATTTTATACTCTGACAATTCACGATTTTACCCGAATTGTTTGCCATTATTATATTCATGCAGCCCAATTAAAAAATTAATAAAATATTCCAAAATGTTGCATTTAACTGAAAAGTCAAAGTCTTAGCTAAGTCTTGGTCAAAAAGTCATATTACTCGAGGATGAAATATAGCCTGCACTCGCTCTAAAAGTAATTGTCGGCAAATGTAAAATGCGAAATAAAGAGCGAATTCCAAGAAATTAACCAAGACACTAGCCAAATGGGGGCACACACTACTAAATCAAAAACTGCAAGAGCTCTGCTGCAGCTTGCAGGCAAAATTGGCCCCAATTGCAGTATTAAAAAAAATACAAAAAAGAAAAAGAAAATGCTGCGCTTTACAACTAGCGACTGCTCTTGGGTGTAGCTACCAGGAAATGGACAAATTGGAGCCAACACAGCTCAGTTCAGACCAGCTCAGCTCAGCACAGTAGAGCACAGCCCAGAGATTGAGTCATAAAGTTATGATTCGCGTATTCGCTGTGACTCCAATGGGAGCAATCAGTGTTCCCAGTTTTTGATTTGGCCATCACGAAATGGCCAAAAGCTACGTCAACCAGACTAGAAGCAATCGCCACACTCCACTCGCCGCCGTACACTATAAAAAACCAGTGGCAATTTAATTTGCACAGCGAATGGATCGTAATTATTTCAGAGCTTATGGGTCTCTGGTACGTCAACCGTTTCAGCTAATTAGCCAGTGCTATAGGGCACGATGTCTATGTGGCTCTGGGTGCGGCTCTCTTTTCTCTCATTTCCTTTTATAGTTTTCATTGTGCTTTTTACTGATTTCGGGCCGATTGTCTTGTCTAATGACGCAAAAGTTCAGAGTTAATCAATTGCAAGACAATTAACCGCAAACATTTTGAACTCTGCTGCTCGGACCAGAGGCCAACGCAATTAGTGAACGAACGCAGCCAAGAAGCCAATGGCAGACGCCAAAGCGGAGCAGCTGCTCCAACCTCCATAGACTCCGACTATAGCAACGGCATCGGGAACTGAGCATCTGCGGCGCGTGTTGCCAATTTATCTTGAGCGAGTGCCCCGCCAGGCTGAAAGATTTGTAGCTCAGCTGCTGCGTTGACTCACTGCCTTGTGCAGCTAATCCTGTTTTTGTGTCAGCTTGAGTTATTACCCAAATGCGCTGCCCGCCTTTCGGCCTGGCCATATGAAGATCAACAATAAGCGATCTTAGTCTAAGCCTTCATTTACACAATGAAAAGAGCTTCGCTTCGAGTTTTAGTAGTAGTAAGGATATATATTGATATATATATATATAATTTTTTGTCAGTTTACTTACTCCCTTTCTGAATCTCCAGTCTAGAGCCAATAAAAATGGCTCGTTCATGTGAAAAGCATAGTAAAATATCTATATTCATTTTGAATGTAAAACATATGTAAAACATTTTCAATTCAAAACTCTGTTTAAGCAATAGCGGAACTTACATTTACCCGAAATTTACCTAAAAATAAAAATATTTTCTTTTTGAAAATGTTATTTAAACTAAAAATGAACTTGTTTAAGGCTTTACTACTGTACATAATACTTGAAACCGTTACTAAGTAGTAACATTAAGTAGTTATCGGTATGAATAATCTATAAAATATCGAACTTTTTTCCTGGTAGCATCATTCTTTAAAACCTTAATAAAATCATTTATAAGTACAGATAATTTAACAAATTTTTGCAACAAATCATATATAAGTATTATTAAAATAAAGTAAAAAAAAAAAAAAATTAAAATAATATGAAAAGCAAATGAAAAATTTACACTTATAAATTTAACATTAATTATTATTTTAACAAGATTTTGCAACTATAAAATATATAAAAAAATTAAAAAAAAAAAAAGAAATAAACCACGTATAAATGCAAGCATATACCCACCACAATTTTGAATGCTTAATACTTCCACAAAACTTTATCCACACACATTCATAGCTTTAGACACGCATATAAATTTGAACGAGAGTATTGATTTGAAAGCTCCTTCGCCATGGCCCGCCAATGATATGTAATTTTCAGTAGCGCCCATCCAATTTGTAATTTGTGGAAGGCATACAAATTTCGCCATAACTCAGAGTTGTATACACAGCTCAGAGCTCAGAGCTCAGAGCACACGGCTTGCCAGCTTTGTTTACCTGGCTTTGCCCGGCCAAGTTGCTTTGTTTATAACTGGTTCAAAGTTGGCACGTATTTGGCATATATAAATAATAATAAAAACCATCGAAAAAAGAAGGTTTACACAGACTCACACACACACACACACACGGAGACAACTTGTTTATCTGCCGTTTCAGCTGTTTGGCAGGCAGCAGCGTCTGCGTCTACCTGCCCCCGTTTTAGGAGCTGTCTTTCTCCCGATGCCATGGCAAGTCCTGTCCGTTCCCCAAAATGCTTGACAGCCAGCGCCAACAGCTGTCGTGCCAGTTAGTCTCTATCGTGTAGCCCCTTTGCTTACGCTCGACCGGGGGAAGCGGAGGAGGCGGGCTAGGTGCAAAGTTTCGCAATGCTCCCTAACACTGGAGCATTGCATGTTGGCTAATTTCCATGCAGAGCTACCAATGCTGAAGCCGCCTGGCTGCCTGCCAGCGGTTTATAGTTATGTTGTCCTCTCGCCGTCTATTATGATTCCGTATAGTTTTCTGTAAGCTCTGGAAATGCTAATGCTTTGGTCAGATTTCATGACTGCTTTTCAAAATGCTCCACGTGCATTTCCTACTCATATGCTAATTTCACACATATTCAAACGCTCTCTGAATTTTAAGTGCTGCAACTAACAATTTGGCTGGGCTCATTATTAGAGGCATTGCCATATTACTGTACTTCCATGGCAGTTGGCCCATTCTGTGTTTCTTTTTTTTCTCGTTTTTATTTTGGGGTCATTGGAGTGCGGACGCCCCTTATGCCTTGCTCCCAATTTCAATAATGAAAATATGGTAATTTATGTGTCAAGTGAGCTTGCGAACTGAGACTCGAAGCCGTAAAGTCAACGCCCAGATTTTGACTGTTTTGCATTTTGGCCCAACTTGGCCAAGGCCCAGGCTCGTGCCAAGCGCTGCCCCCGTAGGCGACGTTTTGTAGTTGTGAAAGCCCAATCAGAACTCCGGTCTAGTTGTTTGTGCCAATAAAATGGCATAAAATGCATTTATTAATGGATCATAATGACTGCAGGTGGGCTACAGGAGATTAGCTTTTGCAAGCCGACGATTTATTGCCCTTGTTATCATAAAGCATTTGTATTACATATTTCCGATAGTACTGATAAAAAGAAGGTATTGTTTGTGAAGCCAAGTTTCTAAGCAGTTGCTTTCTAAAGAGTGTAAATATATAATAAAGAGAAATGGCTTAAACTGATTCCTATTAGTTTTACTATAAATTATATATATTTTAATATATATTGTAATAAAGGTAAATGTTTTTTTTTTTACTAAATCTCAATATTAAAAGATGAAATTGAGAGAGTTTGTGTATCGCTCTGCTCTGTTATTATATTATATATATATTATTTTATATATATTATATGGCAAGCATGCGAATTAAAGGAGTTTCATTTCTTCCAGCAATAGCTATGTTGTCCCCTTTAAGCAAAATAATCGAATGCAAATTTTCCTGTTCATTAAATCTGCAAACGTTTAATGATATAGTAATCAGAGACTTAATGAAGACTATTCCGATAAAAACTTAACAATCCTAAATTTCCATATGAAAAGGCGAAATACTGGGAGAATTATCAAAGCAGCTTTCTACATATATACGGAGTCTCAACTCATATCTTCTCTATTGGACAACTTATTCCATAGCATAGACAGGGTATCCTAGTTAAGGGTATATAAATAACAATTCCAAAAAATACATAAAAGTAGGCAGTGGAGTTACGCCCACAAATTGAGCAAGTCGCTCGATCACACTAAAAGCGCGCTGAAATATCTGCGTTTTCTTCAGCTTAAGCTTAGTTTTTATTCCCCAATTTGTTTTTTTTTTTTTTTTTTTGGGCGTTTCGCTGTTGCAACTGCAATCTGATAAACATAAACGTTTAATTAGAGCGCTAAATGCATTTTTTAATAGTCATAAAGCGAGAGAAAAATAACACTTTTATTGCCTTTTTCACATATTAATTTATCTTTGTGCAGTATTTATTGTTCGACTTTAGTTTGTCAACGCGCGCGACTGACAAAACAAAAAAACAAAGGACTTAGGTGACAAACTTGTTTCTTTGTTCAGTTTAGATTATTTGTTGTTGTTGCTGTTTTTTTTTTATTGACTGCCAGCTACTCCATGAATTTTCATAAAAGAAAAGCCTTTGTTTTGCTTGATTGCATTGAAAACGATTCAGTTCGCATCTGGCTGGCTCCGCTGTGATTAATGATCGCTTAATTTATTTCTTTGAGAAATATCATAATTAAATTCAGTTTAGCAAACATTTATTTAAGAGTTCCGCTAGCTGAGATTCAATTAAAAACCGGATACATTATTCTCAATAAATTAATATTCTATACAAAAATGTCGGTTTCAGGTATTTAGTTAGTCGAACTTAAGCTTTGAGTGAATGGCGAGGTTAGATATTAAAGGGATCTAAAATTGGATTATATATGTGATATATTTCCTATACTCAAGCAATATTGAACCTTAGGAGATTCGAATCATCCAACTTTTATATAATATCATATAACATCTTTCATATGAATATTACAAAATATGATTTGGGTTAGTCAATCATTTTCTTTGTTTCTTTTCCCATCACATTTAGTACAGCATATTGACTTTTAGTAGTTGCTCAGATATTTTTTCCTCAAGCTTGACAATGCGCAACGTTGCGAAGTCGATCTTTAGTCGCTTAGCCTTAAGCTATTTATAAACTGTATTTATTGGTTCGTCATTTAATAGTTTTTGTTTCTTTTTAGTATATTTTTGTTGTTATGTTAAATCCATAAGCAGACGACCGTTTGATATTTTCAGTTAACACCGAGCGAGCAGCTTAGCCAGTTACCAAATGAAGTTGCCAAAAGCGAACAATAACAAAAACTCAGTAAAGAAAAAGAAAAAGAAAAAGAAGAGAAAACCAAACGAATCTCAAGCTCAAATAAAGCTCCTCTTTATATTTAAATGGCTGTCTTCTTTATTGTTATTTTAATCGGCTGGTATGTCGAAAACACGTAATAGCCGTCACTGGTTACACCTGTTTCATCGCGTTGAGCACTGTTACATCGTGTAATGATATGCCACCAGCGCATACAACACCCGTAGATGATTCCTCTTGCCAAAAGTTCATCAAACGCTGAGGCATGCAACAGCAGCAGCAACTGCAACAGCAACTGCAACTGCAACTTCGACGGGTGTCCAACTACTTATTATTTGCAAAGCTTTTGATGTTTGCTTGGCCGACTGATAAGTGGCAATAGAGTCGCAACGGGCTAGGCCAAAAAACTAATAACAGTTGATTGGTTTTGCTTTTATTCCTCAAAGTGAAAACCCCCGACAACAACAACAACTCAAATCCTGAAATCTTTTAAATATCAGCAATTAAAAACTCACTTCAGTGAAAGTCTTTTTGCACATGGATTTTGCGTAGGAAATTTCGCAATAAATTGCACAGCAAAAAAAAGTGTTCAATATTCACACGATTCATATGAGTGCGTGTGTGTGTATAAATGCGTTACAGTAAAGCTAAAAGAAGACGAACATCACAACCACGCGACTAATTGTCATCCAGTCGTGCGTTTGTTGACTCTTCGTCTTCATTTGCATACCTGAGCCGCTTCACTCTGAGCCACTTTTTGTGTTACCGATAAGCCCAAAGCGAAGATGACGCTTAAGTAAAAATAAATAAATAAAAGAGTAGTAAACACTCACAAAAACAAGCTCCGATTTTGATATGGCGCCTATGAAAGTGAAATCAAAAAGAAAGCGTTTCATTCGCTTCATTAAGTTGTAGGAGTTCAAATTATGCGCATGCATTTGATAATGATAATGATGACGATGATGTTTTTATTTATGGCCAAGTCGTTTGCATTAACAGCTAAGCAGTCGGTTGACTTTTAAACCGAGTTCTGTTTAGCATACGGAAGAGACGAGTGGGCGACGCACTGTCAACAGAGTTAATGGGATAATACTAAATAAAGTCGTTGCCTCAGTTTCATATGGACAGGCTAATAAAAGGCTTTGCATGTAAGCCAGGATTTAGCAGTTTTAATGAAGCAACACAAAGACCAATTCATTAGAGAAATTCAGCTGTGTCTTGGCGTTGTTAACAAATAACTGTTAATTAACTCGACAATCCCAAATTGTGGGTGCAATATTAATTAATTTCATTTAGCCATTTATAGATGTTGGACATTTCATTAGGAGACGTACATATACGCATTTCATTTCAAAAATAAAAGCGATTTCGCATTAGATAAGCGCGAAAACTGAAATGATGTTCATATTCATAAACGAACCCATTTAAGGCAACTTTCATTAGAAAGTTAAGCGAGCCATATTTGATATACCATGATATGATGTTACTTCCCAAGTTCGTTGTCTAAGTCTTTTGTTCTGCTTAAAGAAATTATGCGCTTGTCTTCCCGTATACGTTTTGCTTGCTATCCCATGGGTAATTAATATCTTATGGGAAGTTAATTAAGTGTCGTTGCCTGGCTATAGGATTGCAATATTTTTTATGCAAGAAGTGATGTCAGCAGCGAGCAAACAAGTTTCCAGCACAACAACAAGTGCTGCCAAGAAACCAAAAAAGTGTTGTCCACACACACATGCAGCAAATGCAACTACAACTGCAACAACAACTACAGCCACAACTGCAACATGAATGTCATAATTATTTATAGTCATTAAACTTTAAGAAGCAAAATCTCGACCACAAATCAAGAGCTGGACAGGCTGCTTGGCTACAAAAAAATATTATCGAAAAATCAAAAAAAAAAAAAAATATGACCGCAGCGATAAGGAAATTATGTATTAAACACATCAACGATTCGACGGGCTACATGATCCACAAAAAAAAAAAAAAAAAAAAAACACAAAAAAAATCGAACGAACGACGTAAAAAAAAATTACCATTTAATGTTGGAAAAAAGTTAACAAGTTGCCGGTGTCAGCAAAAACTGCAAGATCTGCCACACCAGCCGATTTTGGCGGCTGTTTAACTGAATTAAATATTGCGCAATCTGAAGCTCTGTGTGAGTGTGTGTGTGTGAGAGAGTTAAAACTCGCCCGTGTTCATTGGCCATATAAATGGTAACAACTGAGGCGATCATTGAGTTGCTTGTTGTTGTTGTTGCGCTTGTTGTTGTCCAATTGGCGTCCACAAATGGTTTAAATGTGCTCATGACCGCAAGTAATAAAATAATTAAAAAAACACAAAAACAAAAACATGCTGCATAATTCACACTTACATCCGAACGGGTTTCCATGACTAGCATGAAAAGATAAACTTGGCTCATGCTGACTGTGTAATCATGTTAATACTTGTCTTGAGCAAGCAGAGAAATGAGAGCAGGTGCAACTTTCTATATGAACTACAATTATTAAGTGCTACTTCATTGAGCAGAAGTTTACATAGCAATATCTATTTTGAGCTGAGCATAATAATAACTTAAATACAATTGCCTTTAGCTTCCATCAGAGAGCTAAATACGAGTCTAAACTGACTCGAGCATTGACAGCAAAAAATTCGAGTATAAAATAAATATTTTGTGAATGAAAATTTACTATTATAAGTTTTTATACCCTGATCCCATTAAAAATGGGAAATCAGGGTATAATGGTTTTGTGAAAAGTATGTAACAGGCAGAAGGAGGCGTGGCAGACCCCATAAATTCTTGATCAGGGCGACGAGCTGAGTCGATATAGCCCTGTCCGTCTGTCCGTCCGTCCGTCCGTCCGTCCGTCCGTCCGTCCGTCCGTATGAACGCCTAGATCTCAGAAGATATAAGAGCTAGAGACTTCAAATTTTGTATGCATACTCTTGTATACCATACGCAGTACAAGTTTATCTTTTTTTTCGATAACTCGTCCGATTACTTTTTTATCGCGAATAATCGATAAATTGATTTTGTTTATTCACCGTAATTTTAATACTTTTAGACCTGGAGACTTCATATTTGCTGTGTATATACATCTGGTCAATACGCAAATTTTGTTATTTACAGATTTTGGATACCACGCCCCCTTCGCCCCCAATTCGCAAAAAACGTATTTTAAGTACTAGAGAATTGTGCTTTGGAATGTATGCACATTTGCACATTATGATCACGTTCTGAAAGTTTCATGATGATAGTCCTACTACAGGAGAAATTATTCAGCAACAAAATTCTCATAGTATTGCCCACACTGCAGCGCAGCCCAAGCGCAGTCGCTGCTTACTGCGCAGTTAGCAGAGCTCGCGTTTATGCGTGCGTGAATATCAGCTCTTTGTAGGGATCAGGGTATCTCCTAGTCGAGCAGTCTCGACTAGAGCTTTCTTACTTGTTTAAATATTGGCTTAACATATAAATATATAAAACTATTAAGAGTGCTCCAGTCGAGACTGCTCGATTGGAAGATACCCTGAACTCTGCAAAGAACTATTAAACTGATCTGCACTACAAAAGCAGATCAAAAATATATATACCTTATGGGGTCTGCCATGCTTCCTGCTACCTTTTACATACTTTCCACAAAACCATATTATCCTGATTTCCCATTTTTAATGGGATATGGGATATATTAACAATGAATATAGAATAAAGAAACTCATTCAATGCTTTCATTTTGTAGCTCGATGAAATTCTATAAATTAAAGTATTATACAGCATTTTATTACAGCAAAAAATCCAAGATGATTTGCTGCACAGTAACGGATATTCAAGAGCTACCATAACTTACAGTTCCCATTGGCCGTATCCTAGGAAAAATTGTGAGCACCCACCCAAGAGATAAAAGAAACACATTCGAACAACTAACAAATTGTAATTGTAGTTCATGTACCAACAAGACAGCAGCAGCAGCAGCAGCAGCAGCAGCAGCAGCAGCAACAGCAACAAGCACAGTAATCACAGCAGCAACACCCAGTACTCAACGCTGCAGCATTGTCAAATTGAGGATTGGTCAAACGCGGCGTATACACAATTTGCACAACGTTCCGGCAATGGCCAAAGAGTCAACTGCAGCAACTGCAGCAACTGCAGCGACTGCAGCAACGCCAAGATTAGTAAACAATTATGGTTTGGAAATTGCTACAAGTTAATTCTGCACGTAATTGCTGGCCACTCTGGTGACTGTCTAATTTAATTCGTACGGTTTTTTAAGGGCGTTTACCACTGCTAGAAAAAAGAATACGAAAAGCGCAATCGAAAATTACAGCACTCGGTTTGGTCATTCGTAAGCTTAAATTGGCTGTCAAAGTTGCGATTGAATCGATTTGGTTTTGAATCGAAATTAAATTGTATTGACACCTATTTGGGTTCCGTATTCGGCTCGATAATTACTGGTTCTATTTGTGCAAGTTATTTCTTTTGCATTTACTCACTTGTCTATGTAGTCGATCGTTTCGATTTCCTTTTGAATTTTTTCCTCGCCTGGGCTGTTCTCAATATTGGCAGCATCTGTAAGACATATAGAGTATTATATATAGCTATGAGTAATTTCATGAATCAAAACAAATCACAAAGTGTTAGTAAAGTGAATGGGGCGTTGCATATATTCATTAGCATATTACAAATTATAGCTAATTATTTATCTCTGCTTCTTGTTAACCAAAAAAAAAAAAAAAAATAAGATAAAAGTGTAATAGTTACACGAATGCCTTTTCAAAATGGTAAACACACTTGGCACTTAGCCGAGGCTCACATAAATTAGCCAGATTGTTGCATATAAATCATAATTAGTAGAGCAGCCTGGACAGAGCTACATAGACCCATACACACACACACACACACACACACACACACACTAGGCATACATTAATTGGAATTGCAAATCAGCTAGAAATGTATACATCGTGAAATTACGCACCCATTGACGACAATAACAAAATTCTGACCAGCCACAATAATATTTAGCCTTACGATCTATGTAGCCGATCGTTGCTGCATATAACTTGATTTATGACACAACATTCGATCGAGCCAACAGCCAACGCAATTGTATCTACGCTGAAAAACACATTGAAATGGAGCAGTCTACTTGTATTCGCCGACAAATGTCAGTCAGAGGGCCATGAGAGACACTCCATGAGCTGATCAATGTGTGTTTGAAATCATTAATAGTATAAACCGTAAAATAGACAAAGACTTGAGAGACTTGTTAGTATTGTATATAAATTGTTGAATTATAGTACTAGTCGTTAGCTATTTTTGCCTCTAAATTAAACTCATTTTTCTCAATGTTCCCATTCTAAATTTTAAGAAAGTTAAGTTAAGGAGAACCAAAATTTCTAGCTCAGACTTAGGATTAATTTTATTTTTTATTTATATATTTTTAATATTTTTTAAATACACATCTATATAATTAAATTATAAAACCTCTCGAATCCATTCCCTTTTTTATAAAAAAAAATTATTTATCAAAATTTAATTTTTTTAAATTAAAATATATAAAAAGTATAATATATTTTTTTTTTTCCTTTTTTATGCCACAATTCGTTTTTTTTTTTTAATATTGAATATTTCTTTTTTTTAATCAACAAATAAATTAAATAAATATCTAATATAAATATATATAAATTATATTATATCATATATTTAATATGTAAGAATTAAATTATTAAGAATTAAATTAATTATATAATTATACAAAATTTAATTTTTATTATTTTTTTAATTATTAATTTTGTAGCACTTCAATTTCCTTTATAGAATTATATGGTTTCACACTTGAATTAAAATTCCCAGCTGGTTGTCATAGTTTGCATAGCTGACTAGGTGAGTGCCAAAGTAGAGCATTAATCAAAAGACGTGTGGATCAAAGTAAAATCAATAAATGAAATCAAAGGTAGCAGACACTCAAGAGCTTGCCACACACACACAGACACAGGTACTCAACTAAGCTGGTAACAAAGTGGTACAAGAACATGACTGTTGGGCATCTATGGCTCTGTTTGTTTCGGCTTTTGTGCTGGTGTAGCACTTCAAGTTCAATTGAAAAGCGGCTGTCTGGCCAAAGATCAAATGAGCCATGAGTAGAATAGACCAACCGCATGGCCAGACAGACAATGGCTATGTGGAGGTCTGCGCCTGATGTCTGACGACGGGGCTGGGGCTGGGGCTGGGTCTGGGGCTGGGGCTGGTCCCAGCTGTTGGTAGTTGATTTAGTTTTGGACGGGTTTTTGTAGCATATGACTGGAAAGTGACTGTCAGGGGCCTCGATGTGTCTCGGTCGTGTCTCGGCTCACTTAGCGATTTCATGCATGCAAATTAGTTTTTGAACCTGTTGCAATTTGCTGTTGTATGAGCTGCCAGTGTTAACGGCACCCACCCTGATGTGGTAGCCGCAACGGGCACGAGCACCACAGAGCACCACGCTCTCCACTCGCCACTCCACAGGCGGCACGGACAGGTCGCTCGAGTCGTTCGAGCTGTTCCCATGCTGCATGCTAATTGAGTCTGAAGTGTAGCGCAAAAATCACTAACTAAAATAAACTCATGGAAAATAGTGCACCAATTATTGGAAGCGACTCGCCGAGTGGTCTCTGCCTCTGAAACTCACTCGTGCATATCCTAGAGACATGCGTGAGAATATCACCATAGAATTTCTCACGGATACACACGGTTTGCCGAGCAACTGGGCAGCTATGAGCGGAGTGGGGGCCCAGCAGATGGAGTATCCACCCAACTATGGCCGCGTTCTTGTCGTCTGTAACATGCAACAAATTTATGCGCCGCCAGCCAACTGCAGCAGTTGTCGAAAGGCAAAGGCAAAGGCAACGGCAAAGGCGAAGGCGAGGGCAGGGCATTTGCCAGTTGGCAGTAGTAAGCATGCTGATTTTGAACTTGTACCGTGTTTAAACATACATAACAACATACGAAGATATAACATGCTTAAATTACACACTGCACAGTGCGCCGGCACTGCATAGTTAAGTGCTTGCCAGGTTGGATTACCTAGCAAGATGGTCGCGATGGTGCGGAATATGTAACGAAAACTTTGCATGTTCTGCCACCCAATCTGGCCGAAGGCGTCGTCAGCACATTTTAAGGCTGTTGCTCTTTCTGTTTGAAGTATAACAACAAGAACAACAGCAACAACAACAACAACCAAAACTGATTTTGTTGTTCAAGCTTTACAACTAGCTGTACCTATTTCCATCCGATTATATAGTCGAGTTGCTTTGGGCTGACATCTAGAAGGAAATGCATTCATCATGCGAATGATTAAATCATTTTGCGGGAGATATCTAATATGAATTACTAATTAAAATCTTTGCTTAATTTATGTTTAATCTCAATTTATCTGTTGAAGCATAGCTATCACTATTAATTTTTAAACATTCCTATGCAAATGCGATTTTATAATAATTTAGTATTCCACAGCTGTCAAAAATTCGTGAATAATTCACCATAAAATTTATATTTCGCGAATCGCTTATTTATGGCCATTCGCACATACGTGAATGCTAGATAGTAAATAACTCTTGTTATGAGCAAACCAATTCACTTTCAAATTAATAATTGTTTGCAATAGAAATCTGTTTTGGCTAAGCCATGAGTAAATGAGATTTCACATATTTATGCACGTATATATTACATATGTATGTGAATATTTATGTATTTTCTTGTAAATTAATTTACTTTTACCCAATAAAAATAAAACAATTAAATTGTCAAGCAATAAAAGTAAGTCAAATATGTTGAGAGATTTCATTTAAATAAAATATATTTACTCAAATTAATTTTTCAGAAAAACTAATTACATTTCCGCGAAGCCCTCAAACTAAACTGAATCTGGAAATAATTACACGTTTTTTTATTGGTAAATTAAATAACAAAAAATGTCAAGTACGGCTGATTAAATGATTTGTTACAGGGTAAATGAGAAGCAGTTAACAATTAAACTCTGAACAAGCTTAAATACTTTTTAATGGCAGACTCCACTTAGAAACAGTGCGAAAACACAATGCACACTTCTGGAAATTGCTTGGCATTGCCCCGCAGGCAATCATGTATTAAATGTAAATAAAACCACAAAACCTTACGTTAATCTACAGTAGAAGCCAACGCCAAAGCCAAGCCAAGTATAGCAGCAGAACTATGGAGGAGAGCCAGAAAGATAAATTATCCGCAGTGCAAATGACAGACACACACAGTAAAAGAGACAAACGGAAGCGGAAATATCTGAGCGAAGTTACGGCAATTTGCGGTTTTAATAGTCGTTGGTGCCCAAATGTTGCTAGGCCCTCGAGCAGCGAAACATATGTAATATATGTGTATATATATGAGCTTGTATTTATGTGTATAAACACTTTTATGATGCTGTAAATGAGAGCTGTGCTTGTAACGAGAGACATACAGCAAAGATAGCTGAGAGCTGAGCTTTCCCAGACACAATGAGTGGAACGGAACGTCTCTGTTGAAATATGTGAGAGGTTTTTGAGAAAAATGCAGCCAAGCCTTGTGGTTTTTCAAGAGAATGGGTCAAGTTTGCAATTACTATTCAAAATTTGCAAAAAAAAAAAAAAAACATATGTATATAAATTTATTTTTTATTACAAAATCAGCGTGGGAAAATAAATTGAAGCATACTAATTTTGTATTGATGACAGCCAGCGAGTGAGAAGCAAAAGCATAAATATATATGAATAAAAATTATCATAAATCTTATTTAACAAATTAAACTGCACAAACACTTTACACAATGTGGCACAACAATGAGATAATGAAGCAGAGAGGCAGCCAGACGGACAAAAATAAAATTTCAATTGAAAGTGTAAATAAAAATGCCAAAAAAAAGAGAAATATCTGACAATAAAAGCAACCTAAACATATGACAACAATCAACAGTCGAGACCAAATATGATACCACTTAAACTAACTGCGGTGCAGACCCACAGCGCGACCCACTCGCGGCGGGGCAGACAGTGGGTACAGTGGGGCAGTTGGCTAGCCAGACAGTGGAACAGGCCCACAGACAGACAGTGTCGCACCAAATTTACTTCGAGTGTCAAGTTACTCGAGACAGCGTCGAGCGACAGCCGCAGGAAAAAAAAACAACACAACAAAAACAAAGAAAATCGAAATAAAATAATATACTTTGCAATTGTGGCAACAATTACTGTGCAACAGTGCGACAGTGGCAACAATGGTATCTAAAAAGCCGCATGTGACATAATTTTTAGAGGCTAAGGCGATTTACAGAGACAGCGCCAGACACCCCAGAGAAATGCAAGTCCCCGACCAGACCAGACGAGATCCGACGAGACCAGCCGAGCCCAGACAGTAAGCACTCGAATGTAAAACATTTATATAGATATATTTCTGCTTTTTTTTTCAATTAGAGAAGAATTGTGCAATTTAGTGAAGGAGGCGACTTATCGGCGCTGAAAAGGCCCACCAGAGATAAACGCTTTGAGCTATATGATACGAAGTGTGAAATGCGATACGAATCAGCAGCAAAGAGAGTTTTGTGATTGGACATGTGTTGAAAAGTAGATGATTTAAATGTTAAGGCTTAAATTGTTGTAATCAAAGCCGGAAGCCATTTATAAATTTACATATTGAATTTTGTAAATTTTCCATTTATTTTAAGGGTGTTTGAGGAATATAAATAATGCGAACATATTCATATTTAAATTTATAGACTAAGTTGAACTCTAGAAGTAAAATTGTGCATTTTAATATATTATATTTAAAAAAATAATACTACAAAGAAAATATATTTTTTAAGAATTATTATATTTTAAGAATTTATATTTTATATTATTTATTATATTTAAAAAAATTATATATTTTATGATAATATGATATGATAACATTTCATTATTTATTATGTAAATGTACTTTTAGAGAATTATTATATTTAAAAAAATAAAAATAAATTGTACTAAGATTAAATTAAATAATAAAATATTTAAAAATTTAACAGCTTTAACTTATCTTTTCGTGGCTAGATAAAAGAGTTCGAGCTCTAATCTGGCTACAATTGTAAGCATATGCTAGGTTTTAGAAAGTAAAATACCAAAGAAAAGCCACATTAATAAATCAACAAATCGACAAGAAATTAACATTTTCTCATGGCATTCCGCTAGATTCCTCCAATAGATGAAATAGAGTTTTTTCACCAAATCAAACCCATTAAGCTAATGCCATTTGTCTGCCCATATTTTCTATACATAATTCATATGAAATATTTATAACTAAATATCTCTGAAAATTATGCGATTAGCCAACACGCGATATTGATACCAATACACTTTATATATATGTATATTACGATATAATAACGGGTATTTTAATTTATAATGTGCTGACTTTTTCAACTTTGCGCATAATTAATGAAATGCACAGCTAACACAATTAATATATTTAACCTTATATCAAGGTGGACACGCAATGCAGATACAGATAGATATATGTGTATATATGTACATATATACTCATATTTGAAATATTTATGAATTCAATAAATTTATTTTGGCTTTTGAACCGCTCAAGCCAAACGGATTAAGTGCAGGCTGTGCAGGCCAGCCACACGCTTCAACCATTCATCACAGCCATAATGAGCGGCTTTTGCGGCCGTCAAATTTAAGTTTTAAATATGCCCCCGAAAACAAAAACAAAAGACACAAAAAAATGTAAAGCAATGTGCAACAAATGAACATGAACAATTTGTCGCAATGCAGCGACAAAAAACAAAATGTCACATAGATTAAACGGGGCTTAGCGAATGTCGAATTGTCAGAGTCTGTCGCAACGGCAGCTGTCGTTGCCCCCAAAAGTATCTGAGGGATTAACGCAGCAACATTAGCACACATGCATATATCTAAATATATATATAAATATATATGTATATTGATGTAGTCGCTGATATGTTTTAAATTGAGCGCGCGGGCGTACTTTAGCCCTGACAGTCATCAATCTTTTGCCACTGCGTCCCATGTTAATCAATTTTATTAGCATTTGATATTCATTTTGGTTTTGGTTTTGGGTTTTCTATACTTTTCAGTTTCAATTCTGTTCCGCCTTCAACTGTCGGACAAGAGTCAATACGAGTGTTGTAGCACTTTTTCAAGCACAATTTCAAGACTTCAAAAGTCAAATCTCAAGTGCGGCAACTCATCAAAGCTCAGACGATAGAAGCAAGAAAAATAAAAACTATAAATATATACAAAACATAAACAAAATTGTGGAATTATGAATGAGCTGCTGGCAGCGTTGAATTCAGCATCTTCTGCCCCATGACTTCGTGAATGACGCCGCTGATTTGTTCTGCCAAATGGTTTCGGCTATTTAAAGTTGATGTTTCTTTTTTTCTGTCTCTGTTTCTGTCTGACAACGATTACATATTTGAAGGTCAGCTGCTGGGCTAGCCATCATTATAGGCCTCTATTCGATGCTCATCATCGAGCTCCCAAAACAGAAACAGAAACAGAAACGAAAACGAAAACCAAAAGTGGCGATTAATTCGATGGCACTTACATTTCTAGGCATATAAATGTGAAGGGGGCTCAAATTATTGTACTTAGTTGTTGTCATGAGATCACGAGGAAGAGCTCAAGACAACAAACGGAAATAGACATAAAAGCAAATATTAATAATTTATTACACACAAATTAAGTGTAGGCATAAATCTTCCAGCAGCAAGAAATGCAAATTGTTCGTTTAGTTTGCATATACCATAACTGGCTTAAGAATTATAGAAAATGAACGTTGATCTTCACTCAACTACTTCAAGTTCACTATGCATAAAATGCTTGAAAAATTCCTATAATTATTAATTAACATATTTTTATTTTTAGTATATATGTATATAAATTATTAATACAAAAAAAAAATATATATATATATATATATATATATAATAATTTTTTTTTATTATTAAAATATAGTTATTACCAATTTTGTTAAATTAATAAAAATTGTTTTATTAATAAAAATGAAAAAAAAATATATTAATATTGAAATATAATAATTACCAATTTTTAAAAATTTATTTTTATGCAATCGATTGCAAAAGTATTTGGAAAAGTTAGAATTGGAAGTCAAGCAATTATTTGTGAGCACGTCCCGCCCATGGGTTGATACATATATTCAATTATCTGGCTTACAGATTCCAAATGAAATTCACCATATTTGACAGCATTCTATTCCATTTGACCCACACATGAACACACTTATTTGTATTGCATTTACATTTTGCAGCGCACAGCTCGTGCCAGGGATAACCCCAGCAATTGGCAACAGACTTGTGCTATTGACAGCTGACATTACAACAAGTGTTTGTACTTGTAATTGCTTAGCCCGGCTTGGATTTCAACCCCAACAAAGCCCGGGGTCAGACGACATGTGCCATGAGCCATGTGCCTGACTATATCAAATATGTATATGTAGATTCATATATATATATATATATGTATATATATATACAACATATATGATGTGTGCATATGCACCTCTTACTGCTCTTCGTTGGCTACAATCAGCGCGTCAGGTCGCGTGCTCCCCTATGGCAAATACCGTTTTCATAATGATTTTGAGGAAATTCGATACACCCCTTGCAGCTGGTGGCACATGTGTGTCCAACAACCCTTCTGCTACCAAGCCAGGCCTTGTTGCACGCAACTCCTTTCACATGTGACACGAAATAATCCCTTTTCCTACAGCTTAGTGCTCAAAATTTGCAATGCTACGAGAAAAAATGAGAAAAAACCAAACGAATTTGAAGGAAAAAACTGTATTCATATTCTATGACAGAAATTTGTTGCCTGCAGCTGTTGCCTCGCATGCTTCAGTGCATGCAGACCGTGGACACGGGATCTGGCAGCGGCCACGTCTCCATTCGTAGCCTCATTCAAATTTCATTCCGCATAAATAGCCAACGTAAAGGATGTCGAAGACGACGACGACGAAGACGAAGACGACGTCGACTAAAGCTAAATAAATCGCTGAGGCCATAATTTTTCGATTTCTGTTTAAATAAAATTCTGCTCGACTTTTGGCCCATTTTTTCAAGCTCGTGTTCTTGTTTTTAACGTACATAAATACAAGCACACATACACACACACATAAGCACACACTTAAGTCTGTTACATATGTTTAGTTGCAATTCAATTGAAATGCGAACGGAAGACATAAAATTTGCTGCAATTGCAATTGGACAAGCGGCAAATGCGACCTGCCGGACGCTTTATGGAAAATAATGTTTAGTTCAACAGAATGCCGAGCCATAAACAAAATTTTATTCATCATCAATTTTATTGCTTGTCGGCAATAGTTTTCAGAGTGCACGCAGTTACTTATCGATTTCACAGAAACGACTCTGATTATAGCGCAAAAGCTTCCTGAGAAATACAAAACAATCGATGCAACAAATTCGTGTTTGCTTTTAAGTCATTTACTGTGAAATGCATTTTCAAATTACAATGCTATTTATCACGCTTGTAGCCTTAGTTTGTGTAACCGCAAAGTATCGATATTTAACGACTGTAATTAGCCAGAGCTTTCGCTGTATATGTAACATAGATTCGATGCAGTTCATTTGATGAAGCGAATCATTTCTATATGATGATATTTAAAAGCTTTCTGAGCGGAGCAAAATTCAAGGTTCTCCATATTCGAGTGACCAATCTGTTAGCCCTATACTTTTTAACAGATACGGGCACTATACGCCGTAGAGGCTCAAGGCGGCCATTTGGGAGATATCATATTCAAAGGGTGATGTGAACAAGTCTTTTTGAACCAAATAATATGATTATTATCGACAACATCAACAAAATTGTATTTTTCATTGATTTAAAAAATATATACATGGGTCTGTCGAATATGGGAATATGTAGGGCTTCCAGATGGGACACTCGAATATGGAGAACCCTATAGATTCATTGCAGTTTATTTGATGAAGCAAACCACTTCTACATGATGATATTTTAAAGCTTTCTTAATGGAGCAAAATATAATTTGGTATTTAATAAAATTGTTTTGGTGTTAAATAATCGGAGAATTAATTATTATAAATTTAAGAATAATTTATAAATACTTTCGCAGCCATTCCAACTCCTAGCAAAATAGTTAAAGCTTCACAAAAATAAAGACAGTATTAATATTTCATTAACATCTATAGCTGCAAATCTCAGCTGCAATCAGCGCCCAATTAGCTCAACTAATTTCTTAACTATTATGTAAATAAAGTATTTAGCTTACTTTTCACGTTGTTAATATCCGCATCTGTTCTATTTCTGCAATTCTTGGACGTTGCAACGCAATTCCTTAGCATTGTAATTGCTCTCTATTGCGACAATTGAAAAGTGCAAACCAATTATGACAATTCTTAACCTACTTTTAAGAGCCAGCAAATATTTCTGCGCCATTTGCACAACGTATAAAAAATAATAAAAGAAAGAAGGAAAGAAAAAAACAAAATCATCATTGCGCGAGCTGCTATTAAAAGCAAATTTCATTGCAGTGCCTTTCGCTCAGCCCACTAATTGCATGTAAGCTAATTTGGCCCATTCCCAGTCGCATTGCGCGACGCACTGCACTGCCGGAAAATGAGAAAATGGGAAAATGCGAGACGCAAACGCCGACATCGAACTGGAACGTGCGAAGAAAGCGTTTAAGCTGCCCGAGTCGAGGGACATTAGGCATTAGGCTAATTTATGATACGCTGCGCAAATGAAACTCAAAGAACAGAAAAAGATAGGGAGAGAGAGAGAGAGAGAGTGAGAGAGAGAGGGAGAGGGAGAGGGAGATAGTGAATACAATTCTAAGTTCGTTTGCAACTGGCACTGGAGCTGGTCGAGGCGGGCCCATTGACAGCTCCATTGAACTCGGGTTCAAGTTGTTGCGAAGCCGCGAGCTTGGCCCGCTTCTGATTGTAATTAAATCAACATGTAAGAGCTGCCGACAGAGCATTGCCCAAGTCTCGTTGTGTCTTTTTTTTTTCATTTCTTTTTTGGCAGTTACAGCTATAAACAAACGAAACAAACCTCAAAGCATTTAAAGGCAATTATGAAAGTTGACTTTGGGTGCCACTGCTGCTGCTGACTTGGTAATTGTTGACTTAATTGCGCTTGGCCGGTTAATTGCATTTCAATTGTGATGCCAAGACCAAGTGCTGTGTCGTGTCGTGTTATTGCAGCCCATGAAGGTTGCACACAACTTGCAACAAATGCAACCGTATCGACAATGACAGCAACAGCATCTGACATCTGCTCGCTGTCCAAATGATGAGTCGTGTTTGAGTGCAAGTTGTTTGAGAGAACGAACGAGCAGCAACAACAGAAATAATAATAAAAAATTAAATGCATTACATAAGCGCAGCCAAGTGCGAATGTGTGTGTGAATTTGTAATACGATTTATGCATTCACAATATATTTATGTGATTTTATTCCGTTGCAATGACAGCGGCATCAGTGTTCAAATTGCTATTGATTGATTTTTTTTTTGTTTTTTTTTTTTTTTGCACCACAAATGCTTACTTAACCACGTCGCTAATTTTCAATAGAATTTCAATGCGCAATTAGCAACAGCGATAAAAATATTTGCACAGCTTATGTCAATTAAATTAGTCAAACATATTACAAAATACAGAAGTGTGATTAAGTCTAATAGGAGATAAATTGTATTACATATATGTGTTTAGAGGTTATATAAAATGTCATATTAAACATATATATATTATACATATTTTATATTATATATATTTTAAATATATTTATATACTTAAAATATATGTACATAATATAGAATTCATAATAGTTTCTTAATCTGAAGCACTTTAGTTATCTGAGCTTGTCAGTAAATCTTCTCGTTTAAGTTCCTCAATTTTAAGGCTGCTGCTCGACTGAAGAGAGAACCGAGAGACGCTGGCTATGCTCAGAAGTTATAAGAAGCGTTGCAGCATATAACATATGTACAGGGTTCTCCTTATTCGAGTGACCCATTTGAAGATGGGTCACTCGAATATGCAGAACCCTGTACGTTAGGTTTACTTCTACATATATATATACATATCAGAGTGCACCAACAGTAAATTAAATGAGCGCAGCACCTCAAAAAAAATGATGGGCTTAGAGGGTTTATTATACGAGAGATTTTTAGTCTCAATGCGAAGCAAGCTTTTGTATCAAATCGCTTCTGTTTGAGCAACAGATATATAAACAAATATTAATAAAGTTGCCAAATTCCCCCTTTATTATGTGCATGAACTCTTTTTTTATTGCAATTTGAATTTACTTTACAATCAAATTGCAATATTCAACCTTCGACTCCTAATACTGATAAAGCTAAAAGAATCTCTAAAGCAACTACAATCTAGAAAATATCATAATTTTTGCTTTATTTGAACAATAGCTCATTTAATACAAATGCGGCCACACAATTCCAGTCAAGACAGTTTGCACTTTAATCAGCTACAAAGCTGTGATCCCATTTAATAGCTAATCGCAACATCTCCAGTTTGAAATCTCAATCCGCACTATAACTACTATAACTGGGCGATCATTAAGTCTCAATTATAACGCTGGCATTTCAGTGTTCATTGACAAGAGCTAACAAGAGCCGCAGCAACATTCCATTCAATCAAAACGATAAAAATCTGCAGTTTCAGACACTTGTCAACAAAGCAACTGACTAGAGAAGAACTCGTTTTTCCAATTTGAACGGGGTCAGTTGGCAATTGACAGTTGGCACAGTCGGCAAATCGGTTTACAGGTCAACTGCGAGCTGCAAACTGCGCACTGAGACGAAAACTGCAGTAAAACAAAGGCAAAGACGAATCTTAGCGTTAAATTGTGTCTGTGCCCCAGTCGCGGTGTGGGGCAAGCGACAGCCAAACATCTCTAGAACTGGCCAAGACAACAAGTGCAACAGGAGCAACGAGCCACGTAGTCTTAGTTCCAATAAGAAACGCCTCTGTGCGATTCCAGGGAAAATCATTAACGTGTCTTAAGCATAAATAATTAAAAAATCAGCGCAGCACAAGAGAAAAGCAACAGCAGCAGCAACAGCAGCAGCAGCAGCAACAGCAGCAGCAACGGCATGGAATGACAGGTCCATGACGACAACGGGGTGTACAGTCTAACCATATCGGGTCTCTGTAGTTAAGATTGGCGCGCACATCCTGTACAGTTGGCATGGGGAAAAGTGTAGCAGAGTTGGATCCATAGAGATGGAGGCAGAGGTAGCCTAGCAGCAGTAGCATTTATGCTCTGGCAATTAGAGAGCTAACACGGCTTAAAGGAAGCAGGCCTGTCAATATGATGAGTGTGTGCTCGAAGGCTGCGACTGACTGATTGACTGCGATTGATGTCAACATCGGGGCCGATCTCACTTTACAGTTCGTGCGGTCGCATGGCCAGAAAAGTTTCACATGTACATGGCCTCTTTCTCTTTCTCACTCTTCCCATCTCTCTCTCTCTCTCTCTCTCTCGTCATATCGTATCGTATTTCCGGTGCGGTTATTGTGGTAATTTTATGGAATATACACAACCGAGAGAAAATTTAATCAGCTAAGCATCTCTATATGCAGCTACTCTACCATTCTATTCCAGCTAAGAAAAACAAAAGGCCTGAAAACAGAAAGGCAAATGAGTTATAGCCGCGCTCTCAATATTTATATGCCACTCAGTGCCCGGCTCTAATGCACCAAATAAATCTGCGTAAATATTTAGCATTCATTTAGCACTCGAAAAACGAGTAACGAGTCGCCCGCCCGCCCCGACAAGCCCCTGGGTATCTCACTCTTCTGGCTGACTCACAAACTTGTCTCGCACGCTCCCACATTTGATAAATATTTAAACATATTTAATCTCGGCACTCGGCCCACTCGCCTCAGCCCAGCGAGCAGCGGCTACCGAGTTCAGCAACGAGACTGCCATTCACAGTAGCTAGTGTAGCCGCCAATGTATCTAAAGTCTTGTGACTGTGTACATTATAGCCAGCAACTGAATGCGGCGCTGTCCGAAAGGTGCGCCAGGGCAAACAGCTTGACTATGACGAGTAGCGCTTCAATTGCGCGTAACTAAATAAAAGCGGGAAACAATCAAAAGCTGCGTTAACATGGCCAAACACAGTTCAAATATTAAGCTGAGCAAAAAGCCAGCTAAACTTATTTATACAGCACTTAACAATACGAAGTTTTCTTCCCTAAATTATGTTGGGCATGCTCACGCATTTGCTATATATATATTATATATTCGATTAGATTCTTCTTTATTTGTGATTTCACGCTAACAATCGAACAATGGCATTATATACTTCTCCCTGTATTTATTTCGCAGGCAACAAGCTCGATTACAATGCCTAACTACTTCAGTTCTCCAAGGAAATCAAGACATGAAAGCCCTGACTTATTTATGTGGGTGAGCTTCTATAACAGAGCGCTGGACCCAGTGTTTACTTAGGAATTTGGTTTGCATCATACCCTGCAGGATTTGAAAAAATGAAAATTGTATTAGGCAAGTGCATATTTGGTATGTTGATGGATTTCTTAACTGGTTCTCACTCAAGAGCTCCAAAATTAAATATATTCATATAAAGCATAATAGAAAACCCTTATTCAAATATTAATCAAAGTAGATTTTGGATCTCAGTTCCTTGATTACTTCTCAACAATTTAAACACGATTTCGTGATTCACTTTTCAAATGAAATCCATGCATTCATATTTATGGAACTGCTTACAGGGTAGCAACTATTCGTGCCAACTTCAGACTTTTACTTGTCTCGCTTGTTGTTTGCTGTCTGAGCCAGAGCAAAATTGATTTTTAAATATTGCTCTCTAGCGACAGCTCGTCGACTCTGAGACTTGACGAGCGTCACGTTTGAATAGTGTTCGGCGTGTCACAAGAATTGAAAATATATATAGAAGAATATTATGGATATACAAATGGTAACATTTATGGTCTCATATGTGTGGCCAGACAAAGAGAAATAAAATCACAGCATAACCAAAACAACAAACGACTGACTCTAAAAGTCGACGACTCGCATTTGAGAGGCTTGGCTGGGTCGGGGTCTGGATCTGGATTTGGGTTTGGTTATGGTTTTGGCTTTGGCTTTGGCTTTGGTTTCGGCTTTAGTTTTATGCCTGATATCGATTCAGTATTTTGTTGAGCCACTAATGAGAGCAGCTCTTCTGCTGGCTACAAGCGTAAAGCTCTTTGCCTCTTGTCTTGTTTGGCCCATAAAATTTATGAGGTGTTTTGTTATGTGTTAAGATTTGAACAAGACTTAGAGGGTCGAAGTCCCAGAGCACAGAACCCGATTTGCGCGTGCCCATAATACATATATAAAAATAAAAAATAATACTACTCGTATACTGCTCAAAATAAGGTTGAAAAGACGAAAATCAAATAGCAGCTAATTAAGGCGAGTTTAGCCAATTTTATGATCGATGTATTGCAAACGGATCTCTCAGCTAAATGCTAAGCTCAGCCAATTCTCTGGAAATCACGCCAACGACGTCGTACTTAATGACCCGACGGCATGAACAGGATTGACAAGTTTTCAATTTCGCTTGAGTTTACACAAAATGTTTGCGGGCAGCGTCATAAAAAAAATAAAACAGCCTTTGACGTGCAAGTGTCAAATTTTGTTTATGCCCTTCACAAAATTACAATAAATTTTGAAATTTAACGATGAGTTCAAGCCTCCATCAAAGCCTGTAGAAAGCCTTAGACGTCGAGCATTGTCTCGGTGCACAGTAGATGCCGAGCCCATAATCCGCTAGAGGAGTGTCAATACATATGTTTGAGCATGCGGGCAGATATTGAAATCTTGCTTGTAACATTATATAAAATCGTAATCAAACAGCATGCTTGTAAAACAAAAACAATAAGTGAATAAATAGAAATAAATATACATATATTAATATATGTATATAAATCGACATGCAACATGTAAATATAAATATATAAAAATTAATATAAATATACAATTAAATAAAATACAATAAATAAAATATAAATATAGAAATCTATATATTTTTGTCACAGACTTTTTGTCTACAAATATAATTTAATTTACTTAGTATATAAAATTTACTTCCTTAAAGCTTCTTAATGGTCTTCAAGAAAATATTTTCCATGAATTCATGTTGCATATATACTTATTATTGTTAAACTTTCATTTGATTTCCATACAATTTTGATTTGAATATCCAAGCAAATAAAATCACGCGCAACAATTATGATTAATGGTATTGATCACAAAAAATATATATATTTAAATACAGCTAAAATTAATGCGCTTAAAACTATAATCGGATTGTGAACAGCTTTCGCGGCATTTCAGGTAAACATTTAATGCTCATTAATTAGCCTAAGTCCTAACACCTTTACCAATTGTTAGCTAATTAAATATAGTTTTAGCAGACTATAACATTTCGTTGAGAAAACATATAAAATAAAATATTAATACAAAAATTGAAAAATTATTTTTTAATTTACTTGCACAAATTATGAAATTACTTTATGAATTTGCGCAATTGTTGTCGCATATAAAGAGCGATAAATGGCTAAAAAGAGTTCAAGAAATGTCAAAAAATTGCAAACGTGAGTGGAAATTTAAAATTCATTTCACTACAGCATACAAAGTGAATAAAATATAACGTGGCATATTCAGATAGCTTTGCTGTCATGTTATGTAGCTTTTGGTGCCGCAGGCAGTTCTTGGCCTGTGCCTTATCCATAACTTAGAATATCAGATTGATATGTATAACAAAATACTTGGTAGCCGAGCCACACCTGATATCTGGCCAACATATCTATCTGTACAGATTTGAGCGTGTAATATAATACATCAAAGCATTTGTATGCCAAAGGCATAATAATATTATTTAATTTATTTTTTTATTAACATCTCAACAGCTACGTCAAATTGTTAAGCAATTATTCGAATCACACGCCGGCGCGGGTGCGATAAATTTACAAAATTGATATATAATGGAACGATATGGCATGGCATGGTATGGTATGGTGTTATATGGCGGGGAGTGTGAGGGGTTTACTTCAAATGTTTTGCATCGCTGCATTCGAACCAAGCGTCAAATAGTACTGACTGATGATTAATATTGTATGGAGGAAGGAGCTCTGCGTTGGCTTTACATGGCTCAGCGAAATTGTTTTCCACTTAAAGCCAAGCCAACTATAAGCAAAATGTGAAGATGATGTCATTTGCTGAAATCATTAGACATAATGAAGACGAATTTGATTTGTTTATTCGCTTTGTTTTAACGCACAAAATATAAAAGTAAACAGAAAAAAAAACAAAAAACAAAAACTAACGCAAATAAATAAATACAATTTTATGAGATTTTAATTCTTTTGATCTCTGCTTTCCAGCGGACATTGACCATCGTTTTTCTTATTTACTTTAGCTTGTTCGCTTTTTCCCTTTGGCTCAATATATACTTTTTGGCAAGACTCTGTGGCGCCGGCTTTTCAATTATTTTTGCCAACAATGCAAACGCAATCTGGCACACAATGCGAATTCGCCAACTCTGTAAATATCGATGACTAAAAAACATTGCGTCACATACGCAGCAAACAAATTGTTGACGTTGTCAGTTTTCTTTGTCGCTTGCCACAAAAATGGACAGCGAAAAAATGAAAATAAAAATCTAATAAAATTGCCAACATACTAGGATGCTAATCGGGCGTAATTAACTGCAGAATACTTGCTCATGTTTAAGAAAAAATATAAATCAATTAATAAATGTCCATAATAGATCAATTTTCAATAATAATACATTTTGTTTTTTTGTTTTAATAAATCAATTAATAAATATTAATAATAGATCAAGTTTCAATAATAATAAATATATATTTTTCTTCATCTGAGCTTTCTGAAAAAACTGATCAAAAACAGCGGAAGATTTAGCTTTTCTTCTCATCTTTAGAGAAGCTGATATGATAAAAAAATGTTCTTTATCTGCAAGATCTATAGACCCAACTAAAGCTGACAATTCTAGGTAGAATAGAACACACTCGAGGATAACTGCATAGGCTTTGTCCTAAGAGGGCGTATACAGCAGTTTATATATAGATCATTACATTGCCTACAGCATAATAGTTTTTATACAAATTATTAGTTGATCACTTAAAATTTAAAGCTATATTTATTATATAATAAAAAATGTAGATATTTTTCATTTACTATTCTTTTAAGATATTCTAACATAACATTAAATGAGGCTACACATTCCACAAATCAAATCAGATTATAATCAGAAGTCATATTGAGAAAACCAATATACACTCTATAGATTTGCTGAACGAGTACCAAAAATGTTTATTGCATTTTGCGCAATTTTCACAAAATTTTTAATTTGTTGTTTTTTAATTTTTTTATATGGATTTGGCGTTGTGTTTTGTGTCTAATTTTGCCACCTGCATTTTGGCATATTTGGCAGGTTTTGGCCAGTTGGCAACTTGACCAATTGGCAGCCCCTAGTTGGTCCATTGATCGATTGGTTTTCACCAAAAATGGTCGCACGCGCAGCTCATTGGAGAAAAGGGTGGCTCATTTTGGTCAAAAATGATTTATTAACGTGCTCAGTTGTTTATGTCGACTTGCCCACCTCTCTATGGCAACTGCAATCAATTTGTTATTTAACAATTTGTAAACGATCCGTGTAATAGCATATCCCATGCGAAACTCTACTTGTAATTCGCATTTTCAAATGGATGTATGCCTGGCATGTATTTTGATATAGTTATTAGTTACGCTCGACTTTTAATTGAATTTCGCTGCAAGTTTTTTGTTTGCTGATAAAGACAAGTGCTTTATAAATATTTAAGCTTAAGCAATTATTTTCTTTGAACAAATTTTTGATATAATTTAATATTAATGTTTTATCAACTATCTTATATTTAATCAATTAACTTCTTTGGTATGAATATATTAAAAATATCTTTAGGCTGTTTCCATGCAGTTTAAATAATTATTTTGTAGCTTTGTGGATTATTTTTATATATATCATATTTTGAACTGTTTGTAACTCTTTGAGAATATATTAAGTGGAATGAACTGAAATTAACTGCTTAAAATTCACGTAATTATGATTATAAAGTTATTATTATTAATTATGTAATTATTACATTTATGGTTAACAACAAAATTTGTTGTTTTTTGTTGTTTGCTTGCTGCGGATATTGAGTTGAGTGTACGAGCATGTTTGAAAGAAACTCTCTCATCATCATCCGTACTTTTGGCTTTGCCATCATAAATGAACTTCAAAGCAATAGCGACCAATTGAGCAATTGGCCATTTGGCTGTTTGGCCATTTGCCAGCCCACAACTCAAAATATTTGACTTGCCTTAAACAATTTTATTCAAGCCAAACACGTGCAGCTATAACATGAAGCTGGTAATGAGGAAAACAAAGCCAGAACAACAATAATAATCAACAAATAATAGTAGCTATATAACATCAACGACAACAAAAGCAGCAACAACAACAACAACAATAAATCAAGTCGTAAATAAATTGTTGCTGAATTAAAAATGGCCAAGCTCCACTCCAGTCTACAACCTATGCAAATTATACGTAACAATAATAACAATAGCGACTCAAATTGTTCGGGCTTTTCAGGCAGGGCTCCTCGTGCTGTTGCCGGCATTTACAATAGGTGCCAGAACAAACCCACAGATAAAGTATCTGAAAAATGAAAACCATTTAAAGCAGTTGAATTGACTTCTGTTCTGCGATATGAATTCTAAATGGCTTTGGCATAAATTGATATTTTTATGACGTATTCACGGCCGTGTAAGGCAGAGAGCACCTGATCGATCAAGAAATTTGTTATTGTTATGGTAATTGCATTAAGTGATGTAAGAAAAGTATATATAATGTAAATATAAGTAATCTTCCTAATGATTACGTTAACTAACAATAAATAAAGATTTAATAATAATAATAATATAAAGATAAAGCAGCTGCTCTATTTTGTAAAGAAAACTTTATAATACTTTAAACTAAATATTTTCTTTAATATTTCACTCTACAATAATACAATGATAACACAATGATTTTTTTTATCTCTTTCAAATAAAGAATTCTATATGAATTGATAGATTTAGAAAAAAGTTTGAGCAATCTTTTATAAATATTATATAATTTATTGAAATTTTATTTTTATAAATATTTTAATTTAAATTGATATAAGAAAATGTTTTTTTTTTATTATTTTATTATAAAAGAATGCTTAAATTTGTTATGTTTCTTTATTTAATAATTAGTTCTCAAGATATTGAATAATAATAATAATTTTTAAATTATTTATTCCAAATGTAAATTTGGAAAAATATATTTTTACAGAAATCGCAATCTTTAAATTCAATTTAATAATTTTGTTTTATTAAATTGAATTTAAAGATTGTTAAATTTCAATTCGATATAAAAGAAATTAAATTTTTTGCTTTAAAATATTTATTCTTTTAAAAGCTTGTTAAATTATCCGATTAATGCAATCAATTTAATATAATTTCAAGCCAATAGTCAAGCTACCAAGCTGCCAATATTGAGAATTGATTCACAGTATTTTATGAACCCATATCTTAAGTGGACAGCTAATTTGCTGCTCCCAGAGAAGATTGCGCACATAAAGAACGGCAGGTCCGCTTATTGATAGCTGCAGTGAATAGAACGATTTAATGCCTCGGCCGTGATATGCAGCCGTAAAATGGGAGGGAGAGGTATTAACGATTTACTAGCCATGACGCAGGAGCATTACAAATGGGGCTCACACGTAATTTATATGGCACATTCACAATTTTATTTGTCTGATGCGTCGAGGCGATCGTTAAATGCGCTCATGCAAATGTGAAAATCGACCGGCATCAACAATCTGGCAGTAAATGGTATGTGGTAAATGAATTGGCAACAGCAGCTGGCATAGACGCAGCCGCATAATTGAGTATCTGTAGCCACTAAATACTTGAATTGGATGGAGCCAGGTACAGACAGTGGCTCATAAGTAGTATTGTTGGACTGGCCGATCGGGTGCGTAATGAAAAAATGTTTGCCAGTCTTGCGGTTGGCCTCCTGCCACCTCCATATTTGTGCAAAGTGCGCATGCGCGCGTGCCTCACTTGGCCTGGAGTTGAGTCGGATTGGGATTCGGGTGATTTGCCCCTGCCACATGGCCGGCACGGCTTGCCTTGCTTTGCCTTGGCTTGTCTTGGCTTGATTGTTTGTCTTTGGCAGTATTCAAAGCACGCGCGTTTACAAATTGAAAACTTGTTAAGCCGCCCGACAACAACGACGACGATGACGACCACTGGCAAGCAGCAGGTGAACCCGGCTGCATAGTTGGACTCGAGCTCGGCCGGGCTCGAGCTGCCAATTTGTGGCCGAGAGCCACATAACTTAGTAGCTCGGCGCGTCGCTGTCGTGTTGATCATTTTGATAGAGTTGTTGACATTTTGTGGCTGCCAGAACTTTATGCTAATTGAATGCCAGCATTTTTACTCACTCTCTCGCACACACACCCACCCATCAAAGTAAACGTCCACAGAGCTTTATACATACCTGAAAATAAACAAAAACAAAATATATATAAAATAAATATAAATGCATTAGAATGTCTGTGTGTTTATGTATATGGAAATTGGGTTAACGCATTCGATTTCTAAGAGAATTGAGTGTCGATGGGAACGGCTGCCGTGCCTTGTCATTGAGCATTTTACCTGGCATTGCTTTGATATTTTGGGTTCTGTGAAAACATAAACACAGCAACTTTTTTCGTTGCTCAAAAGTAAAAGAAGAAGCAACAATATCCCAGGGCAGTTGACCTAAATTTTCGTAAGGAAAAAACAAAAGAAAAACACTTTTCCACAGTCGATAAAGTGGCTTTTCGGCACTTGGCATGAACGTTGCGCCCTGAAATAAGCCGATGCACTGGCAACTAAAGCAATCCAAGTGCATCTAAATACCATAAAATACTTCAAGCCACTTGAGATTCGTATTATAAACAAAGCAGCAAATCGAGCTAACTCTAAAAACACTTCAAAATACATAGAGTTGATTGTGGGTGTGGAAAGTTGTTTAGAGAAGCATTTGAAATAGGAGATCTTATTGCAAGTCGTCTGAAGAGTAGAAAAGAAATATTGTTATAGATCTAAAAATGCTTAAAAATAATATTAAATTAGAATTTATGCAAATAAACAAAAAAATTGTAATATTATATTTTTTATTTGATCTATATTTTGTATATTTGCATTTTGCATTTTTTTTTTAGATATTTTAAAATTTTATTTACACTTTCAATATTTTTTTTGTAAAAAATTTTAAGCTGGTTTTTCTGTAAATAAACATATATATCTGTGAGATAATAAATATCTGTGTAAATAATAATATCTGTGAGATTCGTACCATAAACATCAACAAAAAAATTCATAATAAGATTTGGTTTTGAAATAGCCAATACTACACAGTTCATAGAATTTCAATCAATCTAAACTTTTTGATAATTCTCAGCTCAACTTAAGGCATTATAAGTCAAGTATTTCCTGCTTATCGAATTACTGAATGAAGAAGCCGGTAAGAGTCGCAAAACCTCAACGCAGAAATGTCAGCATAAGCCGCCATTATGCATATTAAAACAACTTGGAATTTTCCAAGTTCTCTGGACGCGATGCAATGGAGTGAACCATAGTCAGAGCTGCAGGGATAGCTCAAATGCAGGCAGTTTGAAGCGTACTCCACAAAGAGCACGCGTCGCACCGCGCCTGCCACAGTAAGCACTCAACAAAGTGGCCACCGAGCAAACCAATTGACACTTGAACGTGCAACGTGCAACGTACAACGTGGGCTGCGGCATCTAAGGGCAACAGGCGAACGGGCAAACGGGCAAACGGGCAAGCGAGCAATAGATGTTGTTGTACAAACCACCAACGCACAGCCGGGTGGGCCTGACAGACAGACACGGCACAAGCTGGTAAAGTGGTAAACTGGCAACGAGGCGGCATTGGCCCTTTTAGCCCTCCGCCATCCGCCATCCGCCCTCTACGACACTCAGTGACACTCGGTCGCCGGGGAACGTTGACGTTTTATTTGATTTTACGCTTGGCTGCATTTTTGCACTCGCCTCATCTCTCGCCGGAGTAAGTGCCAGCTGAAGTTGAGAGCTAGTGGTGGCACCACCATGGTGCTGCTGGGTTGAGCCACTCGATATGCATCGATTTTCAAGTGCTCAACAGCAGCTTCGGTAGCCAAGCGGGCTGCATAATGCATCAACTGTGACACCAGCAACTGGTCAAACAATGGCCAAGATTAATGGTCCTGGCTGTGGCACAGGATATGATGCCCTCTGCTGGCATTTGCAAATTCATGATTGTTTGGCCCGACTCGGCCTGATCTGATCTGCTCTGGCCTGGTTTGGCCTGGTCTGGACGGCCTAGTCTATGTGTAAATTGTCTACAATTTTTGTCTTCTTTTTTTTACATTTTTAATGAGTTCTCGCCGAAACATGACTTGTCACTTGTCCTTAGCCAGCAAACACAAACGTACACACACACTCTCTCTCGCTCTTCTCTTCCCTCTCTCTCTCTCATATAACATACGACAGTCGTACGCTCGTATGACTTCATCTTCATTACCATTTTGTCTGCAGGGCAGTTGGCAGCTGGCAGCTGGCAGCTGGCAGGGCATTGTCTAGGATCGGCTGGCATTGTCTATAGCTTCTATGTTTACCATATTGTTTGTCCCCCACTTGACATTTGCGCTGCTCCGCTCTGTGCTGGGCAAATAAACTAACAGGATTATGTGCAGCCATTGTTGGCCTCCGGCTTAAGCACTCGCCGAAAGCCTCGTAATCCTTTAATGCAATGGGGCAGCTATCTACACCAACTGCGACACAGCGTTAACTCTATGCAAATTTATTTACTTTTCAGTCTAAAAATATATATTTTTCGTATATATACACACACCGTGTAAACAACGGCAACGTGTGCGGCATGGAGCGCCTCGCTTTGGCTTCGTTCGCTTGGCTCCTGGTTAACTGGGCAAATAACACGCCACAATGCACAAGGACAATGACCAATTGCACTTGAAATGTATGAAGGATGCACCGCAATTGTCTTCGAAAGTCCAGGGCATAAAAATAACTCTGAATTTAATCACATCGATAAGCATAAAAGCAGATCAGATAAGCCACAAGACTTCGGTCCAGGTAATTGGTGCCGCGACTTGCAGATTTTCTAAGCCAATTAATGATAAACCAAAGTCGTTTGACATTGATCGGCAGCTGCTGAGCTTCAAATTGGATATTAAGATAAAATTAATATGACTGCAAATCCAGCTGATCTCTGCTCTGTTACAGGTCTGTGCATTTGCGAGATTTATATGCAAGTGGAGTCAAAAGAGCTTAATGACTTGCTAAACTTGAAAGCCTTCAAGAATCAAATATTATTCAATTGAAAGATAATTAAATGGCAAACTAAGCAAATGCCTAATTAGCATTATCATTAACAAAATTTTTTAATTTATTTAAGTAAAACTTCTAGCATTTTTTGACATATATTTTCGAGTTGTAAATAATTTTAAAATATTTTATTTTATTTTATATTTATTTATTATAATATTTTATATATGTTAAAATAAGATTTCCAAATCATTTTCAAATTTTTAAAAGCTTTTCTTCATTCTACTTGTTAAATACTTCATAGATATATATTTTATTTTTTTCTAAATTTTTTATTTGTCAAATATGTGTATATATTTATATTTATTTATTTATTTATTTATATGTTTATTTATTATTTATTTCTTAATTTACCAATTTTTAGATATTTTTACATTATAATTTAATCATTATTAATTTATTTAGATATTTTCTTTTTACTTTTTAACATGAAATCTTTTCCTGCCTTAAAGCAAGTACAAAATCTGATACAAATACATATAGAAATACATATTTACATCTATATAACTTTCATCTTGATACTGTATTGTAGCTGAGCTCTTGCTAAAGCGAATCAAACATTTCATCCAGATCTCTGTGCAGCTCCATTAAAAAAAACTGTCTGCTCAGCGCAAATGGCAAAAACGAAATCAAACTACAATTGGATTCGACTTGGAGCCAAACAGCAGCCAAGAAGCCGAGCCAAAAATAAATAAATAAAAACAAGATCGAAGCAGAAATATAAATGTGCCACGATTTCGAAATGTGCACAAATGCATTTAATGGATATAAAAATAGATAGAGACGGCGGCAAATGCAGAGCCGAAGCCAGTCGGCAGACAAATTTGGTTCGCTTAGATATATGTATGCATATACACACACACATATATATATATATATATATATATATTTATATAGTACATAGTCTGCAGGGAATTGATGTTGTCTGCACTTGTCTCTGCCGAAGCACAGATGCCAGAGCAAAGCCCATTTTTGATTTGCATTGAAAATTGTCTGGGCTGCCGCGCGCTTTCCCCTCTGGTCGGGATGCAGCCAGCCAACTGGCGCGTGGCTGCAACAACAACTACAAAAACAACAATAACAACAACAACAACTACGACAATAACAACACAAACAACAACAAGCATTTCCAGGGCAAATTTTCATGCTGTGCCCGCATCTGGACTATACGTAAGTGCAACGGCTGCCCCGCCAGTCTTTCCCCCGCCGCACCACCGCACCATCGAGTGCAGACGACCCATTGGTGCATAGGGCATCTGTTTTACATACTTGACAAATTAATAATAATTACTGCCTCTGCGTGTGTGAGTGTGTGTGTGTGTGTGTGTGAGTGCATTTTGTGGGGTATTTCCCCAAAACTCTACAAATTGCTGTCTAACGTTACAATAGCTTGGCTCTCTGTCGAACGGATGTGGCGTTCGTAGGCACTTTGAAGTTCATTTTGATTGATTTGGATACATTTGCTTGATTTATGTGAAATACCAAGCTGCTTACGAGGCACGCATACCAACATTTTCTCACGAACATTGAAATTTTCAGTTAGTTAGGCCTTACTGTATTAACTGCAGCTAAATAGAGAAAATATACATTTCGATAAGCTTTACCAACTTTCTTTTTACAAAACATTCAATTGCAATTTTATTGATTATAATCAATTTTAATAAATTAAAATTATTAATTATTATAAAAACTTTCTTTAGTATGCATTAGCCAAAAATTAGTTTTTTTTGAATATTCTGATTCTGGTATAAATATCGTATAGCAAATTTGAGTTTATTTTTCAACTAAAATACATAATAATCTATGACATTATTTATAAAATTATATATATAATTATTTATCAAATTTATTTTAAGCTTTTCTCTAGTAAGATTAGCCCCAAATTAGTTTTTCATAAATATTCTGATCCAGCTGTAAATATCGCACAGCAAATTTGATTTTATTTTTCAACATACATAATAATCATGTTTTTCTATTTTAATGCAGGCCCATAAAGCTCGCTCACTTAAAAGTATTTTTGCTAAGCCATTTTCCCATAATTTACGACAGAGGCCTTTTGACTTCTGGGCTAAGTCTCTAAGTGCACTTGAATAAGTTCACTTTTTGGGCAACATTTAGCCAAGAGTTTATAAATTATACAAACAACAATACTAACAAATTGTGCCAACAACTTGCAAGAATACCCATTAGCATATACAGACACATACAGTTGCTCGGTTCACTATAAATTATAGCACAAGTAACGAGCATGTGGAACTGCAAGCCGACTTCTTAGCACGGAGCGCAGCTCTCCTTCTGCTGACTGCTGGCAACACAAAGATATGCATCAGAAAGCGAGCGAACTGAACTGTAGTGCATTGCAATTTATACCACTTAGACGCTAAAGTTGCGCCATTAAAGCCAGAGAGGCGTTAACCCCCGCCCAGATGGCCAGCAGGCGGAGTTGGAGCCTGCGAAGGCTTTGTGTACTGCGGGGTAGAGCACAGAGCCACAGACACAAAAGGACTAAAACACTTTGGCCCAAAAGAGTTAAAACGAGTGCACACAGACAGGATGTGGCTAAAATATGGCTGCGATGTGGCTGGGTTGTGACTGGGTTCTGCGCTCATCCTGGCCACAGCCAGAGCCAGGACTTTTTTGTTGTAACATGCAAAATGTTAATTCATTTCCAACTCGACCCCGGATTTTTATCTCTCACGTGCGCGGAAGCTTCAGCTTTTTACCGACCAGACCACGCTACGAAACCTGCGAGGGCCTGGAACAAATGCCAACTAAACAAAATGTTTTGCCCAGGGAGGCAAAAGGTGCAGGCGTTAGCACATTTCCTTTTCCGCTTCCGCCTTCTATGCTCTCAGCCATTTTCGGCTGCCATTGCAGCAACTCGAAAGCTGCCAGCATTGTGATAGCGCTTAATTTGTGGCCTGTCAGCTGCCAACGAAAATGTATCTTAAAGTCACATATATATATACATATATATATATATATTGCAGTTGTCGTACAGAGTCCAGAACTGAGTGAGATGGTATTTGGGCGCCAGTTCTGTGCATCCACTTGCTGCAAATTGAGTTTTCAAGCACATTTATCAATTTCGCTCAACTTTTAATAACTGAATTTCCGTCAGTTAAATGCAATGTAGCAAAAAATATTGAGTTTTAATAAGTCTACTGCCGCAGGCTGCACAGTGGTGCGAGTGCCTGTCAAAATTGCTTTCAATTCAATTACTAAATTAACAGTTTTTAGCTTGTTGAAAACCAATTTTATTTATTAGATTTCCAGAGCCAAAAATAACATAATTTTATGTCAGTATATAGTTATGTATATTTTAGTTTAATTTTTCTATATTTAATGTCAATTTTTAATCTTTAAGAGGTTTTAAAGTTTGTTATTGAGATGCAACAAAAAAAAAAAAAACAGTATTTATAAAAAATAATAATTATTATATTTATTATACAGCAGTGCAAATGATATATGTACATATAAAATATTTGAAGGTATAACGTAAATATATGTTTAGGAAATATGTTTCTCTCAAAATATGAATATATATATATATATATATATATATATGTATATCTATAAATATGTGAACAGGACAGACTGTTTTGTTGCCTATGATACGTCATCTGTTTCTTTAAAAATCTTCGCCTTTCTCTCACAAATTACTCATTTTTATCACAATCGCTTTGATCGAAATTGAAATATGCTAATCAAATTCAGCATTTACAAATTACAAACTGCTTGCCAATGATAGCTACATTTGCTAGTATTCATTTAAATATTAAATTTGAGGCATTATATAAGTCTGATTGAAACTTATACCACAGTGCGCACTAAATCAAACCACGCAAAAATCGTGCTGACCTGCCGCTGACGCTGAGTGCAGCTTGTTGCCAGACTCTTTCGGCACACACATCGACATCGACATCGACATCCACATCGACATCCACATCCACATCGACATCCACATCGACATCCACATCGACATCCACATCGACATCGATATCGAATATGCAAAGCGAGTGTGGGTGCCAAACTACATGTGTATATCCACGATGACAACGCAAACGATGTCGATGCTAGAATGGATGAATGGCTGTTTGAATGTTTTGACTTTTGGCGTTGGCCTGCGCCCATGTGACTTAGTATATGTACTTGCTTGCATGTGTGTGTGTGCGCTGTCTCTTTCGACTGCTTTTGGCTAAATTGGCGAGAGGCGCCCACACAGCAACGCTGGCAAACAACGTGCGCCCATATGGGGACATGCAAATGGCCACTGCCTGCTCGAGCCTCAGCCAGCTGACGTTGTTTAAATACATGTACATGTGTATGTGTGTGTGTGTCTGTCTGGTTGTGTTTGTTTGGGCTGCCGCGTGGTCGGTGAGTGCATTTACATGACGCAGCGAAAGTGAATCGAAGCCATGATTATGCAGGCAGGCACAAGGCACAGTCAACGACAAAAGCAACAGCGACAGCGGCGACAGGCAACATCAGCAACATCAGCAACATCAGAGTAACAGCATCAGGAACAACAACAGCAACAACACTTGACATATGTTTCATTGGACTCACGTTAATATCTAGATACATACACAACAGCAGAGGCTGGACATTGATGGGCCAAAAAAATATACCAAGAGCAAGAGCAAAGCTAAAACTGTAGCTGAAGCTGGGCCTTGGGCTGCGTCTAACTCTGAGGAACGCCGTGTTGACCACTCGCTTGGTTTTGTATTGAAAATCAAGCCACAGTGGCTGCCCGCCACTTACAGCGGGTGTCGTAAAGCCATGACTGGCGGCCACAAATTATGTTAAGTGAAGGTGCCACACAGCCACAGGAAGGAGGCAGTCAAGTAGCTGCCCCAGCAACTGCTGCTCTTGTTGCAGTCTGTCCGATGGCCAGCTCGAGCTGATGGGGTCGACGAGGCGTGCCCCACAGCCGCACAGAGATGACGCTCAATCAGCGCAACATCTGTTGCTCCGAGCCTCCTGGCAGCCAACGGTGACACGAGGAGGCGGAGCGACATGCCTCCAAACTACTTGTAATTTGCATAGGTTGCAGAGCACCAAAGAATGGAACAACTCCGCTACACAGCAGAAGTGATAAGTGCAGGACAGCAGTATATATAGATAGGGTAAACAAAATGAAGTTGTAATTAACAAGAAATTTAAGGTTATATATTGCATGTTAATGTGATGATGGAAAGCCGACTCGCAGATACCTTATATATAATAATGTTGTTATGAGTTGAAAATATTTTGCTGTGATTTCAAGATGAACTCTAATATTGTTTAATTTTTTAATATTTTGATTTTTTGTATTTATGTAATTAATAAATTCATTTATTTAAAATCGAGCTGCATTCCGAAATATTCTTGGGGAATTAAAATTATTTAAAATGGAATAATAAAAGCAATGCAAGGTGAAACTCAATTACATTTAATATACATCAATTATATATATATATATATATATATATATATATATATATATATATATATATATATATATATATATATATATATATACATATATATATTATTTAATTTACGAAACAAAAAGTTTTCCTATTATCAATTTAGCATGCTTAAAGCAACGTTCTTTAAAACTCTGCGTTGATTTTAATCCTGAAAAAATTAACAAACAATTACATTCATATAAATTTCAAATATATTATATTTTCACAAAATACTGCTATTCCTTACCGATCTATTCTATCCGTCTATAACAACTTTTGACCCTAGTCAGATCTAAAACGAACCCTCTATAACTATCTCTACTTAAATGCTTGCCCAACCACTTCAATTAACAATTTTTATCATTATCATATATCGTGCTGTCGCGTCTTCTTCCTCCTCTCCCACCTCTTGACGGCGCCCTATGTCGCGCCTATCGAGCCAGCTCATCAATTTCATAGTTTGGCGAGTATTTTTAAAATCAACTGAGCCATGAAAATGCGCTGCATGTAATTTATAGCAATTTCCTTCTTGCTTTGACTGCATTATTTCGAATTCCACGCCCGCTGATATGCAAATTTCGCATGAGGGTAGCTCCCCCTAGCTATATATATATATACATATGTATATACCTCCCGCCATCCATCTCTCTGACTCTTGTTGAAAATACAAATTTATTAATTTATGCAACACTTGAGTTTATATTTATTATTGTGCTTTTCTTGCACTGTGATTTCACGCTACATTTGCGGAGAGCGAACAATTTATAGAGCTCTCGTCGCTGTTACATTTAGTTGATAAATTATTTCATTAAGTATCATGAGACGCATATGTAAAGTATAACAAGCAACAATGCTTTTATTTATAGAGTTATAGTATTGATATACCCTGTATTCTTTGTCGATCAGGGGCAAAGTAGAATCCCTTTCAGAAAGATCGAGAACTAAATTAATTATATGTGAATACATTAAATACTCTCTAAGAGAGTATATCTCTAGGGTATCCAGAAGTCTGTCATTTTACCTTGTTCTCTTTGTTATTATACGCTAATTGCTTACATTCTTGCAGTAAAATAAATAATTGTAAATGTCTACTGCGGCTTGTTGGCCCGGCCACTACACTGCACTAGACTTCAGCTGATGGTAGGCGTGGCAGCGCGTGGGCGTTTCCTGCGAGCATTTCCATTTCTGTTTTGGCGAGTAATTCGGAGCTGGCTGCATAGCTGCATAGCTGGTTATTAGCGCCTTAATGAACCTCTTTACAACTGCCAATCACAATGTGAGCATTGGAAAATATTGCCAGTAGTTGTTAGCACAAATATGGAAACAGAGGCGCAGCCCCGACTCCTCAAGTGGAGTTAATTTTCATGTTTTTCTCTCATATTTATATAACTGATATTCACGTAGGAGGCGTGAAAATGTAACACGCATAAGTCGGAGCCCTGTAAATTGGCCATTGACTCGGCACGGAGCGGCGTTTAGGTCGTAGCTTGAGCAGATGTTGGCTGCTTTATAGAGGAAGCACTTGACTTACGACCAAATTGCGAGTGGGCGGAAGTTGTAAGCCGGACATAATGGGACTCTTTAAGTTTACGGTGCTATAAAATCCTGAGCTTCTAATTAGTGCACCGCTTGTAATATATATTATTGTATTTGGACACATTTTAGTTTTGAAGTTCCCCTACAGTTTGTTAGCATATTATAAATACTATTTAATGTGGAGGTAACAAAGTATTTGGACGTCGGACTGAACTACATATTAAATAGTATTATGCAATATTTATAGTTATAAAAAAATAATATTGGTAAAATACACTTTAAGGATTAAAAATAACAATAAATGTTCAAAAAAAAAAAAATATATATATATATATATTTATGTATATATAAAATGTTGTTTTTAAATTCACTCTGGAAAATGGCTTAAATAAAACCATGTTCAAAATAATTTATCAAATAACTAAATATTTCTGGATTGAATCAACAATATAAGCAAAATAAATAAATACAAATAATAAAATAATAAAAAAACGTTTTACAAATATTATAGATATATTATATATATTATAAAAATAATAATATAACAAAAAAAAAAAAAAAAAAAAAAAAAAAAATATTTAAATATTTAATAAATAACTACATATTTATATAAATACATTTTGTGTATATAAAAATACATTATTTGTATTTGTTCATTAAATAAATAACAAGAGATCTGATATTATTAATATACATATGAATACCAATTTTATATTATTTATTATATAATAATTTATTACAAGAATTCTTTATGCATACGTTTTTAAAGAATTCCTTTGAGTAAATTCTTGTAATGTGCGCATATTCTCAATTCTTTCTTTCCCCGAGCCTCGATTATCAATTTGGTGTGATATTCGCCTGATTGCGTCTGGCATTCATAAATAAAGCTATAATTGAAGGTGAATGGCTATTTGTCCAACAATTGTCATCAAATGTCGCATTCTTCTACTCCTTACTTTACATTATTCCGCACATAAATTGGCCAGATAATGGCAATAAATTCTCGCCTCCAATGCACTGTGCAGACGAGAGCTCAGCCAGCTCAGCTGTGGTCAACTGACGACAACAACAATTGGCCGAGCGGTCGGCAGCAGACAAAATAATTTACAGTAATTGCGCAAAATTAAATTATCAATTGCAGACGTCAGGCGACACGCAATAAATAAATTATTATTATTATTATTTATATACCGGCCTCTGTGAGAACTGAGAGAAATTTCATTTTCCCACAGGATTCGAAAGTTGAGGGTAACTTGGCAACGCCCTGTAACCTATTCCATTGTCTCTGTGTCCCCTGTCCCATGTCTCCTGTCCCCTGTTGGCTGGTCTATCCAACAGTTTGTCTGCTTTCGCATAAAATTGCATCAATAATTGCACAGCCAGCGGCATCCGCCCAAAATGCAGTTTGTATTGAGAGGAAGTTTGTCAGCGTCTGTATTTGTATTTGTGCATTTCCGCTGTCCGGCACGTGCAAAGAAAATATTTACACAGCCGCAAAAGTTGCGGCCAGTAGCTCACCACCGCCACCACCTCCTCCGCCTCCTGCTAGGCCAGGGCGTGAATGCGTGCAGTCTTTAAATATCTCACGCTTGCTGCTGCCGACTCCACGATCTGTGAGTGGCTCTGCGCAGCTGAGCTAGAGCCATATAGGCTGTCTGCGACCTCGTCTAATATGACGCCAACGCCACGCCTCTGCCCCAAGCAGCGCCTCCGACTCCGCCTCTGCCAATGACAATATGATATCTAATTTGCCATTGTATTTAGTTTTCGATTTCAAATACGAATCGAATTGAACTCAATTTGTTGCAATATATATAAATACATATATACATATATATTTAGCTAATATTTATATGTCTATATATATACATTGTATGTATGTTTGTGTATAAACGCCTAATAGTATCCAATCAACGCGCTGTTGTTAGCTGAACTCTGTGGCCGGCACAGGTGCGCAATAACAGGCAGGTAACATGCGTAGCCATCGAATAATTGTTACTGACGCAACGAACCGTTGCGACTGAGGGCGTGTGTAAGGCAGAGGCATGTTTGGTAATTCAGCTTGGCAAATGTAGATCAACAACATTGTAAAATCTGTCATGAAGCTGATTTTGGTATATAAACTGAGCTAAATATAAATGTAAATATTAAATACTTTAAAAGAAATTTAAAAAATAGTTTATATATAATTCAATCTTAGTTGAAGTCTGTTAAAATATTTTCGAATATCTATGTACAAGAATAAGCACATTATTTAGTTAAAATCTGATCATATGACAAAGATTTATAAATTAGACATGAAGTTAAAAATAAATTACATAGAGACATAAATTTAGATGAGCATAAGCACTAAAAGATACATCATAGATAAAATATTAATTAAATAATTCTATAATAAAAATATAAAATAAAATAATAAAATATGTAAATAAATTTATTCATCAGCAAATATAAAATGTTTGCAAATATTTTTTGATAGCATTTAAAACTTTATAACAAATTTTGAAAAGCAGCAAATATTTTATACCAAGAATTAGTTTATCTACAATGAAAATACTTATATGCGATAAGGTTACACCTATATTCGGCTATAAGCTACTTTAAATTAAAGATAAACTTGGATTTTTAAGCTAATTAAATAGAAAGTCATCCATATGAATGCAATAATACAGAAAACGCAATCATAAATATTTATCAAGTTAACAAAAGCAGATGGGAGTGCCTAAATATTGTCTATATATATATAAACAATTTGGTAACCAAAAAAAAAAAAAAACATTTTGTTAAAAAATAAAATCAATTCATGTATTTACATATTTATTTTTATAGGCATTATTCATTAAAAAAGCCATAAATATTTATTTATACACTTAAACGAGTCTATTCATAAGATTTTGCAAGTTGAATATAATATAAAATCGCTATCAATTTGCATAAGCCGAGTTCATGACCAACATAAATCGCAGTGCGCAAATATTTTTGTGCTTAAATCTGAGTAATTTAATCAACATGAGCTGAGACAAGCGACATGAGTTTCGCTTTCTACACTGGCAATTCGCCATTCCAGGCATAAGACGCCAGCCTGATCTTGATTAATATAGATCAAATCAAAAGCAACAACTACAACAGCAACAAACTGAACAAAAAAGTCATATAAGATGTCTGCTGATAATTTTACCGTCCAGCCGGCGTCTGGCGAACAACTGAAGCAGCTTCAATTAAGAAATTTCATTAAGAGTCAGACCAGAAGAGACTGCACAGAAAAAGAGGTAGAGGGAGAGAGAGTGTGTGTGTGAGACCTCTCTCTCTCTCTCTCTCTCTCTCTCTCTCTCTCTCTCTCTCTCTCTCTCTCTCTCTCTCTCTCTCTCTCTCTCTCTCTCTCTCTCTCTCTCTCTTCAGAAGTCCACAATTCAGTTCACTCCCTAGCGTCCACTGTCCATTCGTCTGCTGATTGCCATGGACATGCTGGAATTGCTGTCGATGATTGAGATAAACAGTGCACGTCGCACATGTGTTGCGGATGTGTGTGTGTGACTGTGTATGTGTGTGTGCTCACATACGAGGATGAGACAGAGCAGGAGCAAGCGATTTGCCGGAAGCTGTGCGCACACTGGCGCCCTCTGCCGCATCCCGCCCCAATATGAAGTGTTCATGATCTGTCCGATGGCGCGTATATTCATAGCCATAATTTGAATTTTTTCTATAAATTTTAAATCGTAGCATATTAAAGAAATTTATGGCCCTAGCTGCTGAGACGCCTTCCATACGAATAAGATAAATGTGCTTAGATCATATGCTCCGATTACCTGCACCAAATTAAGTCCGTTGCCAACAAAGTCAATCGAACTTACTTTCAGTTCATATTGATTTCAATTTACATGATTTATGGCCAGGCACTTAATGGCTCTGATGCGTAGGCCTGAAACTTAAAGCGAAAATTAATTCAAGCGCTCAGCTCAAATTGGAATACTGCGAAAAATATTCTATAATAAATAGATGTGTAGTTAAAATTATTGAGCTATTTATTACAAGTCTAATAACTCAATTCAAACAGATCGACAATTTATTGTAAAGAATAATTTATGTATTATTAAGCAGATTTTTTAATTTCAAAGGAAAGGATCATAATAAATATTTTTACAATTTATATTCTTTCTTGCATCGATTTAATTCAAACATTATATCATTTCCAATAAAGAGGAAAAAATGAATGTACACTGCAAATTCTTGTCATGTTTATATTCTGCAGATTCTAAGAGATTTCGCCTTTTCTTCCTTTTAAATCGACCAGAAACCAAACTTTCAACTGAAACAATATCTATTCGTATAATTTTGTTATTTGCAACTCGACATATTTTGCCGGCAACTATTTGTTTACACACACACACACACACAGATGGCTGATATAAGCAAATATTATGGTAGCTGTCAAAGATGCTTCACGAAATGTAGGACATTGCCCCACTGTGGCACACAATGTGAATACAACTTCAAATATCGAATATGTATGACAACTATGCCTCAGGCAGCAGCTGTCGTGTCAAAGAGCATCTTGGATATCAAAACAATAAAACAACAATGACCACACACATACACAGATGCAGTATATATATGTTATATATATATATATATATATGATCAAAATTGAGCCCGCTGGCGCCCTTTGCTCGCCTAACGAACTCAAACAGCAAAAGCCATGTTTAATGTGTGCTTTGATTTCATTAAAAGTAAATAAATTTCTGATAACGAGAGATCGCGTTACGTCTTCATGGGCGGGCGGTCGAATCGTAGAATTTTTATGGCATTCAATCGAGATTTTAATTGCTTATTAAAAGCATTTTATTTGCTTTTCTTGATTGCTTTTTTGTTTATTTGGAAAACAACAAAATATTTATTTGGTTAATGCTTGAAAAATTAGCTATAAAATCACACGAAAATTTTTTATAAGAAACTCAATATTATAGAGGAAATCATCTGTCCACATCAAATTGTCCATATCAAATTAACTAGAGAATTTGTTTAAAAAATAAATAAATAAAAGTCAAGCTTGTGGTATTCCTTCATTGTTTCTTCAATATGAATATGAATAAATTGTGAATCCCTTTTATGGCTATAAAATGAATATGGCATATATCAGTTATATAACTGAAAGAAATATATTTTAATAAAATATTTAAAAGCTTCAGAAAAAATTGAACTAACTCTTATTTATTTCTTCAATATTGCACACCTAAGGAGAATATACTTATAATATATATTTTTAGCCCCATCTAAGCCTTACGAGAAGTAAGAAGAAGTAAGAAGTTCATTAATTAGGTTAGATATCTGTGCACAATTACAATTAACTTAAAAGTAAAATTTGTTTGACCCAACAAGTTTTCCATGTCTTGCGCATGGCTTTCACATATTGTTTCAGCTGGAGATCTGATAAACCCAATTGGAGCTCTTAGAAAGAACTTGGAATTTGAAGTTGCTCCATTTTCCAGCTGAAAACGCTCCAATTATTTTCAAATTACATGCACTTTCCCCATTGGCCTGGCGATCGTTATTTGGCAATTTTCCAACATTGAAACGAAGCTACGTTTGACCATGTAAAACACGCATTAAAAGACGAACCTGGACGGAACTAGACAATGAAGGCAATGTTGCTCGCTTTTAGCAATTTCAGCAAGAAGAAGAAGGCAGAAAAACCAAGTCCAATTTTTTGTTGCAAACTTTCTTTCTTCATTTACAATAAAAAAAAGTATTATAGATATGTTGGTGGGCTTTTGAGGCAGCGATCTTGAGACGATAATGACTGAACGGCCCACTAAATGCCGAAAACTGTAGCGAAATCGAAAATGAACAAACAAAAGAGGATAGCAAAGCTGAAATTATCTGCCAAAGCATTCATTTGAATACATATGTATGTATATAGTTAAAACCAAGGCCAGATCTATTAAACGCCCAAACGCATTTCACAAAGCGAGAGTCATACAAATCAAAACAGGTAATAATTATTTCAAATGGAAATACAAAAAGAAAAAAAAATTAATAATACTTTACAAGAAATAGATTGAGCTGCTTTAATAACAAATATATTTGAAATCACGAACTGCAATTATCTAATCGAAATGCATTCTACATACTTCTAAACAGTATGGGAAACTCTTCAAAAATTTATTTACTTTCAATGCATCAACATAAACGAAGCGTTAAATCAAACATTTGCTTAACATATAGACATATATGTACGTATATCAAATATATGTATTTAGGGTCAGCCTTTGATCGAACCAATCAATCATTATTTTCAACAAGTGAGGGAGAGGGAGAAAGAAAGAGAGTGAGAGAGACGCCAGCAAGCTTGAAAGCGCATTTTAATAATGCCTAAAAGGTAACGGAAACCGATCAATCCAACGATCAATAATCAAGTATCTGACCAATGAAGTGGATGAAGAAGAAGAGGCAGAAGAAGAAGGAGAAGAAGAAGTTTTTTAAGTGCAACTTTATGCATCGCCAGCTGCGCTTTATGAGGCAGAACGCCGTCATCGAAACTATGAATGAAATATCTATGTCTCTCTCTCTCTCTCTCTCTCCCACTCTGACTGTGTGTGTGTGTGTGTAAATTAAAGCTAATGACTTGTAAAAATAACAGAAAAATCATGTTAAAAAAATCTTAAAAAAGAACAAAAAAACACAGATAACATTTCATGTCGTCAGGAGGTTGCATTTACACGCCATGCGGTGAGCGCAGATGAGTTTTTTCTGCATTCTCTCTCTCCCTCTGTCTTTGCTCTCTGTTTCTTTCGCTCTCATCCGACAGGTCAAAATGCAGTAAATACAACGGATTTGCTGTTGTTATGGCTGTGGTTCTTGTTGTTGTTGTTGTTGCTGCTGCTGCTGTTGCTGTTATTCAGTGGAAACCGAAACAGTTAGAGCGGCTGCAAGTCTGCATCTGACGGGTCTGCAACATCAGCCAACTGGCAAAAGGCTAACGACTTGTGCCAAGTTTATCAGCTGCACCAGCAGCAGCAGCGGCGGCAGCAGCAGCAGGCCGCACAAAAAAACCAATTTAAAAAGTCCGTGTGCTGTTAATACAAGAATGAAATGACACTAGATACCCTGTATCAAGTGTTAGTGTTTAATTTATATACAAAACACATACAGAATATTATGGAATGATTTTGGCTGAATAAATTTGGAGAGGAAACATTTTTTTCTAATTAAACACTAAACATTTGTTTCATTATATCTTTGTTATTTTCTAATAAATTATAAACAAATAATGTCCAGCAAGTTTCTACTCGCTCAAGCAATATCAATTAACATATGAATTCTATTTGGATCTGTAAATATATATGCAAATAGCTAATGATATACAGTTTTATTATTTCTTCATTATTTTGTGTTATAAAATGGCATCGAACAGGTAACTAATCAAGGGATATCCATTAATTTATGGATTCTATCTCAAATTGTAAATATTTAAAAATCTATGTGATATACAGCTCTCGCTCTCTCTCCCTCTACTTTATTTATTTTTATTTTTTTTAATATATTATAAATAATTAAAATCGAACAAGTAATTGTTCAAGCAACATCAATTATCATCTGGATTCCATATCAAACTGTATCAAGTATATATTGTCTAATAGACTTATTACATATTGTAATTTGTAATTTTGTATCTTACAGGCATTTTGTATTTTTAATTTATATTTAGCAAATTGAGTTGAAAATATGATCACTATTTCTGGAAGATGGCTTTATCTCTTTAAATTTAATTACACACACACACTGCATATATGTATATACCCATCTACCCCTCCTTGGTACAGGGTACAACGAACACAACCACAGAACAGTTGCTGCTCGGCGCAGACGCCAGTCTGGGAGCAAGTGAGCGGCGAGTCTACAGAACCGAATCGTTACTTTGCATGAGTCACACCTTTCGGGGGATTTGTTGTAACGAAAGAGCGTGGAAACGAGCAATCGGTAAAAGAGACGCAAACAAGTCGAAATGGGAGAGCGCAAAGGAAACGCCAATGGCGTGACAGTTGTGTGGGTAAGCGGCTTAAGCGATCGCCAGCAGTTGCAAGCTGGAAGTTGGAAATTGGAAGTTGAACGTTGGGAGTTAATGCCCACAATTCATGTCAAAGGAAGAGGGAAAAAGGCTTTAGCTTTGACGGCTACCGAAATTAATAAAGATCTTGCTGCGACTGTCCCTCCTAATGAAGCTGAGTTGTAATCAGGCAACTTCTCTATTAATATGAAACTGATCTGATTTGCCACCCAGAAACAGTTCGAGTTTAAATAAATTTTATTACTTCTTTTATGGAGTAATATCTCTATGTTGTAGATAAATGATAATCAGGCTACGTTTTTACTATGCTCCTCTTATCTGGAAACACGACAGCTTCAACCAATTCTGTTGTAAATGGATAAGAACTAGAAAGGGAACAAGTCTGAATATGTTGATCGGGAGTGCACAACTATGAAATACCCAGAACTCTCTGCAAGGCTGAGGATATATATATATCGCCATATATATCCTATCGCTATTGTTTATTTGACAAAATTAAACATATGGGAGCTTAGATTAAGTGTTGTTCAATAACTTTTGTTTTACATGCATATTTTTAATGTAAATTGAAAAGCGTATTGATGATTTTATTATTATATATTATATATTATATATTATATATTATATATTATTATATATTAAATATTGTGGAATGGTATTCGAAAAACAAAAAAAAAATCTGTGAGATAGTCGGTTTAAGTGCGAAATTTTTGTTATATGTATTTAAATTATGCTTAAATACCGAAATGCTATCGATTATTATCTATAATATATACAATATATCGATCATATACCCTATATAATACAGCACTAGATCAGAAAATATCTTCAGATTTTATAGCTTTGGAAATCCCTTTGATTTTATGGATAGCCAAACGAATATGGGTAGAACAATTCAATTGAACGCTCTGATAAGGAATATCATATACTTAACGGGCTCTACCAAGCCTCCTTTTGCCTGTTGCATATATGTTCGCAATATACCCTGAATTCCCATCACAAATGGGTATACAAACTGTCATATCGTAGCAGACCCATTAAACTCAAGCAATCAGCAACATTTTAGCACATTTCCATAAATAACAACAAAGAAAAAACGTTCATAACCCGTTTGTAGAGTGTTTACAAGCCAATCAACCTTGTTGCAAACTATTGAGAAAGAGGACTGGGCAACAGCTGAAGCCAAGCTGTCGAATGAAGTTCAAGACAACGACGACAACAACAACAACAGCAACAAGCAGAGCTGAGACAGCAACAATAAAAATCACTGGCAAGTGGACAGGCACGACGACCTACTATTTGGCCTGGTCAGTAAGCATAAAGCCAATACTTTAATGGCGCCAGACACATCCTGAGTCTGTAACTGGAACGAAAGAGTCGTCGATCGGAAAATCCAAGTCAACAGCGTAGCAAAATAAAACGCGTCATGAAAAACCTACTTCGATGGGTTTGCGAGCAGCAGAGAGAGGGAGCGAGCGACGATGAGAGAATCAGCAGGCAAAAATAAGTAGGACTGCGACAGCAACAACAACAATCACGAAGGCGGCCACAAAAACAGGATGCGCATGCGCAGCAGCAAAACAGAAAGCAAAAGGTGAACGTGAACATCATAATGAAGTTCAGTGGAGGTAGAATAAATACACATAAAAAAGCGAAATCAAAGAAATCAACAAATAAACATAAAAGGAAACGTATCGCAGAGCTGATACACACACACACACACGCACACATCCACACACATGCAAGCAACAACGTACAAGAGCGATAAGAGCGGCGCACAAAGCAAGGGAAGCGCTAAGCGAAACAGCAGCGCAGCAGTGGCAGCAGCAGCAGAGAGGGGTAGAGAGAGTGAGGTGAAGAGTGGGGGAAATGGCAAACGATAAACGTCATCGAGCAGATTATGCTGCATAAATTATCAAATGCAAAAGACAGTGCCAAAAGGGAGCGCCGCAGATGAGCGCAGACAGATGAAACGAGCAGTGAGAGCGCAAGAAGAGCGTAGACGAGGGAGACAGAGAGAAAAAGGGATGGCTGAGGCGCAGGTAAACATTACGCGCTGTAAATAATTGTAATTTACGAACAGGGAACTGGCTCTGCATCAGCTCTACCTGAGGGAGCGGCAGTGCCAAAGAGCTAAAGAACCTAAAGCAGAGACAGGCAACAGCAACAGCAGCAGCAGCCGCGGCGACAGCGACGCAGCGCAATAGCAAACAAGAAGAGCACGTACAAGAAATTAGCAAACAGAAGAAGAGAAGTAAAAGCGAAACGTCAACCCCGACGCTCGCGTACACACAACTCACAGGCACAAGTATTATGATTATGAAGCTAGGCGGCTGATCATAATGATGAATGGCCAGCAGCCAGAGAAAGAGCCAGAGCCAGAGCCAGACGAATAGCGTATATAGCGTACATAGATGAAAAACGAAAAACGATGAAAAAAAAGCCTGTGGCAGTTGTAGACTTACTCACTCACTCACACACACACACCATACATACAGAAGTTGGCTCCATGGACATTGGGACCACGCGTAACGCGTTTCTTGTAATCGTGGCCAGAATCGTAAAACGTGATCGAGTGCCTTATGTACTATACATTGGCCATGGGCCTTAGCAGAAACTGTTGTTGCTGCAGTTGTTTTTGTTTCTGCTGTTGGCACTATTAATACTCAGTACACAGAAAATGGGATAAAACAGGGGTATATATAGATAGTTTTGCAAATAATGCTGTGAGGGTAAAATAAGAGAATAAAGTAGAGATATGATAATATAACAACTCTGTGTGTATAGAAAAGACTATATTCTAGAAAATAGTATATTTCATACAAAATCTGTGTGTAAGGCATTTTATTATACTTATTTTTCAATTTATTAAATATAATATTTTGGTATATTATTATCACGATGTGCGGCTATACATTGATTTTCAATCTACAAAGATTTCTTATAGTCGTATTTAAAATACTTTTCAACTAACTACTCCAACAGAAAATAAATATTTAACTTCTGCAAAGATCTCTCAAATCTTTAATATCTTAAAAGATCTGTAATAATTGTAATAATTATTTTTGACCAACTACTTCAATATGACATGTAGGGTAATTGCACGTCCAGCAGCTTATAATATACACATATTTTATATAGAATAGAACTTAATGAATCACATATTTTACAGCATCCTTACATCTCTCACTGAAATCCATATTTAAAAATTAAATTATTTTCAACCAACTCTTATAACAAATATAGGGTATCCATGGGTCTGTCAGGTTATCCTGCTACAGTTTCAGTTCATTTCTGATCTTGTTTGGTTTATTTCTTTTTCGTTTTCTTTATTTTTATTTTTTTCTTGAACACGTATCGTGTAGTATGTAGTCTGATTATTTTTGTTTTGTTTTTGTTTTTTGTATTTTCTGTGCGAGCCAACAGCGTTTTCATTAGGGAAATACACATGCGCAGCTACAAAAACAACAACAAAGACAATGATACAGAGCGGGGAGGGAGAGGGAGGCGAATCAACAATAGTTTATATTTTGCCTGGCTACTAACGTGAATGTTGTTTTTGTTGTTCTAGCTGCGCGATTCAGTCTCAATTTCGTTTTATTCCGCTGTCCCTGCCGCTTCTGCCTTTGCTCCCCTTGTTTCTCTTGTTCCTCTTGTTCTTGATCCCTGTTCCACAACGTTGGCATAATTTACAGTTCTTCAGAGAAATTTACATGCCAACCGAGGTCTGGAATCGTTTCGTTCCCTTGTCCCAACTAGACTCAGTTGTGGGTCAATGAATCGATGAATCAGCATATGGATGTTTCCATTTAACAGCTGTGCGAATTTTGGAATAAGATGAAATCGGTATGGATTGTAGAAGAACGAATATTTTGAAACTAGCTCAAATAGGTTGCCAGCAGCTTACAAGCGATCAGATTAGATAGCTTATGAAGATCTTTAAACCTAATGAAGCTATCAAGTTTACTTTATTTAGTTTGACCATAAAGGAATGAAGTAAATGCTATCTTAAATATAACAACAAATAGAAATATTGCCAAAAAGTTTGTATCTGAGAAATAAGATAATACATGTGTATTTCAGAAGAAGTTACACATTTTATTTACTATTTTTTTCAGGGTATATGCATATGTATATATGTTTATATGACTAATCTAAAAATGAGTTTGCTATCACTAGGCGACAAGTTTTCTGGGTTTTTATCATACCATTCAAGGAAAGACAGAAAAACAGATATTTGTTTGGTCAACTATCCGAAAACAAATACAGACTGATAATTATTTTTCAGAATTTTTGAAAGAATCTCTATATCTAAAGTGTCTTTAAACACAGCTTTATTTCCTATACTAATATAAACAGAGAATATAAAAATGTATAGTTTTTTCAGAGAAAAATAAAAAATAAAGTTGAAATCTATCGTATTGCGTATCCCGCCTCAATTTTTTAAATTCTTATTCTCATTATTTAAGCATCGTATTTATGAGGTGTGGATTAAAAAAGCATTAAAGCTCAGGTAGCTACGATCTCCGTAGAAGGCTGTCAAGTGTCACCTGTCTCACTTCATAAACAAAAAATTAGCATAGAGCCAAAGCGAAAAACTCGTATAATCTTAGATATTATCAATTATTAACAGCACGCCCACGTAACGGGCACGCCCACCCACGCCTACAATTCAACATTCCGTACGAAACAACAAAAAACTGAACGAAACGAAAATACCAATTAGCCGAGACGGGAAACTTTTTTAGAATCGATCGAGCGGAATTACGCGCATAATTTAGAGGCAATAATATCGCGATTGGCGAAGCGGCCAACGCGATTGTGGAACAGGTTCCATGTTTTGGATGGGGCTGTGGAGATCCACAGGGGCGTGCCACGCCAGTGCTGAGTTAGAAATTTAGTCACTTACCGCTTTTGAGACGATCGTTAATTAAATCCTCAATCAGCTGCGGACACTCGCATTCGATGGCATAGCAGAACTGCTTGAACTTCTCGAAGCCGCTCTTGGCAATGATCTCGATGAGATTGGCGCATTGGACGCGCAAAATTTCGGCATCGTTGAGAGCTTCGGTAGCTGCGCTGCCGACGCCGCCACCCACAGATGGCGTTAGCGAACGATTGTCACTCTGGGCATGATCGCCATTGACACTGGCGCTGCGCGAGGAGCCGGTCAGGCTGGAGCTGTACTCGCCGCCTACGCCACTGACGCTGGCGCTGCCGCCGCTGCCACTACCGCTGCTGCTGCTGGCGACAGCGCTTAGCTTGCGCTTCGTCAAGGCGCCCCCGCTAGATGGCGCACTGCCCGGTGGCTCGACGGCGCTCTTCAGCAGCAGATCCTCCTCGGACTGGCTGAGCACGGAGTTCTTGACGAGCACCGCTATCAGATCGGTGCTGCCCAGATCGAGCATGATGCGCTCCTGGTGACGCGACAGCAACAAACGCACTTCTTCCTCCTCTTCGCGCGTCATTTTGACGTTTTATTTGATTTGCTTCTTTCTATTCTTCTTCTGTATGCTGTTGCTTGCAATGCACTTTTATTTATTGCACTTGGACACATTCACATTCACACTCACTCACTATTGTTGTTCTTGCTGTTGTCGTTGCTATTTAGCATGCATATTCGTTTGATTATTATTGAGATTTATAAATTATTATGCATAGTATTTGTTGTTATTCGAAACGCAAAAAAACACAAACGCGCGCCATTTACTGGCGCTTACGCCGTTTAATTCGTTGCTCCGCTCGTACAACGTTCGTTCAACAAAGTCAGAAAGTAACTGAAAAACCGGCTCAGCTTGAAACAGCGACATAGTGTCTCACACAAACCTAAGAGAGCCAGAGAGCGAGAGCGTAAAACGCCCGCACAATGCAGGGAGAGTAAGGCACAGTGTAACATTATTCGTGCGCTAAGGGAAAATCTCAAGATCTGCAAGCATCAGTATATTAAGATGAACAAATTCTATTGATTATTTGCTAAAATAATTTCAATAATACCTGAAACAAGTTTTTTATATATTTTATACTTGAGCATATGTAACAAATTCAAAACTTACTATCTTGAGCTGAAACTCATTATATCGAACCACTGTTCCTCCCTGGCAATTGTGGTTGTTTCTCTTGCATTGGCCCTGCAGCTGCAATTGTAAGCGATAACAGTGTATTGTAGTATGTGTTAGCATGTGTATGTGCGTGCGAGTGTGAAACAACAAAGTCAAACAAAACGTAATTGCATTTGCTCTGCATCTCTCACTCTCTGTCTTTCGGGAAAACAAAGAAATTGTCTTTGCGCTGTTAAGCAGCATGTCTTACGAATATCGTAACACAATCACGTAAACAATATACGGCTTGAAATGGCGCATTTTTCAAAGAAGAAATTTTAGTTTAAAAGTTATGTGTACTATTTAGAGAGTAATTGTATATTATTTTGATATTACTTTAAAAATTAAATATTTAATATCTTTAATTGTTAATAAATATGAAAAACTTTGATATTAACAGTAAAGAACACACACACACTCATAATCCCCTGGCCAATGAGCACAAAGAGCTCTAATTACATGCATTTTAGCTGATTTTGCCTCGATTGAATAGATTGCCAGGATCGTAACAGATGTTACTTCAGCCGGAAAGCAAACGAATAAGGATAATTGCAGGAACAAACAGATTGAACTGCGAAGCAGCAATTGAAAACAGAAAATCTCTTAAGACGAGATACATACGCTTATTGCGGAAAGGTTAAAATAAATTACAGAATACAAATAAAAACTAAAAAAAAAAAAATATAAAAAAAAGTCTTATAAAATAAAAATGTAAATATAATATAATAGTTCACAGTATAAAATTTGTATATACTGTATATATATATATATATATATATATATATATATATATATATATATATATATATATATATAAAACAGTATTACAATCGAATATAACAATATAATAGAAATAAATTAAATTCAATTATTAAACAAATTTTTAAATATATTAAAAATAAGTATTTGGAAAATTACTTCTTTTCGTTACGTAAAATAATGAACATTATGAGAATAATAAAAATGTATATATTAGATAAAGTAACATGAGATCATCACGTTCAAATCCGTTGAACTAATGAGATTTATAGTTTGGCACGTTTTCAGCATATCGAATAGGCCGATATATCCATGTATTGTATTTCAAAGTGGAATAGAAAACAGTTAACAGATGGAAGTCAATTGGCTTTCAAAATTGAATTTTTCAAAATGCTTCGAATATTTTCAAACACAACAGGCGACAGCAGGTGTCGGCCACCCACAACAATCCGGCATTCCGACATTCCAATAACAAAGTTCGTTTGCATAAATTGAGTTAAGTAATTGCAACTATTTGGATATATCTGTGTGCAAATGTTGGAGTGCCGCCCTCTATGGTCGAGTAACTGCATAATTTATGCGAATATGCTAAGTCGGGCATAGAGTCGCCCATGCGGCGAGGCGGCAATGAATAAAGCTGCAACGCGCTCCCGCAAAGCTGTCAATCAAACGGATCTTCAATCGACGCAGCCAGCCAGTGATTGACAGATTGACTGAGTGAGTAATTCATGAGAGATTGATTGAGGAGGAGTCGGATTGGTTGAACTGCATGGGAATTGAGTGTTCGAATAACAGATCTGTGATTGATTACAGCAACTATATAACTGATAACTGATTAAATGGGGAACCGAGTGATTGAACGACTACCTAGTCGATTGATGGACTAAGTGATTGATGAACTGACTGATTGACTGAATGTCTAACTGAGTGACTAGCTAATTAATATCACCCAATAGTTATTGACTGATTGACTAATTATGTGATAGACTGATTGACACGATGAAGTAACTAATTTATTAACTTGATGATTATATGATTATCATTTCTTATTGTTTATATGACAAAATAACGACATGTCTATCAAAAGACAGATTAGTTAGATCTGAAATCGAATATCGAATATATAATAAGATCTGCCTAGATATGGATTATTTGCCAAAGCTTGGGCTGTTTTCTCGCTGCCTTTCATTTCCAGGAAAAATAATCTACTTCAAACCAACCAAAATATTGCTGAGCAATCAGAAAGTTTGCCTCAGCATTTTCCTGATTTACACTCCAAACGAATTTACTGAATAAATTTCCTCCTATACCACACCGCTTCAGGGGGGATTACATTTGCAAATACAAATCGAAATCGAATCGCAAACATGCGAAAATGTGTTAGCAAATGGTCCAGCACATGTTTCTTGCCCATTTTGTTACTGCTTGACACGTCGCTGCAGCTTCCTTTGCAATTAAGAGATTTGGTACATGGGCTTAAAGCACTTCCCAACTCTCCCGCCCTCTCGCTCTCTCTCCCCCACTCTTTCTCTGCCTACTGTCTGCTGTGTTTCCTTTCTTTCCTGATTCGTGAGCCACTGTCCGAGAGGGTGTCTGGACCATCCATCAAAGCTGTCTGATTATCCTCCACAGCCAGCCAGGTGAAATTATCCGATAATCATCTGGGGAGCTGTAAAGAGAGAAAGGGAGATATATATACATATATATATATATATATATATATATATATATATATATATATAGGGGGAGAGGGGTATCTTATTATACGGTAGTCAATTTCAAGATTGGCGTTGCACGTGGTATTTTTATTATAGCATAATTGCTTAATATTTTTAAGCGCTGTCTGACTGAAGCTGGAAAAACCAGCTGCCAAGCATCGTAAAAATTTCATAAGCAGCTGATTCCAAATATTTTATAGGCTTAAAGGTGGCAATTGCTTTCAATTATAGGCGACTTATCACATTAATAATAAAACATTAAGATATAAAAAAATATCCAGCATGTATTCATAAAATTTGCCTATCTAGCTAAATATAAAAATGATCGACCAAAATTGTTGTTTTCCTTTTACCGCATTTTTATGGCTTAATTGTCAGGTAATTTTGTCTTTACGACCGAAATGTTGAAAACATTTTTAAAAATTCATGTCTTGCTACGTGCCTCAAATGCTTTACAAGAAACTAATTTAATTTCTAAGAATTTTGGCCAAGTTAAAAAAACTACTAAGTTAATAAATGGAACTCAAAGTAATACCTCTCAAAGCAGTTTTTTCAAGTCTGGAATTATTTTTATATGAAACTATATTGCTCTTAATATTAAAAATATTGTCTATATTTTGAGTTTATATAATATATTACATAAATAATACTCTTATTTAAATGGCCTTAGGATGATATACTTATTTATCACAAATGTAAGTATTGAAACACCCTACTGCTTGAAGTATACAAGTTTTAGTTAAAGCTCACATACTGTTGAAGTGCAGTTACTTTGTATAAAAACCTCCAAAACTCTCCCAGCATGCGTAAACCGAAAAGCGAATGTGGAAAATTAAGAGAATATTAATACACATATAATCATTAAAAACCTTTACTCTATAACAAACAGTTAGTCTGTCTGCTGAAGGCCAATGCAACTGCTCATCACTTATTACGTCTCCAAACGTGCCATAAATAGGTTATTTATTAATTGTGAATCACTCTAATGCGGGCAGAAATCAGTTAAAACAAGCAATTTGATGAACTACAGTAACTACTACTACTACTACAGTAACATATGCACATACATACAACCGAATGTCTCCAAAAATGCCTATATGTATATAATTTAATGCATTCAAATAGTGAGCCACCCTACTGCAGAGGCGAATCTGCCAAAGCAAAGCCAAAGTTCAACAACTACAGTTATTCTAATCCCACACTTGCCAAATTGCATTGATCGCTACCAATACACGCACACCGTGAAACTCTCCACAAAAGAAATGATGTATGATGAGAGTGAACGCGAGAACAATAGAGCGCAGCACATGGCAGCCGCAGCGGAGAATGGAGAAACTCATTTTCGACACGGCGATGGCGACATTCAGAAGTGAATTTCACAGCGTGCCGAACACTTACAACCAGCGCCTGACGGCATTGAAGAAAAAGCTGACCACGTGTTTTCAGCACTGGCTGCTCAAGCTGCAACAACACCAACGCCAACAGCACAACCGACCCCAGCCGCAGCAGAATCATCAACGTGGCACTGGGCAGTTCTATAAAATATTTGTCCGCGCGGACTGCTCCATTTTGGACGAGAAAGTTACCTATTTGCGAAAATTCAAAAGGATCTTCACAGCACGCCAGACTTTGGCAAGTGCTCGGACAGCAGCAGCTCAGCTACAGCCAGCACTTGGCCGCCGCATCAGCCAGAAGCAGACGCAGGTGGCAGGGGAGGAGCTGCAAATTGTAGCGAGACTCTTCTCATCGACCCTCATATCGAGCACCATCAGCTCCGACATGACCATCATGGATAACACCTATATAGGGGTGCGTGACGAGTACCCCGAGATTGATGCTGAAATACGCGCCATACTGCTGGCTAATGCCCAGAATGGTATCACGATATCGAGCATCAAAAGTGAGTTTTAGCCGGGGAAGCTTTAGGTATAGAAACAGTTATAAAGATAAAGTGAGCAAAGACAGTGAAAATTGTATTTCATATTATCGACTAAGCAATACCCTTTTCAAACTATTTGTGATTCACAAAGTTGATAAAGTTTTCTTTTTAATTATTGCTGATTTTTTAAATCAAACTGTACATCAGAATAATAGCGTCTTTAAACTATAAATAAAAAATATATAGGGTTTTATTTTTTTTTTAAGAATTAAAAGCCTTTGTAGAAATAGTGTTTAAATTTTTATTATACTATAATTCTAAGTTCCACCCATTTTTTCACAATTTATAGTGAAAATTTCGAATTTGTAAGTAGCTTTTGCATTCTTTTTTGCCGTGGTTATTCAAGACCAATTTATTTCCATATTTATCAGATCTGCTTGATATATATTTAATATTTGCACCCATATATCTATATAATACAGATGAATATCGACAACTGACGGGCACTGCATTTCCGGTGCACGACAACGTCACAGACTTTCTGCTAACCATTCCGCACGTCACGGCCGAGTGCTGTGAGTCCGGCAAGCGCATCTTTAACATCAAGCCCACTGAGGAGACCCGCCATCTTCACGAGATGATACTGCAGCAGCGACAACGTGAGAGTCGAAACAATTACAACAACAATAGCAACACCCACTACAACAATAACAACGACCAACACACGGTGTACTCACAGGAACCGCCACGTCTGTGGCGCTCACAATACAAACGGCGAATGCCATCCCACTTCACTGTTAATCTCAACTCGAGCGAGAAGCCGCCAGCTGTCAAGATGGCCAAGCTGCAGCCCCTGGCCACGGCTGCTGCATTGGCGCCCAACGGTGTCTATCAGGACAACTGGAAGCATCTGTAAGTGTGATGAACTGTATCTGTATCTGTATCTGTATCTGTATCTGTATCTGTATCTGTATCTGTATCTGTATCTGTATCTGTATCTGTATCTGTATCTGTATCTGTATCTGTATCTGTATCTGTATCTGTATCTGTATCTGTATCTGTATCTGTATCTGTATCTGTATCTGTATCTGTATCTGTATCTGTATCTGTATCTGTATCTGTATCTGTATCTGTATCTGTATCTGTATCTGTATCTGTATCTGTATCTGTATCTGTATCTGTATCTGTATCTGTATCTGTATCTGTATCTGTATCTGTATCTGTATCTGTATCTGTATCTGTATCTGTATCTGTATCTGTATCTGTATCTGTATCTGTATCTGTATCTGTATCTGTATCTGTATCTGTATCTGTATCTGTATCTGTATCTGTATCTGTATCTGTATCTGTATCTGTATCTGTATCTGTATCTGTATCTGTATCTGTATCTGTATCTGTATCTGTATCTGTATCTGTATCTGTATCTGTATCTGTATCTGTATCTGTATCTGTATCTGTATCTGTATCTGTATCTGTATCTGTATCTGTATCTGTATCTGTATCTGTATCTGTATCTGTATCTGTATCTGTATCTGTATCTGTATCTGTATCTGTATCTGTATCTGTATCTGTATCTGTATCTGTATCTGTATCTGTATCTGTATCTGTATCTGTATCTGTATCTGTATCTGTATCTGTATCTGTATCTGTATCTGTATCTGTATCTGTATCTGTATCTGTATCTGTATCTGTATCTGTATCTGTATCTGTATCTGTATCTGTATCTGTATCTGTATCTGTATCTGTATCTGTATCTGTATCTGTATCTGTATCTGTATCTGTATCTGTATCTGTATCTGTATCTGTATCTGTATCTGTATCTGTATCTGTATCTGTATCTGTATCTGTATCTGTATCTGTATCTGTATCTGTATCTGTATCTGTATCTGTATCTGTATCTGTATCTGTATCTGTATCTGTATCTGTATCTGTATCTGTATCTGTATCTGTATCTGTATCTGTATCTGTATCTGTATCTGTATCTGTATCTGTATCTGTATCTGTATCTGTATCTGTATCTGTATCTGTATCTGTATCTGTATCTGTATCTGTATCTGTATCTGTATCTGTATCTGTATCTGTATCTGTATCTGTATCTGTATCTTATCTGTATCTGTATCTGTATCTGTATCTGTATCTGTATCTGTATCTGTATCTGTATCTGTATCTGTATCTGTATCTGTATCTGTATCTGTATCTGTATCTGTATCTGTATCTGTATCTGTATCTGTATCTGTATCTGTATCTGTATCTGTATCTGTATCTGTATCTGTATCTGTATCTGTATCTGTATCTGTATCTGTATCTGTATCTGTATCTGTATCTGTATCTGTATCTGTATCTGTATCTGTATCTGTATCTGTATCTGTATCTGTATCTGTATCTGTATCTGTATCTGTATCTGTATCTGTATCTGTATCTGTATCTGTATCTGTATCTGTATCTGTATCTGTATCTGTATCTGTATCTGTATCTGTATCTGTATCTGTATCTGTATCTGTATCTGTATCTGTATCTGTATCTGTATCTGTATCTGTATCTGTATCTGTATCTGTATCTGTATCTGTATCTGTATCTGTATCTGTATCTGTATCTGTATCTGTATCTGTATCTGTATCTGTATCTGTATCTGTATCTGTATCTGTTTTTGCAGCAACAATCAGTATCAGCTACCGCAGCCCACTGATCTCAAGAACAGCGACAGCAACAACATCTACACGAACAATTTGAATCCTGCACAGTTACAGGCAGCACCGCCGGCAGAGCATCAGCATCAGCAGCAGCAGCAACAGCAGCAGCAACAACAACAGCAGCAGCAACAACAACAACATCAAGTAGTTCAGCAGTTGAAACACCTGGAGGAGTACACACATAAGAAGCGATGCGATTTCACACCCACGCCAACAACGTTGTCATGTCCATCACAACATGACTCCATGTTCACCATCAACTCGGACTATGATGCATATCTATTGGACTTTCCACTGCTGGGCGACGACTTCTTGTTGTATCTGGCGCGCATGGAGCTGAAGTGCCGTTTCAAGAAGTGTAAGTGTAATATGGATTGCTTAGGTATTGGTATTGGTACTGATATTTGTGTGCTCACGTGTTTGGTTTCGCATCTACCCATAAATAGATGAGAAGGTGCTGCAGTCTGGACTCTGCATCTCTGGACAGACGATCAATGCGGCCAGGCAACGGCTGCGACTTGTCGAGCTGCCGGAGATGACGCAAATCATCGTTAATATCGGCTCCGTGGATATAATGCGTGGCAGGCCGCTAGTGCAGATCGAGCACGATTTCCGTCAGCTGGTGAAGGAGATGCATAGCCGTAGATTCGTACCTGTGCTGACCACGCTCGCACCGCTGGCCAACTATCGCCACGACAAGCAGACATGCGACAAGGTGTTGCGCCTGAACAAGTTTATACGCAGCGAGGGGCGACACCTGAAAGTTATTGATATACATTCCTGTCTGATCAACGAGAATGGCGTCGTACGATTCGATTGCTTCCAGAAGTGAGTTATCTGTCAGCTATAGCAAGCTATAACTGTGTATGTAATTTAAGTAATATTTCAATTATTATGTTTAATACTTGTTCAGTAAGCGAACAGAGTATATTGGCACTTAGGCCTCAATATATACGAGAGTAGTGTGAAACGAAGAAGGGATTTCATTTTTGTTAAATTTAATTAAATTGAATTAAAATAAATATACATACTTTACATATATAAAAACTAAATAGATAACTTTTTAGATTATCATCCTATAAAATCGCATTTATTCTCTAAATTGAAACAGATTGAAACGTAAATTGAAACATACTTTAAGCTAGCAACTTTTTATACTACTCTCGTTAATGTCTTAAGCCTAATCAGTATTTAATATTAATTTTATTTAGTAATGGTTAGGAAGATTTTATTTTCTGATTTAATACATTTCTGTATTTTAGGCTATTAACTTTTATAAATCAGAAATCCTAATCAATTTTCAATATATATTTTATAGCGGGCCACGTAGTGTGACGGGCTCAGCTGAGCCACATGTATTCTGGAACAAAATCGGACGGCAGCGTGTGCTTCAGATGATTGAAGCAAATTTGGAGTATTAAGGAAGAGCTGAAGTGCTGGAAGGCTAAAGAGATGGAGAGCTGAGGAGCTGAACTAAGGGAGTCGCGGGTCTGGCACCAGGCTCAAATTTTACATTCATTTCAAGTGACGGCATGCAGAGTTGTTTTTAAAACAGAAATGTAGTTTCGAATATTAGTTTTTAATGTGTTTTATGTTCGTTTCGTTCTGTGTTAGTCTGTGTCTTAATTTGTAGGTCTATGTGATAAATATGTGTTAAATGTTTATTGTATGTTCGTACGTTCTTTCGCTTATGTGTTATATGTAATTCCCAAAACATCATCAAGTTTATAAGGCTCGAAATCAACATGTTTGGTTATGTATCGAATTTTTGGTATTTTGCTTTTGCTGCTATCCCAAAAGCTTTGCCAAAATTTCGTTACATAACCAATTTGATTTCGAATAGATTTCTAAAATATTCTTAAATTTTGTTTTTCTCTTCACATTTTTCATTGTGTTTTCCGCACAGAGTTCAATGGGAAATGCAACTCTAAAAAGCATTGCAATGTTATTAATGTATATATCTATCGTATTCTATCTGTCTATCCAGCTGACTCTGCCCATACTCATGTATGAGAACCGATCCTGGACTGTGCATCAGGATCGGCATCTATACATCTGAGTCATGTGCCTTGTCGGCGTGATGAAAATGCTTTTGCTTCCCTTGAAGGCTTGCAGCGAATCAATGCCGCGGTTGATTTCCCATTTATGTCAAGGTCCATTCAAGTAAAGCACTTGCCCAATTTTCGTACCTTCGTCCTTACAGTTTCAACAAGTTCGTACACTGTATACAAAGCACGCCAATCGAAGTGCGCGCTAATGCGGCGTGTTTTCTTTCAGTGTACGTTTGCCAGATTGAGAACTCAGCTAAATAATCTAAACTCATGTGTGTAATTATTAGAATTATTAAACTTATTTATTCTCTTGTATGTATGTTAATTGTATGTGATGATGTAACCTTTTTTTTTTTGTATGTCCAACCATAACAAGCAATGTAAAATCCAAAAAAAAAAAAAAAAAAAGAATAAATAAAAAGTAAACAAAAATGTAACAATTGCATTTCAATAAGCAAATTAAATTGAGCGAATATCAGGAACAGTGAATCCAGCTCTACAGTTGGAAACTTCTTTGGCATATGATTGTTATCACAAATCTTCCTAAAATACTAATCCAGACAGCACTTATCCAACATCGATGACAGCGATTCCATTTCATGTTTCTCAAACAAGTGAAGTTTAAGATCTCCCTCGCTGCTCGAACGCCAGCCACAAAGTTTGCACAGCTTCTGATCTGTTGATTTATCATGTGCTTCACATAAACGTTGATGAAACTCGGCATAAGTTTCCATATGAATGGGCGATGCATTGGTGCTAGAGGTCAAGCTGCAGGGTTCTTTTGCTATTTCAAATATACATATATTATCTATACAAATATGCATCAGTCTGTCTACCCACCCACACAGTTCTCTGTTTCTTTTAGGGATTTGTGAGCCTCTTGCTTTACCTGATCAACAGAACTGTCTTCGGATAGCGAATCAGAATCTGATGACATGCTTATGTTATTGTATTTCTGTAGCTTTCGCTTATATTCCAAAATTATCTCATCGCGTTTTTCATTCCCAATTAATAGCATTTCGTTGATCGTAGTTAATGCATACACATGAGTCTGGCACCGCTTCAGTTCGCGATCGGCTCGATTTAGATTTTCTTTCAGCTAAAATAAATTTGTATAAATATTGCAAGTTTGTAAGCTAGTCATACATATTTTACCTGTGAAATTTGTTGCTCTGCATTAGTTTTCTCAGTGGACAGCTCAAGCTCCTTAACTTCCAGAGACGCCGCTAGCTCGGCATTCTCTGCAAGCAGCTTTTTGTTATCTGCAATCAAAGTCTCTTCATTTTGTAACACAGTTTTCAGCTGTGTTGTTTGCCCCGATTTTGTGGATTCCAGATGCAATTTGAGCACGGAAAGTTCATAATTCACATTTCTTAACATAGCATTCAGCTTTCGGTTATCTGTGAGTGTGTTGCACTGCTTCTGTAAAGCTGCTTTCAGTTGTAACTCTTGCTGATATCTTGCATGCTGCTCGCATTTCAGGCGGTATTTCTGGTCGCCTATATGGTTAAGCAGGTGTTGTACAATAGGTGCCTCGTTCACTAATGTATGATTAGGTGAGTCGCATTGAGATGGCTCTTGCAAATCTGGATTGTCAGTCCATTGGTATGATTGTTCATTTTTATTATCCATATTTTATTTTAGCAATACTTGATGCCGGTACTCTCCACAAAATTACTGATTGTAGTAAAATATGACAAATATTTATGATTTACTTTGCACGTCATTTATATTAAATGACATTTTCATTTGTATTTGAGAGTTGCGCGCGTCAGTAGAAGCAATCGAGAATTTGTTCAATATGAATATCGATAGCTCCGATAGGCGACACTGAAGTTGGCGGGATACTAATGTTACGCACGGAAAAGTCAAAACATCTATGTGAATATGAACTGGATTTAAACATAAAGAGGGTACATAATTTAGTTTTGCATGGAATTATGTAAATCATATCTGTTCACCCTTAAAAGTCACTGGATTTGATTTAGTCGAGTAACGACTTAGCTACCTATCGACAAATCGATGTTTTACAGTTGTGTGCCCGTATAAAACATACTAAAAATAACATCGATAAGAAATTTATTAAATGAATACATATTAGACGGCGACCGAAGTGAGTAGTAGATTGTGTTGAAATAAGTGCCAGCAAATTCATTTTAGTTTCATTTATTTTAGACGAAAAATGGCATCTTTTTTGGCGCGTGCAGGGGGTACTTTTGTTGAGACAATAAACCCTAAAACAGTGACAAAGGTAAGTTTGCTGCAACGCTGGCAAATGCATAATTTACCGTGGTACTTTTACATAATTGCAAAAAAGACCACCTAAGACCAACAACAAATTCACAAGGTGAACGCTGCTCTCACGAGAGCGCTGCACAAAAAGCCACCTGACTGTCGGTGTTTGCGATCAATTTGTTTTTTTTTTTAATGCGTAGGAAAAGTGTATGTATGTGTGTGACGCAATGGTCGAATCTGTGTAATATAATAATGGGACCTTGAACGACAAACCCAAAATTGATCTCTTTTATCAATGAACTGTGGCCATAGTTGACAACTGTTGCTATCGCGGACGAGCCCACTAATTAAAAATTTAATCTATGTGAATTAGATTTGATTAACATGATGAAATGCCGTTATTTGTCGCGTCTCCCTCAACTTGTTTGTTTGCAAAAAAACGACTTTTGTTTATGACCTACAGACATCATTTCGAGTTTATTTTATGCGTCATGCCCTTGCCCGTGTTATTTTCCAATCAGAAACTCGTGACTTTTGACTTATTACTATATTGTTCTCTCTCGCTCTTCCTCTCGTACAGATCCTGAAATACTCGCCAATTGGACTGCAGCAGTTCAGGAACCTTAACGTTCAGGAACATGTTTCATATACGCTGCTGAACGAGAGTAACATCCCGACGCCTCGGTAAGTGCTGAGCAAATATTTAAATATAAAAATAATATAAAGTGCGGTACAAAGTGCAAGCAAATGTTACGGCAACTGTTTCACGGACTTTGCCTTTTGCATTATAATCATTAATATATATATATATATGTATATATGTATAATCATATGTATATATAACGAGATTGATTTGATTTAATGCAAATATCAGTAAATAAACCGAAAGCTCATAAGATATTGATAATAATATACTATACAAACTTTACATATATGAAAATATTTTTATTATTTTATTTTATTTATTTTTATAAATATTCCTTAAGTAGTCAATAAATATTCCTTATATATTAAAGTATTCAAATAAAAAATACCTCAACATTAAAGTTATATATTCATTGAATTAATTTGATCAAGTATTAAAGTAAACTATGAACATAGTCCTTATATAAATATATACACTTTTATACACTATTACATTTCAAAAAATATTTCATAAATATTAAAAGATTCAATATATTTCAAATGTTTATTATACAGAAAGATTCGCAAAAATGTAATTTTTCAGTAAAGATTAACCAGCAAATTAATTTGTTATAAATATCAGTTTGAATAACCTTAGGGTAAGGGAATATTTATATTTACAAAACATATGGCCAGTTATTCACTTGATAAGAATCGTTGACGTAGACGTTTTTATCAGTTATTATTTTTAGTACTCTGCAACACAAACTCAGAGCCACAAAACTTTCTCATTGATGACTCATTTGTTGGTTTTCAGCTTCGCCGTTGCAAAGAATGGTAAAGAAGCTCATGACATAGCCAAAAAACTAAAGACAGATAATCTGGTGCTTAAGGCCCAAGTTCTTGCCGGCGGACGTGGTAAAGGCACATTTAAAAATGGTCTTAAAGGCGGCGTTCGTGTCGTCTTCGAGTAAGTAAAATGTATCTCATATAAAAATTTGTACTAATTATTTTTGTCTATTGTCTAGTCCGAAGTCAGCAGAGGAAATTTCCTCGAAGATGATCGATCAGCTGTTGGTCACCAAGCAAACCGGCGAAGCAGGTCGTCTTTGTAAGAAGGTAATGGTTGCTGAGCGAAAGTTTCCTCGTCGTGAATTCTATTTTGCTGTCATGTTGGAGCGCGCATTCAACGTAAGTTCCCCAATCATGTGCTAACAAAACAGATTTATTGTTTATTTTGATTGCAATCAGGGACCCGTACTGATCGCATCCAAGGAGGGCGGTGTCGATATTGAAGAAGTTGCCAAAGATAGTCCTGATGCCATTATTTACGAGCCAATTGATATTGGCAAGGGACTGACCAAAGAACAGGCCACCCGCGTTATTGACAAGGTCGGTCTGGGCGGTGAAAATTCTCAGGAACACGTCGATATGCTGCTTAATCTCTACAAGCTGTTTGTGAAGAAGGATGCCCTGCTAGTTGAGATCAATCCGTATGCGGAAGATGCCATGACTGGCTGTAAGTTGTCAGCTTGCCGAACTGTTAATGATAACTAACTCTACTAAAACATTTGCCATCTTTCCTTAACTAACTCATAATTCATCTATATCATTATAACGTCAATAATGCTGCGTGATGCTGACCTATAAAGGCTGTAAGTACTGCTTTATATATCTGGGGTTGCACTTTGAAATCACACTACATAATAACACCCAATTGGCATCTATAAGTTAAACTGAGATTTACTAAACAAAAATCAACTTAAAAATATGCCAAGTGAATGAAATTTTAAATCAACTTTTGAATCATCAATTATAGTCTTTGCCTTGGATGCCAAATTGCGTTTTGATGACAATGCGGAGTTCCGGCAAAAGGAGCTGTTCAGCTTGCGTGATTGGACCCAGGAGGACCCCAAAGAGGTCGAAGCGGCCAAATATAATTTGAATTATATTGCGCTAGATGGTACCATCGGATGCATGGTTAACGGCGCCGGCTTGGCCATGGCCACCATGGACATTATTAAGTTGTATGGTGGTGAGCCGGCCAACTTCCTTGATGTTGGCGGTGGCGCCACCGCCGAAGCAGTCAAGGCTGCATTCAAGATTATCACATCCGACAAGAAGGTCATGTGTTTGTTGGTTAACATTTTCGGCGGCATTATGCGTTGTGATGTTATTGCCGAGGGTATCATAGCCGCTGCCAAGGATCTGAATCTTAACCTACCTATCGTTGTGCGCTTGCAGGTAATTTGAATGCGTTTAGCCAAAGAAAAATTACATCATCTAAGTAAATAATGCCTCTGATTATAGGGCACTAAAGTGAAGGAGGCTCGTGAATTGATCCGTAACTCTGGATTGAAGATTTTGGCACGAGATGATTTGGACAAGGCTGCCGACATGGCTGTGCATTTGGCACAAATTGTTTCGTTGGCTCGTGAAATGAACATGGATATTAACTTTGAGATTCCCGATGCACAGAAGTAGATCCATCCAATAAACGGCTAAGTCAACTATACAGCCCACGTAGAACACAAACAACCGCAACAACAAACAAAAACACATCTACTCAACAAATTAGATACAATTTACATAAAACTACTACAACTGCTATACAATGCTTCGTAGTTAGTAATATTTAATTTCGATTGATCGAATTAAAAGAATTGAACAATTTTGCAAAAATCGTTATTACACATAAGATGAAAATAAGCTCGTGTCGCGTCAATGTTGCGAATTTGAAACAACCAAACGTCATAATATAATGTCACTTCGAATAATCCTAAAATCTACATCTGCACCTCTAACTTGAGCGTTAAAACTAAAATGTATTGATATTTGCACGAAAGTTAAATATATATTAGTAAACCAGCAGCTGATCTATTGATGCAAACGTTGAACGTGATTTTTGCAAAACATAATTTATTGATCTGCGAACTGCTTAAAAAGTAGTGAGTCGTGTATTACGCAATTTAAATTAATTTCGCTTTAAATTAAAACGCAATACTATTACAAAACAGTAGAACTTTATTTGGTTCCCTAAAAATCTCAATTCTCATAATATACATGTATTTTTTGTAAATCGCTTAATTTTATCTTCATTTCATCATTCACATTTTGCATCAACTAATTTACATTTCTCCAGGGCAAAAGACGGCGACAAATGCAAAAAGAAATAGCGAGATGAATGGGAAGAGGACAAATGCAAGAAGCTACCAATTCTCTGAACCTTCTGTTAAAACAAATACCCAACTAATATTTCAATTGCAAAATTTATTTAAATAACTAGAAACAAAACAAAAACAACATGCTATATATGTGTGTGTGCGAAAATCGTTTGCAATGCAAAAGCTAAACAAGCTTCGGGCCCATAAACAATATAGAGAAATTAGAATTAAAGAAGCCATAATAAATCTGTCAGTCATTGAAATAAATATGTAAAATGCAAATTCAATAATGGCGATAGCAGAAGGAATTTGGATACTGCCGGTTGGGACGAGCATGCAATCAGATAAATGTGCATTCATTTTCAACAATTTTAATATTTAAAACCTTGCACGCTTTTTCAAAATTTCTAATTCTACAAAATTAATCAAAACTATTTGACAAATTGAAAAGTAATATATTCGCCAACGGACATTCTTTTATTTAGTTAATATTATCATATGAGCTGGTCATTGTAGAGGGAAATGATTACATCAGAATCGATCGACTAACGAAAGTATATGCGTCTGCTCCTGTTCCCGCCATTCCGTGTCGCCGTCCCCTAAATTACCAGCGTATTCTGCAAGTCAGAATGATTAGGGAGGGGATTGATAAAGAAATAATAATATTTATAAATCATTGCTTACCTCGCATTATGCTTCGAATTGTCTTCATGGAGGCGCCGCGCAAGTTTAAGATTTGCAGAACGCGCTGCTTTACAGTTTCCGAGGTGGCGCTGACCTCCAGCAGGATGTAGTCGATGCGCTGCAGGGTAAACAGACCACCAGTTAGACGCTTTATGTAATTGTTCTCAGCCTCCTCATCCTCATCTATAGCGGCATCCTAAAAAAGTGCATATATTTATTGACAATTCTCTTTTATAATATATTATATTCTAAATTTATAAGAAATGTACAATATAGAAATCGATTTGAAAGCCAACACAGTTAAGGCACTCACCTTTGGTTGCTGATCAATTTCTTTGTCGATGGCCTCCACCTTGGCCAAATACTTAAGATGCAGCTCCAGCAAGCGATCAACCTTTTCGTGGTCGTTCTCCGTGAATTTGGTCAGCATACGCTGGCGCTGTGTGCCCTTGCAGTTGCGCAGCATGGATGCAATTACCGAGCAGACATGCTCCTCATGCTCGTCCACGGACAGCAGACGCTGTTTGTTGCGCTTGGGCGTTTTCATAAAGATCGGAAATATGGTGCGTAGTCCAAGGATCTCCACAAATTTGTTACAGTTCTCTCGCCCGTCTGGACCGGCCATGGCATGATCGAGCACCTTTAGCGAGCCGTTGCGCGACATTTTCTTTTCGCGCAGCATCAGATTCATGAGCTGCAGACCCTCGCCGTTCAGGAAACGATCACGATTCTCTCGTGCCATCAGCGCCGAGCACAGGCAATTGAACAGATTGGACATGTACTCCTGTTCCTCGTTGCTCGAGGGATCGTGACGTTTGTATATAGCTAGCTGCTGCAACAGCACATCCACGCCGTCTAGTGTCCCAAGCAGCAGACGATTCTCGTTTTCCGTTTGTATCAGTATCGACAATATCTCGCTGCAGTATAATTTATTGGGATCAAAGGGCGACTTGCCCTTGAGCCGCTTAAGTATCCAGGCCAGAAGACCCTGTGTGGCCGCCTCGCGCACAAACTCGCCCTCAATTTCGATCAGATTCTCCACAATGGCCAATGTATTGTGTACGCCATCAGATTCCTCTTTGACCTGTTCGTTAAGGCGTTCTAGATTCTGAACTAACAGGGCAAAGATTTGCTCCTTCCGCAGGGCGTCAATCAATGCGTCTGCTCCATCGCTGCTCTCGCCCAGAATGTCGACGTCTGTGACTTCTTGCAGCAGATCGACAACAGCGACGGCAATGTCTGTGTTCTGATGAGCAAGTAGCTCCAACAGGCTGTGCAGCCCATGAAGCTCGACTAGCAATGGATAGAGATCCGGTACTGTTGCCACTGCTTTCAGTTCCTGGATGACTGCGTGCAAATCTAGTTCTGATTCCATGAACTTCTCAGGACTGTCAGAGAACTTGATGCGCATTTCTTGGTTCTTTAAGTTCCGCTTCTCAAACACAAGTATTAGCTTCTTAAGACCCTGCTCGTCCAGTACATCGCCCTCTGCCTCTTCGCTCTCCACATATTTCAGTATGTTGAGGCGCTCCTCCTCGGTCAACTCAGGGTCAAATTCAAATGTACTGCCGGCTGACCCTGAACCCGCAGTGCCCTCCTGTGACTTTTTGTAGTTAGCTATTTCCTTGGCGTCCGCAATACGACGCATTCGCTTTGCCTTTTCATCGCCGCCGCCGCCCCGTTTTCCAATATCGCTAGGCGCCGGCTCAGGCAGCGCGAAGTCATCGTCGTCCTCATGTGGTCGCTTTGGCGTCTGCTCGGGCTGTTGTTATTTGCAAGCATAGTGGACTCGTTAGTGGATTGCGGATCCTTGTATTGCATATACTTGCCTTAAACGCCAACAGTTCACCAATATCCATATTCAACCAACAAATTCAATAAACATGAACGCTGCTCTTACAGCTCACTTCGATAATACAGAGAGAGAGAGAGAGAGAGAGTAGCGATGCCAAAAGTATTTTCAAAATACTGCAACATATCGTTGGGTGTATATCGATATCAACAACAAGTCTCTTAAGAAATCGATAGCTACATCGAAATAGTTCGTTCAGTTGTTTATTCAAATCAATAATAAACAAATTTACATCGCACAGGCTAACTTGAAATCCATCAAACCTTATCGATGCAAATGCAGATGGTCACATAATGGCGCAACTTTTCAAAATAGAGAAAATACTGTTACAGTGAAAGCAAATGTTTTGTATGTTTGTTTTGTATATTTCAAAATTATTACTTACATAAATAATATTACGATAACCATAATAATATAAAATTGAAGTCAATAAATTTCCAGAGTATGCTTTCATATCAGATGAACTTGGAACAAAAGAAATATGTTAAGCTGTAACGCTCGCCCCTCGACCTGACTTTCTTTTCAAAATAACTTTTAAATTATTACCATATCTTTTGATCTCGGTATAAGTGAAGTGGAAGACCAGCAGAAAAAGATAGTTTAAGTTTTACTCGTCGTTTTGAATGTTATATTATAATTTAAAAAAATCATAAATTAATACAAAGTTAATAATTAAACTAATTGATGAGAAAGAGCGCAGAGACTGGAAAAACTGTTACAACAAATACGTAAGACATATGTATGTATAGGATAGCCGGAAGTTTAAAAGATATCGAAGAGTAACTAACAAACAGTACATGAGTAGCACCGAAGCGAACGAAGCATTTCGCACACCAACACACATACATTTGCATACACACACGTATAGACATATGTGGTAGCTACATAAAAATATCATTTTTGGTTTATTTGAAGTCGCTGCTCGAGGCTCCAACTCCACATGTCATTCCCAGCTGCTGCTTCCGCCTTGAGCCTGAGCAATTTAGATGCGCAGATTGGGGTTCGTGTAGCGCACATACTTCAACAGAGCATCGTTCTCCTCGCAGACGAACGACTTCTTGTGGTGGCAGGCCACATCGTGCCAGTTGACGCCGTCATTGTAGAACTGATTCAGCAGAGCTAAGCAGTTCTCGGGTGCGCCGTTCTGTTTGAACTCACGGTTGTCGGGCTGAGGCAGGCCAATGCCACCGGTGGGCGACCAATCGCCCTGGTTGCGCTCCGTGGTTGGCGCCAACTTCTGCAGCGTGGCGGTCCAGAACCAGCCGTTGATGTTTGTGGGCTGTAGATCGGGACGGTCACAGCCCTTGAAATCGCACAAGCGACCGCTGGTCCAAATATATTTCACCTGCAAGAAAAGAAAGCCGCGGCATTTAGTATAAGTTGCCACAGGTGTATAAGACGGAAGGCGGAGAAGTAAAGATTGGAAATTATGTATGCCTAAGCCAGGTATAGAATTTGTGGAAATGGCTATATCCATAATACTCTGAATAGGCATTTAAATTATATATGTTACCTATAAATAACTTTCTAGGTCAAGTATATAATATATAGAAAGCAAAATTTTAAAATATATTCTGAATGATCTTAATATTCAATAACATTCCATTGATGACCTATAATTGGCTAGATTTACTATAGCGTTGCGCATAAATTTGATTTAGTTATTGCTCCCAATTCGACCAGTTCAAGTTCAATGCACTTGCCCAAGCTCGAATATCAGTTTTCCGTTAGCTTGTTTTTATCGTACGCTCGAAAATGCGTTGGCACCAATTACAGTTGGTAGAAATTCAAGCCTCGACGGGGGCTTGGGCTCAGTAACAATAGACAGACGGACGGACAAGCAGCCAGTGAGCAGCCATTATGGTGCCATTGAAAGCGAACTCATTCCAAGTCGCGCCCTTTGTGGCCGCACCCGTTGCCGGGTTTCGTTCGGCGGTTGTCAGCAGCTACAAGAGCGCCACAGGCAGCGACAGCAACCGCAATGTTCATCAGTCACTTTCACCCGAATGGCCATAAAACTGTTTATTTTATATAGTATACAAATACATATATTTACACAGAAAGACAGACACTCACATACACAGAGACACACACCTGTTGCCATTGAGTGCCCTTTGGAAAAGTCCATTGAGCGGAAAGCAACAAATTAATGGATATCGAATTGTTGCTGCTGGTTTTGTTGTTGTATTGTATTGCTGCGGGCCTCGCCAGCATTGTAATTGCAAACGGCTGTGCAATCAATCAATTGCAACATTGCGGAAGCCGAAACGACGCACTTGCCTCATTTGAATATGTAAGGGGATAAAATCTGATGCAAAGTAAAAGTGGAGCGGGCATTGGATGCCCATAAAGCTTATCAGCTTATCAGTTGATGCCACAGAAAAGCCATGAACAGAAACCCATCAAGTCTCTCCGATCAGAGAATCAACAGAACTTTCTCAAATTCAAAGAAAAAGCGAGGTAGAGAGCTGGGTAGTATATTGTTCCTTAGCATTTAACCCCAATTGGTTACCACAAATAAAATAAGTGCTATACAAATTGCAGCAAGTTTGTTGCCTAAGTCTTTTGTTTGGCATTGGCCATGGAAGCATTTAGCCACAGCACTTCCTTTTTGCATGGCTACGGCTTTGGCTATGGCTATGGTTTAACACAATGCATATTGATTTTTGCTTTTCTTTTTTACTGCTATATTGTGTTTCCTCAGCTGTTTCCTCACACTTACTTTAGTTTTCATT